>JAOXXN010000162.1:14599990-14617244 GCA_026770055.1 Myrmophylax atrothorax | reverse complement strand
ATAAGAAATTAGGGTAACAAAACTCACTGAAAGGTCTTCTGGAAGGGGTAGGGGATTGTAGTCATAGCTATTAGGCAAATTGATTTTGCACAACCATATTCCCATGATACACCTGCTCAAATGCTCCTGCCAGGATTGCTTGTGGACAACATGAAGGACAAGTTAAAACCTCACCTGGACTCTTGAGTTCTTGACTGTCAATGATCAGTTCACTTTTTGGGCAAATCTTTTATGTTTTACTGCTATTGCCTCCCTGTTAATCTTTTGTCAGTCCCTTAGCCTGTTGGGCTGACAGGAGGAGGATTGGCATATGTGGTTTGCTGAAACCTCCACCACTGTCCTGCTGTCAGTGTGGGGTCTTGTTCAGGAGCCCCTGTGCTGTGTTCTCACCAGCATGAGGCCTCCAGGGCTGGACAGCAGGAATGCATTCTCCATTCAATGCAATGTCATCACTCCCTATCCAGACAGGCCTCTCTTAATTGTTGTTCTGGTGCTTTCACATACACATGCTTCCAGTCATACCTCATTCCAATATGAATATTTCTGTTAAGAACTTCTCAGATTCATGTGGAGATTAAATTTTTCTATTTTTTCCTCACAGAGTTGCAGCAGCCCCAGCAGTGCCCACTAGAGAAATCTGGGTTGGCTCAGGGGTTTGATCCTGAGTGGATCAAATCAGTGTAACTGCAGAGGTAGGACCTGCTGAGCTCAGTCTTCATCAGCAGTTTAGCAGCACTGGTGAAGCCAGAGGATGTAAAAGCAATGTGTTTCCCCTCCCTAGTAAAAGCTCTTACAGGGAAAGCAATAACTTTTTAGGCTGTCACTGCTTGATCAGCTGAGGTATAACTCCAGACTAATTGAATAGCAGACTTTCAGCTGGGTTGGAAAGCTTTTAAAAAACCAAAGGCCTTTGCATTACAGTGAACTAAAGCTATTAGCCCCTAATTAAAACATGAGGTTTCATCTTTACCTTTCTAGAGATCACAGAAATCTATGTATTTTTCAGGCTGTAAGCCAGAAATCAAACATTCATCATGTAATTGCAGTAAGTGTGTGCTAATGCTTCTCATTAAGTGTGATTTATGAATTCCAGAAGAGCCTACGAGGTAAATATATGAAATTATTCTGAAGTCTGCAAAAATGAAGGTATTCATTTCTTTGGATGGCTGTTCAGCAGGAAGGATTTAACATGAACATTACAGCTTTCACCATTCAGTAAAGACACTGCATTTGGACACCTGTACTTTGCAATTTCCTCTGTGCCACTGTTGATCTTTCACCCAAGATTACCCTTCATCTGTCAGCAGGGAAAGCAATTCTGTTTTGCTGGGTCTCAGAAAAGGTGTCACCTTCCCCTGCTCTTCTGCTTGTTTGCTGAGTGACCTTGAGTAACTTCCCATCCAGATCTTGAATGTGTTTTTTGTAATCTGTCAATAGAAAATGGTGTGTTACAGAAATGTGATAGCCCTGTTATACAGCTAACCAATCTCTGGTCCTGCAGTCAGGACATAAGTATCAAAGAAGGAATGTAATAAATGTTAGTAGAGGTTCACAGCAATTGGGACAAAGATGAAACTGCTAAGTTCTGAAATGTAGCAGGGGAAATGAAATATCTAAACTGATGTTTGACCTTAACTAATTAGATCCTGCACAGGAGCGTCTAACAAGATGAAAATGTTTTGTATTCCTTATTTCCTGCTCAGCCTCAGTGAGCAGGAGCGATTTAGGGTGAAATTAAATCTTTCCTGTGTTCTGACATGCTGCTTTTGAGAAGAGCGCTCTTACATTACCTTGTACATGTAATCTGAAGACAGAATGAAGGGTTTGTTGTTTCTGTATCAATCAGTGAGATATGATGAATGATTTTTGTAATTTGGGGTCATTATAGCAAAATAAAAGCTTTGAAGGTCTTATTTTTACCTCACCCTGCTGCAGCTCTCTGAGCAGCTACTTGTGCAGAGATGTTAAGGCAAAATAATTGGACAATCAGAGTCAGAATAAGCTCCTGAACATTTACAGAGATCTGAAGGTTTCCAGTGAGAGAGATCATGGGCCCAGGGTAGGTGTGTGTTCAGCCTCAACTATACCTGCCCAGGTCCTGGCATTCCCTCACAGCTGGAGGAAATCCAAGTCTCCTTACAAAGTGTGTGACCCAGTGTGCAAAGCCTGTCCTGAGTGCAGAAATGATGGTAAGCTCATTCTTCTGATATTTGAATAGATTTTCTACATAATTTTTTGTCCTCACCCAGGTAACTGTGTCAATGGACAGTTCCTCTGGATTTCTGCCCTCTCCCCAGCAGATAGTTCTTGATACTAATGGAAGGTTTCTGCAGTGAAGGAGCCCTGGGCAGCTCTGACTTTCCTGCCATCTGCATATACTCTAATCTTTCTGGCTCTAAGAATCCTGCTCTTCCAGGCCAAAAATGAGGGGGCCATCTCACTTGCTTCTACCTTGCTCTTCTAGGTAAATTTTAAGCCCTACATGAACAGATTTTTCAAAATCCTAAATTAGAGGCTTATTCCCTTTTAGAGCAGCAACGGATACAAAAGACACAACAGCTGAATGTAATATTTGAGCTTGGAAGAGGTGGACTGCAAAAGCAAAAGCTTTGTTACTCAAGAAAGCAGGGAACAGGGCAAAACAGTTCAGCAAGTACTGTGTGGCAGTGCAATACTTGCTGGAGTATTGGGAGGAATCAGCTGCCTGCTCTGTGCCTGTCTGCAAGCCAGAGTTCATGCAGCAGACTCTTGACCAAACTGCAGTTTATTAATGGCTTATGCAGGAACAAAGTCAGTAATAAAAGGCTAACCAGGATGCTGGCGACACAGGCTCCTGGACCTGATTTTGCTGGTTTCCCTAAAAGAGGCTTGCATGCCTTTTCCCAGCCATTCTCTCCAGGAATCTGTGTATAAAAATATTTGTTCCATAACCACAGCGAACAGCCTCCCAGTGCCTGGCAGCCGCCTGCATACTTGAGGCTTTCTGCCGTCTCTGAAGTTTAACTCTGCAGGAGCTTGTGCTGACGCTGAGCCTAAACCTAATTTCGGGCTTTCATATCCCCAGCCCGGCCCCGTGGGACCAGCGCTGCTGACAATGGCAGCAGCACATCCCCGGTGAGTATAGGGCGAAGATTAGCCTTCACATTGTGCCACTAATGATAAGTAGACACGAGGATAATAAGGAGCACTCTTGTAGTGCTTTACGTCTTCAAAGTGCTCTGCTGCTACTAACTAATTAAGCTGCCTTGTGAAAAAGGTATGTGTTTCTGTTGTGGGTAATGTAACTGTGCCGTATTGTTATGCAATAAACCAAAATTGGATGGTGCTTTCAGATAGCAAACAGGAAATCAATTACCCAGCTACTGCTGCTCAGGTCCCAACAACTGAACCAGCTTCAAAGCTGCCCCATGTCTTTTGGTTAGCCTTGGCACATCTTTGGGAGCCTCGAACATTCACGGAAAGCAGCACGATGCCAAGTGTTTAGTGATGTGGTTCCAGCGGTTTACAGCAGCTCACTTTGCAGCAGCTCAGGTTCATCAGTGCCTTTGGCCTCAGCCATTTCTTAGTCCTGCCCAGAGGATCCAGTCCCAGTGCCACTGAGTTAAACCCAGGCACTGCTGGGGCTTAACCAAAGAACCCCAGTTTCTGTGCTGCTGGTGCCGTGTTGTACTGGTGTATACTGGTCACAGAGGAAAACAAGGTCACACTGTGCTGCCATGGCAAAGAAGAGTGGATGCTCTACTTTATCTGCAAGATTTCAAAGCTTTCTCAAGGCAGCAAAGCAGCTGCTCACAGCACCCCAGTGCCTGCCAGCAGCTGCAAACATCCTCATGAGCCTGCAGTCAGCAGAACTGCGGGTATTGGTAAATGCCACAAGAAAGATAACCCTGATTATACAGTGTTGAGCTCTGAGTGGCCTGTTTTCTCTCAGGAAAGAGCTTGAGGTCACTGGACAGATTTCTGACAATACAAGCTCAGCAGTGGGTCCAAAGACAATGGTAAGGTCAGGACAGATGGGAAACTGAGAAGATAGTGAATGTAGTTAGGTCCCTGAATAAGTCCAGGTAGCAGCCACATCTTGAATAATCTGTGCAGCCTGCTTGATCCACTTGAGTTAGTCCTTTTGGAGCGAAAAAGGGCATTGCAGAGCTATGAAAGATATAGAGAAGGATAACACAGTATGGGAAGGCATTTGTGTGAAGAAAGATGTGCTGATTTAGACTGCCCAGCCTGGAGAAGACACTAATGTGGAGAGATTGGGTCACAGCTGTGAATGGCACAGGGATGAATAGGAGGAACAATACTGTGGTAGAGAAGGCAGGGTGCACCCACTGAACTGGCAGAGGTGAAAGGAAATGCTCGTTCACACAGTGTAACAGGGAATTGTGGAGCAGGCACAGGATGCTCGAGGTGCCAAAACAGAAGTGTGTTCAGAAAGCGATTAGGCAGATTGATGTCAGTGAGGACTGGCCACGCAGCTCCAGAACCAACCACTGCCTCCAGAAGTTTCTCACCACAGGCTGACAAGAGACTAAAGCAGCAGAAGCATCACTCTATAGGTGCCTCCTTCATGATTTTGGGATAGGTAGGTGAACACTGGCTCTGGTTTATTGTCTGCTTTCATGTTCTCCCAAACCCATGCTGCACACTATTTCTACAGTGATGTGCCAACATTTGTGCTACTGTGAGTTAAATGCGACATGTGCTGCCAAAGCAATCGCGTTCTGAAAAAAGTGTGGCACGCTTCGTGTTGTACAAAAGGATTTTCCTGTGATAGGGAAGACCTGCCCATTTGCCTTTGTGCCTTTTATCCTGCTCAGGAGTGGAGCCTTCCTCCCTGAATGCTTTCCCATGTACAAACAAATGATTAAACAGAAGTAGAAGACACTAACCTCTCTTGGTCTATCAATTGCAATAAGTTAATTCAGGATCCCAAAACTGTAATACCAGCTTTAAAAAGAAACCAAGTATCTTTGTTTGCACCACACAGAAAATGTCACCATAATCCAAAGCACTAGGCAGTACTTTTAAAGAAGGAAATCCTCTTTATTCACGCCCTTATAAAGTGGAAGTTACATTAAGATATGTTCATGCTATTACTTTTTTACAGAAGGGAAATTGTTTGACAGAGATTACATGGTTCAAGTTCCTCATGTTTCTTTTTTAATGTTCCAATATTCTCACAGAACTGATTTAAAATTTATATTAAAAAAAAAAAAGAACTCCTTGTCCTCCCCTGTCTTGTTGTTCTTCCTAAACCTGTGGCCAGGACCCCCCCCAGCTCACAGGGGCACCCGTTGTGCAGGGCTGGTTCAGATGGAGGGATGCCCTGCCCAACGCAGCCTGCATCCCACCAGTGTTGCTGTGAGAACTGACCCCAGGAAAATCCAACCTCCAGAGGCAAATTCTGGTGGATGAGCAGCAGGAGATAGTTCAAGTGCTGCTGGCTGGGAGGCAGAGCTGTACTGCAGGTGATGAGCCTGCTGTGCTCTGAACAGCTGTTAACACCACACCTGCTCTGAAGCAGCCTGTGAAAGTTCGTTTCCGGGGTGCTGCATTGTTTGTGCTCAGATAACGAGCAGCTACTCTACCTGCTTCCAACACAGGAACCCTTCCCCCATATCCCAAGAGGAACAGCATTTGCAGTGCTGGGGCTCCCCATTCCTTCATGCATTGCCCAGACGGTTCTTCTGTGTGGTGAGGGTGCTGAAATGGGGGGAAGCTGTGTAGAGCAGCTTTGACTCCTAACTTGTAAGGTCTCAACTAACAAACACATCCTTGAGAATCCCTTCTGTGACACAACCATGTGCTGGGCTTTGGCTATTGCATGCCCCAGAGGAGACAGAGAGAACATCAGCTGCTGTGAGGGGTGCTTGCTTGGTAAATGCCTGGGTTGGGGCAGCTCCAGAGGGCTTTCCTTGGGCTCCAAGGGTGTGCTGTGAGGGCAGCCTTGGCTCAGGGGCTACACCAGCTGCATTACAGACCCCGTTTCTATGGAAGTAACATACCTCAAACCACTGTATTATCAGGACTGTTGAATTCTTGATGTTGCAAAGTGTGATGGTCTCCATTTGTCATCCTCCCCAGATTAACACTGTAGCTTTTTGTCAGTGGATTTTGTGGAACCTCTCATCATTCAAACTGTTTCCTTGCAAATAGATGGCTGCAGTATGTGACATCCTGAGTGCCTGGGAGACCCAGCACAGATAGAGGGGCTTGCTCAGCCTGCAGGTGTTGTACTGCCTCGAACCTGGGACCAGTAGAATGAACAAATGCAGCCACAGCCTGATACCCTGCGGGACAATTCCTCCCCCCACCCGCCACGGGACAGATGTGACTGACGCCAGCCTGTCTCTGTTAAGGTTTAAGGGCAGGGCATCTTCCCTGCATGAACTGCAGCAGAAAGCTGTGCTGCAGAGACCCTGGCAGGGTTAATGTACAGCATCACTCCCTGCTCTGCTCCCCTGGGCTGCAAAGGCAGCTGCGGTTAGGAGTGTGCCAGGGAGAGCAGCTGAATCCTGCCAAGCCAGTGAAAAACAACCTCTCCCCACAGAGGGGACAGCCCTCCAGGTGGTGTGAGGCTCCCTCCTGCCCACAGAGCTGTGTGTGAGGAAGATGATGGGGCAGCTGCCAAGGTTCTGTGGTCCCAGCCACAGATACTGAACTGGAGGGCTGGCACTGGCTACCTGGGGAGCAGGGCTGGCTGCACAGGGTATGCAAAGCCTTATGGTGGCATATGGAAGACCTTTGGACTATGAACGCCATGCACAGTGCAACTGCTGGTCTGCCTGGGCTGCTCAAACAGTAATCAACTGTGCTCAAGGACATTTTGGGAAGGATCTAGAGACTCATGTTGGCTTGTGGGGAACTTGCTGTTTAGCACTCAAGTCAGAGGCATTGATGGCCGCCAGGAAGCTGTGACCTGGGTGGCTCCGGTTTGTGGGTTGGTTTGCTCTCACACTTCGAGCCACTTGAGCCATTTGAGGATGACAGTGCTCACAGAGCTGTGCTCTCCTGCACGCTGCTGGGCACAGGGCTCGCTCTGGAGCTCTGGCAGAGCCCGTGGGCCACGTGCAGGTGATGTGCAGCTCAGGCAGGCTCAGGCCGCAGAGGGGCTCCCCCAGCTCACCCTGTAAGGTGGCCGTGGCAGGCTGAAGGCTGCGTGATTTGTGATGTGTGTGGGGGACATGGTTTCTCCTGCAGACTTTGAAGGGAAGGGGAACAAATACACAGAGAGGCCTCAGTGCCACACACACTTTTCCCTCTGGTGTCTCTGGAAGTTCCTTCATATATGAAGCCACTAAGGCCCTGGTTTTACCTTATGTGTAACTCTTCCTGTAAAAACCACATGTGACTTTTTTTTCTTGTTGCTGTTAGAGGAAAAGAGGCCTGCCTAGCCTTGAGTTAGTGCTTTTTGCTTCTCAAATGCACATTTTTACAAAGGTTCTCATCAAAACAGTGTGTTTAGGACAGAACAACAAGAAGCTAGACAAAGCTCGCAGCATTCCCTTGCTGCATGGGGCAATCTGGGCAGCAGGATCACAGGCAGCAGGATCACAGGCAGCAGGATTGCTGACAGCAGCAGATGCTCTGCCCCAGCTTGGTTTGACCATGCAACACATGGCACTGCATGAGAGTGCTCTGCTAAAGAAAAACCTTGTATCTAGCTCCCCTCCTCCTTTTTCTCTCCCTTTTCTACACTAGCAGACTGGGGAGGTTGTGTAACTTGGTCTTGGACACAAATCTCTCCAAAAGAGGTTTACAGAAAACCTGCTTGTTGCTTCTTTGCATTTCTGGGCCTTACTGAAAATGAAGTAAAATGCCAACTTCAAAGCTCTGCATTTGTCAGCACTCGATACCACCTCCCCGTCTGCCTTTTCTCCAGCTGCTGCAGAAGATCACAGCACTGGCTGCTGTGTCTATTAGGAGGTTTTATGAACAAGTGCGCAGGCAGCAGAGGCTCCTTCCCACACACCTATGTGGCACAGGGTTGTTCCTGCCTGTGGTGTGCCATGTGAAGCAGACCTGGCTGTGTGTTGCCCTGCAATGCTCTACACCACAGTGTTCTGCCTGTGCTTCCCTGGAGCACAGTGTTCCTCCCCAGGTGCTTTGCAGAACATCTCGAGTGCTCAGCAATCAGGCAGGGGTTTCTTGGAGCTGCTTTGCTATGTTATGTCTACCATGGAAGTGACAGTAGTGTAACATCTCCATCCTGCCAACACCTCTCTTAGAAGAAAGTGCAGGCCTGGAGCACAAAGAGTCAAAAACAGAAGCCTGTATTTTCATTGGAGACACATCGCTTGAAAACTCAGCAGCAGCTAGGACCATCTGTGCTCCTCAGTTCCTCCTGCTAATCAAAAATCCCAGGCTGAGGAACACGAGAAACTGCCTTGCAGCAGTAGTGAGTTGAAAGAGGATGTGGGCTGTGGCACAGCCAGAACTCCAGCTTGGATGGAAACTGAGTGAGTAACTGGGAGCAAGACTCTGGCTGAGCAGCTGGCTCGCTTCTCCCTGCTGAATGTTTGTGAATGCTGAGTCAGCACCGTGCTGGGAGCTGTGGTATGCGTGGGCTGTGCCTTGGGACAGCACAACACATGAGTTTCATTGATCCTCTTTGATCCTTTCAGTTTATTTGCAGAGCAAATCTTCCCATTACCTTTCCTTGGGCTTTTGTGACTGGCTACCAATGCCATCCTCTTCCTCCCATTCCAACCATTCTGACTGTGATGAGCAGAAGAGGATTGCTTTACTGCATGAGCCTTGGCTCTGTTTTCCTCTGTGCTGGAGGATTCCCACCAGTTTCAGCAGGTCTGATGCTAACATTCACGTTTTGCTCTCCATGTTCAGCACACTAGTGTTCTCACTCCTGACAGCTACAGGGACTGTCCACTGTTTTGTGTGTGTCCAGCTAAAAATGAATCATTTTGCTGCGGGCCAAAAAACTCAGATTTTTCTAAATGTTCCTGGGCTCCGGTTTTCTGCTTGAGGGAGCAGGAGTGGTTTTCATCCAGTCTGGTTTCCTGAGGCAGCATACCCCAGGATTAGGCAGTGCCAAAGCTGGTGTGCAGTGGGGACAGCTTCACCCTGCTGTGCCCTTTGGGCTGTGACACCTTCAGGCAAGGAACCCCTTCTAGCAGCTGATCCCCATTGGGATCTCCCTCTTTGTGAGCCCTACAGGAGAAGGATGTGACCTCATAAAACCCCCAGCCTGCAGATCTTTCCCAAGGTGAGCACTTGAGCTACTGCTCTTCCTGTAGTCACGTGGAGCTGCAAACTGTAATGAATCTCTGGTAAAGACATTTTATTTGCTAAAAAAAGAAAAAACCCAAACCATCAGGAAATGCCCCATTAATGCACTGGAGATAGAATCAGGCTGGAAAACTCTAGGCTGGACTGTAACAGCACTGCCTGTGATGTAAAACCCATGTGTTCAGTAGACCAGAAGCCAGGAGCCCCAGGCTCTAATCCCAGTGCTGAGCTCCACAACTTGGCGAACAGAGCTACAGGAAGAGGGGGAGGGGCTTTGTTTAAATTTCCCCACGTTTTTTCCTGGGCAGGATCCTTTTACCATACACATTAACAGTTTATGAGTCACTAGGTTTCTTGGGTCTTCCACAGCAGATGTCCTCTCGACCCTGTGGCCATCCCCAGCCTGTCTGTGTCTCCCTGCCTGGCAGGAGCTGCTCTGTGATGCCTGATGCCTCCTGCACAGACACAGAGCTGGGAGCGGGATAGCAGTAGGGAAAGCACTGGGAGGAGGCATCCCAGCACATCAGGCAGTGTGTGAGAAGCCTCTGAAGAGCAAGTGCTCCTGGGCACCTCCAAAACACTGTTTCAGAATTGCAGTGTGCGTGTGTGTGATGTGAGTCACCCTTATTCTGTTATTCTCAAGAGTGTCACAGCTCTTCCACCCTAAGGGCTAGGGCTGTACCAGTTGGTGGAAGGTGTGTGTGTTTCCCCAAAGGCCATCAATAACATGCGCCAAAACAAGGGGCTGGGTTGGTTTTGGTGGAGTTTGTTTGGTTTTTCAGATTTTTTTCCTGCTGTGATTAAGAAGAGCTCTTGCTTACCAAGAAGGCATTTGCTAGAGGCATGCCTGTCTCTCATTAATGGATAAAAACAGTTCATAGCTCTTTCGGGGCTGATAATAGTAAGACCTTCGAACACATAAGATAAACTGATCTCTAAGTGAACTAAGGACTAAGTTCAAAATTGCAATACATTTCTGGAGCCAGTGACTAGGAAGAAACTGGGAGTTTCACTTCAGGAGCAGTGAACTGGAACACCAGCAATGGACACGGATTCAGCAGTTGGGCTATTTTTGGCTTGTGAACCATTCTAATGGCTGTTTATTTTTAAGGTCATTTTCTGTTTGCATAGCATGTACACCCTTCTGGTGGGTGGGAGGCATTGTAAAAACAATCACTGCTGCACAGAGTTAGGAACCAGGCTTGGAAAGTGATGGAAAAATCAGAACTCAGTGTACTTATTGCTTTAAAACCAAAAAACATCTGCTTAGGTCATAAGGTTTGTTGGCCCACTCTAAGCTGTGTCCCCACCGGAAAAACACCATTCCAATTCATACAAACTACTGCAGGGGATTGCAAAAGACTTGGGAAAAGTCTCTCGGATGATAACATCGTATAAATAGAAAGGAAGCACCAGCTTTGGATTTTTTTTCACTTGCCCTTACCTTCAAGCAGTAAATAGAAACCCAGAGCAGACTCCCCAGAGCTGAGGAGCCAGAACTTGTGCTACTTGGCCAGGCCTGGATCCCAGCTCTTGTTTAAGACTCTTGTTCAGTAACAACACACTTTATTGTCCTGTTTTCCTGGCTTCTTCCAGTTGGCCAGATCTTTATTTACACACAGTCAAGCGATACAAATTCATTGGAAAAGTGGCAGTTTATCAAAGACATTAAGAAGGATTATTTTGAACTGAAATTTAAAAAACTCGAAGTCTGGCCATCTGTCAAGCAATGCACTGCTTGTTACAGGTCATGGTCAGGAAAAAGTTTATAAGGTTGTCAGTGTATTCCCAGCCATGTTGCTTTTCCAGAGCATAAAATACACAATACAAAAATATACTAAAATGAACAAGAATTTGTAGAAACGTCTGCTGCAAAACAAATTGCTCTTGTCTGATTTCCTGTATATTTATTCCCATGCTACATTATGATAGAATACTTGAATAAACAGTTTATTTCTTACTTAACTTGAACTTTAAAGTTGATCTCAAGTTAACTGTAAAGTCTTTGGCTCCAATCCTTGAAGTAATAAAGGACCTTAACTTTGGAATCATGAAACTGATAGATATGAGGTGAGCCCGCAAGAGAGAATTCAATGGCTTGGGCAACAGCTCAGAAGGGAAGAGGAAGTTGAAGTGCTGTACTTTGTAGTATCTTATTTTTCAAGACTTTACCAAGTCTTCCCTGGGCTGTCCTCTTACCTGGTAGGCTTTAGTTCTTCAAGTTTCTAGTAATTGGGTATAACTGTTTGAGATCTGCGCTCTGCACTTAGTTGAGTCAACTGCAGTACATCCTTTGCTCCTTATTTCACTGCTCAGCGTAATTTTACCTGTCCCCTTCCCCTCTCCTCCCTCCTGACCCAGTACCACCACCATGGCCTCCTTCCATGTGAGAGAGCTTGGTGCTCCAGTGTTTTCCTAGGGTTGTTCACACCAAGCCTCATTCAGAGCACCATTCTCTTAGTGTTTCCAATGTTGAGAGACCCCAGTGTAGACAGGGAAGCCAGTGCCAGCCCTACCATGCAGGGATGAGCAGTTATTCCCTGGGGCTGGCACACTTGCAGTGGCAATCTCTGATGCAGATGCAATGCTCATGGAAAATGGCCCCTTGCCATGACAGAGGAACACACAATGAGCAGGCAAGTGCGCTCAACTCCAGGATTTCTCGCTTCTTTTTCTCCCTAGAGCCAATCTCAGAGCATTTCAAAACAGAATTTAGTATTGCTGTGTTTCTGTGGAGAGGAAGACTAAGGCACCGAAGGGCAAACTTGTTTGGCCAAGACTTATCTGCAGGTCTCTGCCACAGTTCATGCTATTCACTGAGCTGTTGTTCTCTGCACACACGTTGTATGGGATACATTCTCAGAGGGGCAACCTCATCTCTGCTTCGCCCCAGACACCTTACACAGAGGCCAAGATCCATCTTCCTAGGCACAGCCTCCAGAGAAAACATCAAAGACACGCATTGGAGGCCAGAGGCTGGCTTCCTAATGTCTAAACTCCACCAGCTCCAGGGAGGTCAGCTATGGAAAGATGACCAGGATACTTGTGAGGTATAAAACTCCGTGTCTGGTGGCCACTGGTCAGCTTTGTCGTCATCAGACTTGTCGCTGTCATCACCGCTGGATGGTTCGTAGCCCTGGATGGCAGAGCAGATGGGCTCTGTCTGCCTCAGATCTGCCTCTGCCTCCTTCTTCTTCTCTGCCAGCAGCTGCCTGTAGCACAGGTTGCAGACCCTCAGGGGCTTGGGGGACAGCCGGGGCATCAGGAACCTCTGCCTGGAGCAGTCTGCGCAGACGACGAAGCCGCACTTGCGGCAGTGGTGCCTTCGGGTGAGCGTGGAGAACTTGGTCTGCGTGCAGCGCATGCAGATGTCCGTCGCCTTGTCTGGGATCCAGGGAGCCGCGTGCTCCGTGGAGGGCTGCCGGCCCGTCTTCGTCAGCAGGTGCCTGATGCACTCCTCCAGATGGCTGATCCACTCCTTCCGCTCCGTGAGGGAGGCTGCGGAAACCACAAAGGACTTCTTGGAGGTTTTGATCATCCAACGGTTCTTCATCTGCAAGGTGTCTGGCAGCGTCTCCAAAGTGACATCTTCAAGGGGAATGATGTGCTGGGAATTGTACTTCCTTTTGTTGATGACTATGCTGCCATAGACAAGGATGTCGTTGAAAAGGAAGAATATGCGAGGCTTTGGTTTCTTGCGGCATTCTTTGGTTAAAATCCCTTCTCCTAGAAGGACCCTTCCAGGCAAGGCTAAGGGCTGTCCAGAAGCCCCAAAGCAGTTTTCCACAGCAGCAATGCGCTGGCTGTTGATCTCAGTGTTTGCAAGATGGTCCACCATCTCCAGCTCACTCTGAAGAGAGGAAAAGAAAGAGGGAAGTGGTGAAGCTGCAAACATCTGCACTGGGGTGAAGGTGAGTAGCTGATGTATGCACAGGTGAGAAGCTACTAATGCAACCCCAGGGTACAAGTAATCTCCTGAGCACTCTGCATGTGAGTTTGTTACTTTTTTTAATTAATATTTGAAACTTTCTGACCTCACTTTGCACCAGCCCACTCTATACTGGGATAGTTCAGTTTGCAGCAATGGAACCCCTGAAGTCAGAGCCAGCTCTTCCATTACAGCTGTGCTTCTCAGCAGTATAACTGTGTGCCCTTAGTAAAGGAAGCTGCTGGGTCTGAACCTGCTTGTATGCAGGTGTAAATACTTGCTCAGGAGTTACCATACTGTGACAACTGAAGGGTACCAGGACCTGCCCCATCTGACCCTCTTGGAGCTGGGAGCTAACTTACACTGGGCTAGACAGGCTCAGGGAGGAGGTCCGTGCTTTTGGGAGCAAGCCTGACTGTACACGCTCTTTCTCAAGGACTATTTGCAGGCACACACACTCCACAGCCCCATTTTGGGCCAGAGCTGAGGCAGGAACAGAACAAAACACTCTGCTCTCTGCTGAAGAGGAAGTGGAATGAAGCACACTCATCCCACCCACAATTCTGCACACTTCTTCCCATACAATCTGGGATTTTGATAGTCTGCTGGTTTTTGTTTTACTAGAAAACCTAGAAAAGGGTAACTGAAGTGAAAGCAAATGTTTGCTGTTGGTAGTTTGCAGCAAGGAAGGCATTCCATGTAAGGTCATTTTTGTTGCCCCTACCCCTGGTGCACTGAAGGAGCTGCCCCGAGGCTGGCTGGCCATGGGAATGTGAGTCATTTCCTCCTCCAGAGAGGTAGCTCAACCATCACGAGGCAGCTCTGAGATCACAGGGATGTGTGTTGCCCTGGTTCACTGAACCAACAATGCAGACCTGTTCTCCACTGCTTTCCCAGTCCTCCTTGTCCAGAGTGCCTGCTGCCATGGAGGCTGGAGGGAAAAGGGGAGAGGATGACAACGACGTGCTCTGGTCCTGTGTGTTTGGGGTAATGATGATTTACATTCTGCCCTTGTCCTTTATCCCAAATCACCCCTTCCCGATGCTGGAAGGGAAACCACGGAGCTGCTGCTGAAGGCTGCTGCACGCAATTCACCTCTTGCCTGAGTTACCTGGCAGACACACCAGTCAATTCCACCAAGTTCCCAGAATTTTCTTCTCTAGAGCATGCCAGGGTAAACAGGCACAAGGCCAAGACACAGGTTTAGCCCTGGGAGATCTAAGATAAGTGACAAACCCTGCAGAAATAACTTTCACAGAGAATCACTGATGGCCAGTGCTCCTGAAGAGCTGGCTTCCTTGGGCTCTCACTCAAACTAGAGGGAAGGATGTGTATCCTCAGGGCCTAAAAGCACTGGAATGCATTGGCTAGGACAGTGTTAAGCATATCCACTTGTGTGTGTGGGCAACAGCCATCTGAGAGGGTGACTCACCACATCCCACCACAAGCCAGATCAATCCTGCCCTGAGTTCCAGAGAGTGCTCAGCCTGAGGAACCACATAAAACCCAATTTCATGTTAGAATTGTGACTCACTGCAAATAATCCACAGTTTGGCTTTGGAATGCAAGCACTTTGTGAATTGGGTAAATAAAGATAGCTGCTGAGTGTTATTATGGTCTCCGTTCCTGGGAGATGAGAGCCTCTCCTTTTGGAACAAAATGAGGATATGAAGTCTAATCTATTTTATTGCTTTTGGTAAATATTTTTTTCCTGTTTGCTCAAATTTGCCATGTCAAGTCAGCAGGTCACAGAGCTTATTACCTACCAAATGCTTTATGTGCCCATGTGCCACATACAGCAGCAGCTTATCCAGTTGAAATGAGGATGGAAAGATGTACTTTACCAGTGTGCTGCTTTCCACAGAGGTTTTTCGCATGGCAAATTTTGGGGCTGGCTTTTTTCACCAAGATATGCTAGTTCTGCACATGATCAAATACTATGCAGCGAGTATGACTGATATTCAAAGGAAAAAAATGCTGCTTGGCACTCCACTCCAGAAGAAAGCACGCCACAACTTTTAACAATGAGTGCTTGTTCACTTGGGATTATAAACAGCCATGTTGATGCATGCCAGGCAGAGCATTTCGACTTAAGTTCCTGGGTCAGCGAGTCTGGGGTATGTTTTTCAAGACTGTGTGTATCCAAGGCTTAGGTGTACCGATGTAGTGAGCTGTTCTACCTGATCCTTCTGTTCTTGCTATCTGACAGAACAGACAGTCTTGGTATCCACTGCATACCTAGTGCATACTGCAGGCACAGCATGGTCCATGAGTATCAGCACACTGAGATCTGACTGCTGACCTCAGATAGCAGAAAATGCCCCAAGCCTCATCTCTGCAGCTCTTCCTTACTTTCTGCTTTACTCAGCTGAGAAATCTCTTCTGGAGTTAGGGCGGGCTAAGCTTTTGCTCACCAAGCACAGGACACAGGATGCAGCCGCCAGAGCAGGCATTTACAGCAAGCAAAACAGAGTTCTTCTCCTTCTCCTGCCTGAGGGGATTTCAGCTCGCCTCTCCCTCCTTCCCGGCATGCTGTAAATGCTGGGGGAAATGGGGTCAGGCTTCAGCAACCCCCTTCTCCTGCCATGCCCATAAGGAACCCAATTCAGTACATGTGACTGGCTGTCACATTAGGCTTTTGAGAAAGTCCCCAGCCTGACTGAGCTACCAAGCTTCTTGCCACTGCTGCTTAGCACAGGGCCAGAGGAACGGGACCGCCGAGCAGTGGCTTTTGAGGAGTTCAGACTGACGCTACCAGACCCTGCCGCCGGCAGCCTGAGCTCACCTGTGGCTCTTGCGATTGCCAGCCAGGCTCAGAGGCGCCCAAGCAGCATAGGAAGGGAGGAAGGAAAACCCGAAACTCAAGGAAGAGCCTCACTCGCACTCTCCCTCCCTCTCCCCTGCTCTATCCATGCACACATCCCCAGGCGGAGCAGCGAGGCGCACTCCGCCCGCACCTCTGGGTCCTGCTCCGCCGCTCATCGGCCTCCCCGTGCTGGGGGCGCAGGGAGGGCACTCTCGGGTTTCGGAGCTCACAGGACTAACGTGACAGCACTTGGCCACGGTCGGGCTGGACAGGGGCTCGTGACGAGCGACACACGCGGGCTGGCTGGGCAACCACAGAGGGAAGAGACAATTCCCTGTCCCCCTCGCAGCGCCCGAGAGCCCACGAGCCCGTTTGGAAGAGGGCACGACCCAAGGTGGGGGGTTCCCCTTAAGCTCCGCGGTGGGAGCACTTTCTGGGGGTTTGGTACAACACGGTCAAACTTGGTAATTTGAGTCCCTCTAAAAACCCCAACAAATCCGCAGCTCTGAGCGGCGGTCGGGCCAGCACAGACACCGGGGGGCTGCAGGCACCGCACACGCGTGACGGGAACCCCCGGGCGGGCAGAACACGCCGCGGGCCCCCCGGCCGAGCCCCCCGCGCCGCTCTCTCCGTCCGCGGGCGGAGCGCGGCCAACACAGCGCCCCGCTCCCCCCGCACCGCCCCGGCGGCGGAAACCCCGACAGTCCCAAAGCCCTTCCGCTCCTCACAATCCGCCCGGCCAGCACCGCGCAGACCCCCCGCTCGGGACCCCGCTCCGGCCGTACCTCCCGGACCTTCCCCGGCGAGCGATCCCCACGCCCGCGCCGGGCGCATCCGCCGCGCTCCCCGCGCCGGGCCCCGCTCCCCGCCCACCGCGCCCGGCGGCCAATGGGCTCTGGGACGGGGCTGCCGCGGCTGCGTGTGTGCAATGGAAGTGTGTGTGCCATGGGTGCGCGTGTGCGATGGGTGCGTATGTGCCATGGGGGTGTGTGTGCAATGGAATTGTGTGTGCCATGGGTGTGTGTGTGCGATGGGGGGTGTGTGTGCAATGAGAGTGTGTGTGCCAGGGGGGTGTGTGTGTGATGGGAGCATGTGTGCCATGGGAGCATGTGTGCGATGGGGGTGTGTGTGCAATGGGAGTGTGTGTGTGATGGGAGCATGTGTGCCATGGGAGCGTGTGTGCGATGGGGATGTGTGTGCAATGGGAGTGTGTGTGCCATGGAGTGTGTGTGCCATGGGTGTGTGTGTGTGACATGGAGCGTGTGTGCGAT
>JAOXXN010000162.1:14581336-14599215 GCA_026770055.1 Myrmophylax atrothorax | reverse complement strand
GCCATGGAGCGTGTGTGCGATCGGGGGGTGTGTGCCATGGGGGTGTGTGTGCCATGGGGGTGTGTGTGTGCCATGGAGCATGTGTGCGATGGGAGTGTGTGTCCAGTGGCTCTGTGTGCCCCATGGATGTGTGTGCCCAGGGCTGCGTGTGCCTGCTGACATTCACCATGCTCCTGCACACCCTCCACTTGACTCCACAAGTGTCACAAAGATACACCAAATCAGTGTATTTGGTTTGCTCATGGCTTTAAGTTTCTATGTTTTACACGTCTCCTGCTCACACTATATCATGCAGAATGGTACACATGGATGACGACATATAAAGATTATTTCAGTGATAAAATGCCTGCAGTATATTACAATTTAGAAGAAGGATATAAATGGAACTACACATTAGAACAGAAACCAGAAACCAGAACTCTTACCAAGCTTTCAAACAGATCTGCTGACCCATGTGAACAGAACAAATCATTAACACCAAAATTGGCTTTACAGGCAGATCTTTTGCATTCTCCTCTCCCACTGTATGGGCCACAGGCCACCACACATCCCTCCTGCATGTCACTGCCATGAGGGTGGTGGGATGAGTGAGCAGAGGCCACGGGCATTCCTCAGCACCCACTGCAGGTGCTGCAGGATGCAGGGGAGCAGAGCTCTGGCCCCTGCCTGGTGCAGTAACAAGCCCCAGCTGCCCAGGACTGTGCTGATCTATAATTCAGGTGCTTGCTCACTTTCTGTAATAGCTTTTCTATTTTTAATGGGAACTGATGGACCTGTCAAGGTATTAGAAATATTTTTTTTTCCAAGTTTTCATTTTCTTTGGTAGTAATAATGTGGGCTGGGAAGCTCAGGGTGCACTTTAGAGCTAAAGCACTTGGGCAGTTGTAAAAGTTTCCACAAGACCTTATTTCTTTGCACTTTGTGTTCTTGTCAGATGAGCAGATGAATGAGCACACGAACTAATTTAATTGCAGTATGTGGCTGCCTAGCAGTGTGTGAGGGAGTGTTACAGAAAGAGCCATCAGGTCATTAACAAAACTCTCAAACCTGGGAGAAGAGAGCTCAGCACAGAGGGCAGGCTGTGGGGCTGAGTACAGACTCAGGTTATCGATAGGGCTTTAGTGGGGGACTTTTTCTGTCCTCCTGCCTTTTCTGTAGGAGGCCAGGACTGAGTGGTTTGGCAGTGGAAGGAGGGGGATCTGCCTTTGCAGACAGGTTCTTGCAGCTGGGAGCTGTTTTGTGTTGAGCCTGGCTACCAGCTGTTTCCGTTCTGCCTACCTTGTGAACAGTGGGCTACGTCTGGGGAGATCTGCCCAGCTTAGAAATTAATTGTCAACATTTTTTAACATGATCTAACTATGCAAATAACTGTTTTTACATGATCTAACTATGTAAATATACAAGGCACTAAACTAGATATGTCAGAATTTGTCTTAGCAGGCTAATTCAGACCTAACCAGCTATAGATTGTTACACGGAAACATTTTTTTACTCCTATGTGCAAAAATTCTTCTGAATTTGCTCTCATGTCATTTAAATCATAGTTTTTATTACTGAGATGTAATACTTTGGTTTACTTTTCTTGTTGTCTCTCAATATGCTCACCTGAACAACACATCATCCAAACACAGCCTAACAGCCTGGGATTTGTTGTTTTCTTTTCTTTCTCCCTCTTCAGTCAGAAGTGGAGACGTGTTCAGGCAACTGTTGCATGAGGCAAGGGAAGCCCCGAGATACACTTTGGGCATGCAGTCAGTATGAAGCAGTTCAGTTGAGAGCCGACTTTCTGATGGTATTTTGTTTGTTTGTTTTGGAAGCTGTTACATCCTTGTTTGAATTCCTTATTGAGGAGTTTCGTCAGTAATCTTAAGAGTTGTTTGATAGGTAAGCTCAGGAGCTCTCTCTTCTCCTGACTGTAAAAGCAAACATTTGTGGGACCACTTGATAAAGCTGCAGCACAAATTACCAGCTTTTAATGCAACTGGAGCAAGGTAAAGAGACTTTATCTGATCTATTGCCTCTGGCATTTTCTCCAAAACCACTTGTTTCTCAGTAGCAGAAATATTTTGCCCAACTGGGATGCAATAATTTCAAAGCAAGTAAAGGAAACTGCAGCTGCTCAGCTGAGTCAGCCAAAGGTAAGCTCTGCAGGGGAGAAAATGTTTTTTTATTATCTTCTAGTGGCAAAATTACTACAACAGCCTGCAGGAAAAGATTAGATTATAATAGTAACAAAAACATCTGTTAAATTCTGAGCTCAATGTATGTTTAGTGCATATTAAAAAAAAAAAAGAACCACAACAACCCAGGCATTTGATAAAATTCTTTTGAATAACACTCAATATTTAGATTCAATTTGAGATGTTAGGAAGCCACCACAATTATCAGACTTGTTTTTACTAATTGACTACACAGGACATTTCATCAGTGGACAAAACACCTTTTAGCAATGGAGATTTTATTGAATTGAGCTTGGAATACTCTTATTTAGTGAGGGAATAAGACAATGTGTGTTCATTTTATGAGTTGCTTGTAAGCACAAATGACCTCTGCCCTGTGCTCTGTGGGAGTATGGTGTGCATGGGAGGATGGGTGTTTGTCTGACCTGGCTCACGGTGGATTCAGCTCATCAGCCTATTTTATAAATGTGTGATTTGCTGTGATTTATTCGTATCTTTGAGGCATCATCTATGTGCTTTAGAAATTGCTTCCAAGTCTGACAGTGCAGAAACCAGAGCCCTGCTTGACTCTATCAGTTCAGACTGAAACTTCAGAGCATAAGTTTCCAAATTCTCCCTAATTCATATGCCCTGAAACCACTGCCCAGCAAACCTGTATCTCTGGGGTGTCCCTCGACCCACATGCAGAAGATTACCCACTTCGTGAGTGGTTCTGGGAGCCTGGCAGTGAAATGATTGTCAGAGTGATCAAAGTATTTCTGGAAGCAACCTAGAGACCTGTTTACTCCTCTGCCTTTTGCATGAGGAAGCAATCAATGTGCTTTTGTTTTGACAGTGGCATTGCTGTGCTTTGCATTCATGCAGCACTTTATTCTCAGGATCTTGAAGTGCAGCATAGATTCTAATGACTTTGTGAGGGTTTGTTCCCTCCTCACAGAGTTACATATGGTCATATGCCCTTTGACCACTGACATAGGAATAGTGGGTTATTTGCTATTGACTTCAGTAGCAACAGGCTCTGGCTCAGAGTGAGTCACTTGGAAGGGTGAGGAACATCCCCAAGTGCTCCTGACTCACAGCCCGTGTGCCTCACCACAGGGTCACATCCCAGCTCAGAAATCTCAGTGATCCTCAGAAAAGTTGTTGGGTGCAAGGACCACAAAACGACTCACACTTGCAGATTTTAACATTGCATGTTTGCATCCTGAGAGCTTGGTGTTTGCTGTGCTTTGTCCTTTCCTGCTCAGATCTCAGCCCTGCTCTCCTGCTCACATGTGTGCAGTGCTGTGCATGGGCCTTAGGCAGAGTTGGAACTTCAGTCTTGAATAACTACTAATAACCAAGCAGGTAAATTGCCTGAGGCATGTGTTTAGTACCATCCTGCCTTTTGGGGACAGTTTTGCAGGAGTTAATGTTTTCTTGAGTCTTCTTAAAGGTAAACTGAAATGTAGGAAGCTTTGGCTTTTTGTTTTTGTTTTGCTTTTCTTGGAGGATGTTGTTGTTGTTTGGTTTTTTGGGGGGGTTTTTTGTCTGTTCTCAGAAAGAAATATTTCTTCTCTAACCTCAACTCTGACGAGCAGCCGTGGGGAGGCAGGGGAAGGCACTGCAGTTTGGCTCTGTACCACTTGGGTTGTTTGAATTCCTTACCTTGGGAGCCCTCACAGATGCCTCAGGCCATGTACCTCCTCATGTACCCAACCTGGGAGAACCTCTTGCCACTACACATGCATTAGCCTTAATTAATACATTAGCATAATAACGATTAGGATTCATTATTCCCTACAAAAAGCTAAAGCCCGTAACATGTATCTCTGTATCAAATTCCTTAGCGCCTTGTCTTGGGATTGCTTTATTTTGGTGTTGTTTACTCTTTATATCCTTTCATCTCCTAGAAAAAAAAGGAAAGCCACTTAATTGTAAAACTGTTTTGGTCAAAGAAGTGCCCTGAGATGATCTTTCACGCATGCTAAATAGGCCTTTTGATCTATGGGACCCACACAGCTCACACAGCCACGCAACAGTGGAAACTGCAAACTTCATCTTCTTCAAGCACAAAAGCTACTTAGTTTCCCCATGTTGAAGACTTTTTATAATAGCAATAAGACAACTCTAGAGAGAACCATCTAATATTAACTCCAGGGAGTAATCATCTAATCACAATCTGGGGGTGATTTGAAGCACTCATCTGGACCAAATGCCTCACAACACCCCAGGAGTGGTTTTATTGCACGATAGCAGTACCCCATTGAGCCTTATTGCTTAATTAAAAACAAATTCCCAAGTAATTTTTTTGCCTTTCCATAAAAACACAGTAGCACATAGAATGTATAAAACATCCATTAAATGATGGTAGATGCAAATTTACATTGTGAGATACAATCCGTTTCTTTACCACTTGGGGTTGAAGTTAAATGTGAAACCATTTCCTATAATCTGTGCACTGCTGTGTTTAGAGGGGAATAAATATGGGAAAGAGAGGTTCATTCTAGGATGCCTTGTTTTTATTAAGTGATATGTTTGGTCCCTTACAAAGGAGTTTAAATTCTCATCCATCTTTCAGACACAGGAGTCAGTCATGAGTGTGGCCCTTTCTGGAGATTTCCTCAGCTTGCATCATTTCAGGGAAGCCCTTCAGTAGGAATCCTGTGCTGCTGTCTGGGATTGCCATGGCTGTCTGAGCAGGGAGAGCACCAGCAGTGTCAGAGCTGTGTTTGGGGTACACACAGCACACTATGCAAGTGGTGGCTTGGTGGGTCCTGCAGTGCAATATGGATTAAGCCAGGTAGCTGCACAGTCCATCCACTTTTGGGGGGTTTGCCCACAGCTGACCTCTGCCTGCACTGGGTGCATGGCTGAGATGTCTCCAGGCCCTGCAGTCTGACTGGGAACTGCTACAGCTGAGGCTGCTCTGCAAGAGACCCCCACTGCAGGTGGGAAGAGTGGGAAAATCCTTAGTTTGTGTTGAGGAATGCCATGGCATCCCGAGCCCAAGCTCCCCTACACCTCTGTGGAGTGCTTTCATAGCCCCACAGTAATTCCCAAATGTAGTGTTCCCCTAAGGACTTGGAATATTGTTCACATGGTACTGGTAAGGAAGCAATTCTGAGTTTTGAGTGTTTGTCTGAGAATCATACGAGGAGTGATGGAGCCACTGCTCAGAAATCCTGGCAGCCAAAGCTGCAATTGGGCTTTCAGCCACAGCACTGGGGGCAAAAAGGGTTGTTATTACATTCTCTTCAGATTTGCCACTTGGGGTGCCTTTATTTGGTGGAGATAAACTTGCAAGTACCATTTTTTAAGTAAAAGCTGAGAATTAGTATCAAATATTACTTCAGTTTCTTCAGATGCTGAAGCCTTCTTGTGATACCTACAAGCTCTGGGTAGAGGGTGACACTTGTGTCAGTGTCTGCCACTGTGGGCTCCACTCAGTGTTTGCACATCCTTCTGGTTTTTCCATCAAATGTTGGTTCCCCAAGGACTGGTGGGAGCTGAAGCCACGTGTGAATATCTGCTGCTGAGAGGTTGCAGCATTCAGGGTTCTGGAGGCAGCGTGCTTTCTGCCCTATTTAGATTTTGGGAAAAATAAATTATGTTGAGGTGGTTTTTTTGTGAACACTTTGATAGAATGTTTTGTTACTTCATTTTTAATATCACATTAGGGAGATGTTAAATTTTGTGGTGGGGGATTTGTTATAAAGAGGTTACAGCATTGTACTGAGGAAATGAACGAGAGTAAAACTAGTCGCCTGCTCCTGCTCCTGAGATCAGTCTGAAAGAGCAGCAAAAAGAATAATTAAACCTGTGTATTTAAAGCAATTCTGAAGCAACCTGGGACATTGCCAGGTCAGGAGAGGACATGAAACAACCTGATAGTGTTCTCAAACAATAAACATTTTTATCTGAAAGATCTCTGCTGGCTTATTAGGAATGCCATTATCTTGCTTTGATCTGACTCTCTAGGACTGGCAGCTCATGCCACTGACACAGAGCAAGTAGCCAACAAAGGAAAGCCTTAACAGGCTTTAATACCTTTAGTTAAGAGTTTCTCTTTCCATCTGATGTGTGTCATTTCACAAAGGCTCTTTTCATCTTAATGTGCACTGTGGACACGGCTGGATGCAGGGGATAAGGGACAGGGTTTAGCAGAGTTGCTCTCACTTGTCTGGCCTTGTCCCACCACCCCATGTGGAGCTGCAGGGGGATCAGCAATGGTCCCCTCCTGCCCTGCCTGTGGAGCAGCTGCCACTGGCACAGGATGCACTGGGCAGTGGGTGGGGGCTGCTTCAAAACCAACTTGCCAAAAAAGGCCCAAACAAAAAGTGGGAGATGCTCTACCATGGCTACTGTTGGGTTTTGTGTGTGTGTGGTATTTTGGTGTTGGTTGTTTCTTTGGGGTTTTGTTGGGTTGTTTTATATTTCGTTATTGGTTTGGGTGGGATTTTTTTTGGTGTTTTTTTTTTTTTTGGCAAGTAGGTTTTAAGGCAGGGCAGGGGAGTTATTTATTCATTCAGCAGAGTCAGAAAAAGCAACCATGCCCCACATTGTTTATCCAGTGACTCTGGGCAGCAGCATCCTGCTGGGGTGGGCAAAGGCACACCTTGGTCACATCAAATACCTGGCCTACTCTGATTGCAGCAGTGCTGAAGGGTT
Source organism: Myrmophylax atrothorax (assembly GCA_026770055.1). Classification (NCBI taxonomy): domain Eukaryota; kingdom Metazoa; phylum Chordata; class Aves; order Passeriformes; family Thamnophilidae; genus Myrmophylax; species Myrmophylax atrothorax. The sequence continues at coordinate 14,592,385 of JAOXXN010000162.1, read as the reverse complement.
TGCAGAGCACAAACCTTGCCTGTCCTCTCATCTGAACACATATTTTTAAGCTTTAGGACACAGAATAAACATGATATTATATCTGCATTATTTGGCCTTTTGAGAAGATGAGGAGTTAGGAGTCTTAAGTTGACAGTTCTGGGATATTTATGGGTCCCTTTAAGAGTATATCCTTTCATGAAGGAGATGAAAAGTGTGATATTTTAGCAGCTGGAAACGCCTGGCTTAGTTTGGTTCTGTTTCCCGATTTCATTTTGACGTGGTAGGCAATTTAGACAATATATTTGCAGCAAGGAAAATGGAGTTGTTATGGAAACGTGAGCGAGGCAGCTGACATGGGGTAACGCCTGCACCGGATTAGCTGTACACACAGACGCAGGAAAAACAGCAAGTTCATGTAAGGTAAGGGAGCGGTTTCTAGGCACTGTCTGCTTTCATGGTTTTTTTCTGGCAGAATAGGAAAAAAACCCCACTTTAAAACTGTGAGCATGTGGCTCCATCTTCTGGTACCAAAGCAAAATGTGTTACTCTGGATATAGATTGAGGCGAGATTTCTGTGTTAGCTGCAACAAAAGCAACAACAACACAGAAGAAAAAAATTAATAATAATAAAATACCTGTGCCCTGGGGTCAAGCTACAAGTTATTAATGTTGTTTTTGTGAAGCTGCAAACCGTTCTGCTGCATGGGAAGGAAATTACCTTTTGAAACTTCCCCTTCGACATGCAGCCAGCCCCCGGAGTGGTTTGTCTTCTAAAGCACAGCACTGCTCTCCTGTATGAAATCAGTGTTTGGTCAGAGGATGGGCTGTACCAGCGAAGCCTGATGCCTGTGTGGGAGCTGTTACTGCCTCCTGTTTACAGCAGTAGGATGATTTTCTTTGTTTTCCTCTGCAACAGTATCTTTGGCAAAGCAGCTGAAATTCATGATGCATCCTCACGGAAACGCTGGCTGGGTAGAAATAGGAATGGATGGTTCTTGGAGGTAGACTGCCAGAAGTCCAAAGAAAATAAAGCTGTTTTATTACTTCACCAAACAGTGAATGTTGTTACAGTCCATAATGCGCATGCTTAATTGAGCTTGATTACTCAATCTGCTCACCTTAGTAACTCATTTTCGTTTAATCAGAAATAAGTCATTGTTCAAAACCAGGAGGTGTTATTCTCTGAGTAAGCCTTGGGTTTTCTAAATAATTCTAAAGAATTGTCCCATCTTTGTTGCCTTAAAAAAAACCCCAAAAGCAATACCACAAAACAAAACCAAAGGTAATTATCTTGAGATGGTGTTATCCTAAAAGTTTTCTTTGCAAGTTATTGCAAATAGGAGCTATTGCTCTCTAAATGCAAAATTAAAAACATGGACCACGTGTTTTACCCATTTTATTTCTATGTACGTATTTAAGTACGTCCTTTTTTCCCCCTGGATAGTGGGCCCAGGCTAAAAGGACCTGATATTCTTTGTGTAAAGCACTAGTTTTCAGTCCAGCTACTGCATGGCTGAACTAGGACAATGAAAGAAGATAAATTTAATGGCCCCCCTGCTTCTGCCCATACTTGTGCCACTCATCACTAACACAAGTGATGGTGTATTTGCATGCACCACTTATTCATAGGGAGGGTTGTGTGGGGACCTGTTTTGGAAAGAGTGTGTTCATGTCAGTCCAGCTCCTGATGGCAGGGAATCATATCACAAAAATCATTCCTAAAGTAAGCCCCAGCCAGGGCTTCCCATCATGATCTGCAGCAAGGCTGTGGGTCAAAACTAGAGGTGGAATTAGCCTCTACCCTGCACTGTGTTGCTTTTAGGGCTCCCCACAGAGGGAAGCATTTTAAATAGCCACAAGCTGTGCTGGTAAAATACAATTGCATCTTCCATAGCTTGTATTTAGGGTTTCTAACCTGTCCCTGCAGCCAGGATACACTGGACTTGCCCTTGCCACCACCTGAGGTTTTCTTCCAAGGCTGTCTCCAGTTCCTACACTGTTTTTTCCTCCTCCCTATATTTAACCTTCAGCTTCATCCTGTTTCGTTGGTGGTTCCAAGCTCTAATTTTTAAAGCCTCTGTCTCTCTGCATATCCTGTTGATTATTCTAAAGGGATCCACTCACCTTTCTGAAAGATGTCACAAGGGTAGCACCTTTCACCGACACCAACAGTAAATAAATACTACAGACCTCTTTTAATAGGAAGTACAAACCCACAACAAATCCTGCCCAGAGTGTGTTTGATAAATCAGATCTTTTGCAGACATCTGGAGATTGTGTTTGCAAATCCCCAGCCAGCTTGTTTTGTAGTCATTGTTACCATAATTCAGGTTAATGTTGTTGCCACTTTTTACTTGCTAAAACACATGTGGTGCTTTATTGCTGAAAAAAAAAGTGGCTGCCTTGGAACAGAAGTTCTTTTAAAACCCTTCCTGAAGGTTTGGTGTTTGGAGAAGCAAATGTCAAATCGATTGTCCTAGCTTTGAATTGCCATTCTGAAAATGCAGCTGTGAAAAGAGATTCCTCAGGTACTGCAATGGGGGGCATTTAAGAATCTAGATTAAGAATTATATACCAATAGAGACCTAAAATAACAAGTGGAACAAGTAAACTTTTAGCTTTTCCTGCAAAGATTTGCTTAAAAAATATTAGATCCCAAGTGCGAATGCTCATGCCAAGTTTTAAATCTCATTTGAATTTTTATAGCTGTTATAATCTCTGATATATAACTTTGGAAATAGGGTCTCGTAACAGAAATGCCGAGTCCCTTGACTATTGCAAAAAGGGTTGCTGTAATAGGCTACAATTGTGAGACAAGTTTGCAAGGCTGTCTTATGTCTGCATATCATCATTCAAATGGGTCTAAGCTGGGCTCTTCACATTATTTGAGGTTATTTGTGTGTATGTGATCAGCATGTGCAGCTGTTTCAGTAATGTCAGCCTTCCAAGTATAACAGGCACAACCCTGCATATCCTTATCCACTGAAATGTTGCCCCGGGGAGAGGCTTGGAGCTTGGACATGCTGTCATGAAAAGTAAAGAAGAGCTTGTTTTCTTTTTTGCTGTCCTTATTCTTCTGTATTTCTGCACAGATGAAATGGAAGCTCCCAAGGAGCCAAAAGGATTCCACATGCCAGTGCTCTTTTCCCTCTCATTATCATACGCTTGCAATCAAACTCTAATTTTTGAAATAAAAAACCTGCAGGATTCTTTATTGGGACTATTAAACCTTCAATCTTCATTATTTAGGATGGCTACTTACCTTTTACTCAATGAAGCCATAATGCAACAGCTCCTATAAAAACTATCGAAATGGCTACTGTGGCAGTGAGTAGATTTTCCTCCGTGTAAAATAATCTTCTGTGAGTAAGACATAACTATCATTCACATTAATTAGGCAGCCGTATAATGGGGTGTTCAATAGCTATTACATCATTTAAATTCTTCAGTGAGCACCTCAACCACCCAAGAACTATCCAGCTGAACATTTCTGAGTCCATAATTTTGAAATAATCCTTTAGAGGAAGAATATGCAAGGCAGAGTGTTGCAGACAATTTCACAAAAAGGAAATTATTCAGATTCATGGGATTATTTTAACATTACAAGAAATGCATAATCCTGTCCCAGAATAATAGTGCTATGCAGTGGAGTATATTTTGGGGCTTATACTGTGTACACACTAGAGAAAGTCCAAGGAGCTTGCAGTCAGAGGTGTGTGTTGGCAGCTGGACCCACACACAACTTTGCCCTAAACATTCTGTTACAAGCCTGGGGCCCCAGACCATGAGCTCAGCTGAGAAGCCCCAACTCAGTCAAGTGAGGGCAGTCATGCATGAGGTTTTGTTTTTGAAGCCTTTTGTCTTTAACAAGCATATGAGGACTTGAGAATTTATATTGAATTTTGGTTATTGATTTCAAATTTTTGAGGTGAAGCCAAAGCCTTTTGATATGAATATAATAAATAATGTTTAGCTATATTATTATGTATTTTTGAATCTTTTAAGATTAGTTCCTCAGTAAAAAGTATGCACATAGAAAGTAGGAGCTTATTCTGACAGCTGGAAGAAATAAGGCTGAATTTATTAACTAATACATCAGGAAGGGGTTTCAGATTAACAGGCCTGTATTGCAGATCTTTAATGTGCTGTTCAGCTGCCTATGGAAGGGGATGGGTATTACAAGATTGGTCAATCCTTGAAAGGATATGGAAATAACATGTTTTAAAATAATATGGTTTGGCAATGCTTAGGTGCTATGGGAGTAGTTCTCAGCAGAATGAAAAAAGCAATAGCCTAAAAATAGGCTAAGGAGCAGGGCAGGATAGACTGTGAAGTTTAGGCTGTGCCTTCATCTATCAGTTATGTTATTTTCTCTCTTTTTCTCTCTTCTTAATGGCTCTAAGGTACTGTACTTTATCTGACTAATAATATAAAGCAGCATAGAGCTCTCTTAACAGGGAGAGCTCTTAATTCTGTATTAAATGTTGATGGTTCTCTGTAGTTGTCCATCAGGCAGAGTGTGCAGAGGTTGGTGTCCAAGCCCATCTGCAGGTAGGGTGCCAGGTCCTGTTTGTTCTGCAGCCCAGGAGGTCTGGGTTTGCCAGAGGTAACTGCTCCTCTCAGCAGCACTGGATGCTGGATCCCCTATTTTTTATATTTGTTCATTAATTGCATTAAACCAGCACACTGAGGGAAATTTCTGCCCTACCAAAATAATATATTTTCATTACACATTGTAGGGTAAGTGACTTAGAATGAGAGTTAGTTATGATAGGAATTACAGAATTAAGGGGAAGGGGAGCATGGTCTGGATCAGAATATTACACTCTCTCTTATGCCTCTCTAAAACATTGGGTGGCTTGAATATATAGTTAACATCAGCTACGTGCTGCTGTTATTTCAGTGATTTGAGTTTCTCAAGGAGAGTCTCAGAAGGTTTTGGGGGGTTTCCACTGTATTGCTATGTAATCTTTTAGAGGAAGTATTAAAAAAAAAACCTCAAAAATAGAATATTCTGTGTATTTCTTGGATGTGACTCAGCTTTAATTTCAAACATTTTCTACAATGAATTATTTTGAGGTTTTAACAGAAATTATGGGATTTTTGTTTGTTTTTCCATTCTTATTTAAGTGTTCAAAATTTCGTGATCGGGTTGTTTATAATTGTGTAAGTTCATATTGGTTATAAATATATGCACAGTAATAGGAAAGCAGAAATGTGTGTAAGGTAGTGGGACATCATCATTCATTATTCTCTCCTTAGTTTTTTCTTTAGTGAGAGTTTAGGTATAAAAATAATTCCAAACAATGTGTCTCTGCTGAGTGCAATTCAGAGTGGAACATACAAAGGAAGAAGCCTATTAGAGACAGCTGTGATTAGTTCTCCAATTTTCCAATATTAAATCCATTAAGTATTTACTGTCTCAGCTAATGAAGAGGTGGGGAATGGCCATGAATCGGCAGGGCAGGATGGGGAGCCATCATTCTCATGTTTCCCAGTTTCTGAGGCAGTTCCTTGGCGAGCAGTGGAGAATGTGACGTGTTCTAGGGACAGGTGACCCCAGAGCCGTGCCCCGGAGCGGGTGGGACAGGGCTTGTCTCCATTTGCTGGTGGGTGAACAGTGATCCCAGTGGTCTGAGGGAGCCATTCAGCTGGAGTGATTTATGGGGCTGCTTGGAACACCTCTGAGCCATTGCAAAAAGGCTCTTCAGGTGACTGACCAGCTGCAATAACGGACTCTTCAATGTGTGGGCTGTTCAGCTCTTTATTCTTCATTTGTCATCTGTCTTTCTGTGCCACTACCCTGATTACCTGGAGGAGCCCCTTGAACATCTCCTGGGCACTCTCCACTGTAAATAAGGACAGCCTTGCTCTTATTTATCACAAGGCACTGCTGCAGCATTTGGCTTTTTTGGTTGCTGAAATAGTTCAAAAAATGGAAATGCCAGTAGTGATGGGAAGTTGTATCGTGTTCATCTATATGTCCATATGGTAGAATGTGTTTTGTCCTTCACAGCACAATGAAATGTGATTGTGCCTAATTCCAATTTGTATGGTGTTCCCATTAATGTCTCTTTAAGGCATCCATTAAAGGTCCCTAACGTTAATTAACCAGCCTATGACAATAAAGTTCTATTAGCTTCCCCCTATTAATTTAATATTATAGGCATTTAACAGATGTCTTAATTAGGTGTTACACTGAAGGCTATGAGCAAAATTAAAATTAGGTCATTGTCCTGAAAGTTTCTGCTATGATTTATGGTTTTTATCTCTTTGTTTGTTTTTTTTCATTTGACCTCTTACAGGAAACCAAGAGATTTAATTTCAGAACAATGAAAGGAGTAATGGGTACAAGACAGAATAACAACTTGGGCCTAACAGCTTCAACACATCTTGTTCTTACTTCACAGGTAGAAATTCTCATTGATGTGAAATAACTGCATTTCCCTGTCTGAAATATCTGTCTCTGGCAAAACCAGTTTTACCCATCTCAGTGGCAGCACTCCATATAATTGCAACAAAGATTTATTTACTTCTGTACCAACTGCTTTTATTTCCTGATTTCAAAGGGTCTGTTCTTGAAAACCAGTATTGCCCAAGCTGTGACTTCAGCTGACCAGAGTCAGGTTCAGTGCTGGTGAACCTGGTTTGTGTCTGAGAGCTTGTTCCAGGGAGATGCAGCTCTTGTGTAACCTCTCCCACCAACAGGTCCAAAAAGGAAGTAGGAACTTTGGAAAAGAGTTAGGTTTTCTTTTATAAAAAGCCCGCAATTTTTTTTATTTTTGTAGGACTGGGGTTGGAGGTGGCAATGATCTTTGGCTCTTTTCTGGCTCCTGTGCCCTGCAGTGCAGTTAGGAGCTCTTAACCCGAGTTACTCAGCTTTGGGGTGTGATGTATGTGAGGAACTGCTGTGTTCTTTTTAAAGAAATGACCCTGGGTTGGCTACAAACGCTTGGGGACAGGGAAGAACTTTTCCTGGATACAGGTCTTTCATTTGATCTTGACATTGAAAGCTTCTGAAAACTAAATTCATTACAAACACCACAGAAGCCTTTTTATATGAGAAAAATGTTAAGTGCTCTAAATACAGGGGCCACTGCCACATCTGAAAACAAGTCACACGTGCCTAGTCAATGAGAGATTGTAATGTGGGCAATCAAAAAAGCAAGTATGCAGTAAAAAATACAAAAAGGGGCTGAGGATACATGAGGCACAATAGCTCTGTGGACAGAGGTTAAATATTCATCAGGCAATTCTGTGGGTAATTGAAGGACAAGATTGAATGGGGGCTACTTCCATCTTTCAGTTTCTAGCTTCAAGTGCTTCCCTCTTATGTGCTGTGCTCTGTTCCCTGCACTCTGGCAGGACAATATGTACTTACTGATATAGACATATCTGACTTAACCTTAAAGTAGTAGGGTGTTAGTAAGCACAGGGAAGCAAATGGCTTGCAGGGCTGCATGACATGTTCAGTATGATTATATGTACCTGTTATGTGTAACATTAAGCACAGGGAGGGAGGTATGCAGGCTGGAACAAACTGTCAGCTGAAACAACTTGCTTGTGCTTGCAGCAGGCAAAGATGTTGGCCCAGGAACAATGATTATAAAGAGCAGTTGTCATCACCTGCAGTCTCAGTGCAAGCAGGAACAGGCAGCTAAAGCCCAATTTATACAGAAAGCAACAATAACATTTACCAGAGTTACAAGATGTAATTTTTGTTGTGCAAAGTTAGAATTATAAATTGAAACAGAAGTCAGGTAATCAATGCTAATCATACCAGTTTAATAAAAGCCAGAATGTTATATACAAATAACAAAACAGAAACGCCAACTCCAACAGTGAGAAACTGCTTAAAGACAATGGATACTGCTCATTCTATAAGAATGAGAATTAAATGCTTTAAAAACATTTCACGTGGCTGGTCCATTTTCCATCTGCCAGAAAACCTGCTCTTTAAAAGGCAGGAAAACAGCACACATTTCTATTAATACTTCTGATTTTCCATGAAATTACAGGTCAATGGTTCCTTTCAATTTGAATTTCTTGGCAGATCGCTCACTTGCTCTCAGCAGGAATTTGCTTCCGTAGATGTAGGAAGTGAATCCATCAATTTCCAAGCTAAATACGTTGTTAAGTTTGGGAACAACTGAAAGTGAAAAAGGAAACAAACTGACTAAAGTGGGCTAATGTAAATCCCTGTTATGAAAACACACTGATCTATCAGGGGATGTTGTTCACCCAGAGACTTGAGGTTTGCCACCTTTCAAGGCTTTTATATACTTTAGCAAGAGCACAGAAATAACCCAAACCTCGAAATGTAACTGGAATTTACAGTTAGTCCTCTTTCAGGAGCACACAGTTAAGTGTTGCAGAGAACATCTAATGTGTACCAGATGAATGAGCCATAGGCATAATCATGTTGGGTTCACTGGAAATGTGTTTTATTTTTAGTTGTTCATTTCTAATCAAATGCCTTTTTGGTAAGATAATGGGCCGTTGGGTGGTCAGTAAAGACACTGATTTCTGCAATTCTATGCACATAAACCAATGTACTCAGAGGTGCAAGATGAACAGTGTGTTTAAGAAATTCTCAATGATTCAAGTTGTGAAAAGCCCTGAAAAAAATGTGTTTCTATACCTTTTAATTTGTCCTCTTTAGTGATAATTTTGAAGACATGTTTAAACTCCTGCAGAATGATTCCTGTTATCCCAACGTAAGAGGGGCACTTTGACTTTGTGACTGAAAGAACAAAAATATTACAAAATTTCACATACAGCTTATTTGCTTTTCCCCTGTTGCCCCATGATTTTAAACATTAGTTTGCAGTACTCTGCAATAATGCACTTACAGTAATCACTGGAAAAACAAGCAGTTAACCTTTGGAACTAACACCACGATTTTCATAGCAGTTGAAAAGTCATTAGCATTTTCAGGACAGAAATAATCCATCAATGTATGATCTTAACTATGTGATTTTTCAGTTAATGATACTTAAAGGAACTTAAAGATAACTACCTGAACTACAGGAGCATCTACTTAATCTCAGATGATGTTATAAAAGCAAACAAACAGAATACCTGTAACAATAGCTCCATGGAGATCAGCTTTCAGCAGTTTGCCCTGGATCATATGGGGTTGCCTTGAGGAAGAGAGCGGGATGAGAGAAGAGGGAAAAAAATCACATGGAAAATCAGGTTTGCAAAATGTGACCACTGTAATCAGGGTCAAAGATACAGAAAAAGTACATATCCTTATCAATTAACCACAGTGTTTCAAGCAGTAACTCAGTAACCCTGGAACTATCTATTAAATTAAAACCACATTAATTTTAAAATACGTCAACTTACATGTCTGGTTTGAGGCCGTGGCAGAGGTCTCTGATGTACTGCTGCCAGAGCTCATGGAGTGGCAGGAAGATGGAATATCTGCAGTAAAAGAGACAAAAAATACTATACAAAACTTGGTTACAAAAATCCTACTAGTTGACTACTTAAGCAACTGATTACTGAAGTAATCAACAGACTGTACTTCTGACAGAGTTAAGACTGACACTTATTAGTTACATAATCTGCTCTCAATTCACCCTGTAAGGTGACCCACTCCAAACAGATTATTCACTTTATAAAACAAGCACCAAGTATGCTCTCTCTACCATCCCAAAGCAGTGATGTGTTTTAGTGGGTCAGATCACACATAAGACTGAAGAGATTTCTACTCCTTTATCTCCCCACTTACTCCATGTTACCGTGAGCAGGGGCTTCACTTACCATGTATTAGTTTGAGGGACCTTATGTAGAATTTTGACTCTCCAGTCACAGACAGTCCAACTTAAAAAGTGAAATCAGAGGTGATTGTATTTGGGTTTGATTTCATGTTATATTTAGGTATACAAAAGGAAAGAGAACTACTAACAAATAAACTTTCCAGCTATCCAGACAACAGAACTGTTTTCTCAGGGTGAAGTGCCAAAAGCAGCATCTCAGACTGACTTTACACACTGAAGGGTTCCTACCCAGATGCACATGCTGCTGCTGTTACTTTTGATGTACTTTCACTACACACCAAAGACATTCAAGGTCTTACCTTTGCTGTTCGGGCTCAATTTCAAACAGGCGCAGCTCCCGCCTCTGCTTGGCAGTAAAACCTTTTGTCTTCTTCCTCTTCTGCTTGGTCTTTTTCTTGGGGTAATGCTCAAGAACTACAGCTTTCCGAGTCAGCATATCCTGGATAGTGCCCTCGTTCACCTGGGGCATGCTGCGCTTCAGGAGGGCGTGCACAAATGCCTTGGCCTCCTCTGAGCCCTGAGGCTGAACACATGGTAAAGGAGACTTTAAAACATTTTAATTAAATTAGAACTCACTGCTCACCAGTGGTTTTACTAACTTGACAACATCTCCATGGGAATGGGAAATCAGGGACACTGAATGGAGGTGGTTCAGTGCCAAAGCCTCATGCAGTGCCAAGCTGGGCACAGCCTGGGCTCGGCTCTGTCCTGGCTGCTGCACTCACGTGTCCACTTGGGAGGAAATGCCTGTTTTGCATCTCGTTTGAAACAACGTGTTTAAACATGCAGGGGGACCCGGGATTAACCCACCCCCGTCCCCTCGGTCCCTAACGGGGGTTTGTAAGCATGAGTTAGAGCGGGACTCGGCAGGGAACCCGCGGGCGGGACCCGCTGCTCCCGGGGCCGCCCCTCCGTACCTGTATGGGCAGGTCCCCGCTGTCCTGGGGCGGCAGCCTCCGGTACAGCAGCGCTGCGGGGCACGGCGGGGTCAGGGGCCGGGCCGCGTCCTCCGCCACTCGCCCCTCATCGCTCGCCCTCCACCACCCACCGTCCCTCACCTTCCAGTCCCTCTCCTCCCCCTCCCTCACCCCCTCCATCCCTCACCCCCCATCGCCCCCCGCTCCTCGACCCCCGTTCCTCCCTCCACCGCTCACCCTCGACCCCTTTCATTCCGTCCCTCACGCTCCACCGCTCGCCTTCCGTCACCCCGCGTCCTTCTCCCTCTATCCCTGACTCTCTCCATCCCTCACTCCCTCCATCCCTCGCTCCCTCTATCCAT
>JAOXXN010000162.1:14552565-14564308 GCA_026770055.1 Myrmophylax atrothorax | reverse complement strand
TGAACAAATTCCCAGCCATGAATGCCTGTATTAGACATGGACTAGTGTGGTCCAACAGGCAAATCTTTTCTTTCACCTTTCTTTTCTTTACAGTTTATAAAAGCCTGGCCTTCCTCTGTGCATATGGAAGCCAAGTGCTCTTCAGTGTCTCGTGCTCGGATACACATCCAGGCTTACAAACACCACCTCCTCCAAGTTCTTCCAAAGGACAGTTCTGCTTTTTGTGGGATGATTATGGATTACTCACCAATCCATGTGATCCTACCTTGCAAAGATTTCACATTTGGGTTCCCATGCTGAGTTTGCCCCAGTACAAGAGGGTTTTTGCAATATAGTAGCACAAATTCCTCACTGTCACTGGCAGTTCTAGAAGCAGGAAATTCTGGTCATCTGAGAAAGTGACAATCCCTTCTTGCCCTCCTTCTAGAAAAACCCTCAGGTACAAGGTGAGGCAGTGGCATGTCCTGTCTTTGCCCCTCAGCTCCTGCAGGCAGAGTCCTGCTGGCACTGGAGCTGCCACTTTACCTTTTCCACAATGAATGTCCTTTCTAAAATGCCACACAAATGAAAGGACAAGAGTCACAGTCAGGCAAAGGAGATTTCAAGGTACTTCACTAAATTCAGCTAAAGAAGGTTGTGTTTCTTTACCGAGTCATCCTATTGCCTTACTTGAAAAACAAGTATTTTGGAACAGAAAAGTAACCGCTGTATTTACTGTAAAAAAGCTTCAGCAGAGAAAGCTCACCTGGGTAAGAAAAGGAACACAATTAAGTATTTTTAAAAATTGGAATATATTTTGAACAAATCTTGGAATCAGGTCTAGTGAATACAACTTTCAAGGTTGATTTATTTTTATTTTCCACTACTTTGTTCATCTTTTTTTCAGAGAGGCCTGGAGCAAACCAAAGCAACTTACCTTGAATGCCACACACTGTCCCACTGCCCATCTGACAGGCCTTGGATTAACTGCCCAGAGATAACTGATGTCACCACAGGACACAGCTATGCTGCCAGCACATTCTGCTGTGGGGTTTGACAGTAGGTGAGGGTGTCTGAAAAATAACTGATTTCAATTTTATTTTGTTTGTGCTGCATCTTTCTCAAGTGTCTGTGTGGTGACAAGATAGGGAACATGGAGCCATGAAACCTTCTCAGGAACCTTCAGGACACAGGGAAAGGCACACACATCTATAAAAACTTTATTTCAAAATCTTTTTATTCAACTGTTATTCAGCAATATACAATACAGTTTATAAACAAATGTCTTACCTTGTTTCCAATCTTCATTTAAAAATAAATATTATTGACAGTGAATATTAATTATGGCAGGATGTACCTTTTTCATGTCCCCCAAAGAAATAATTTAATTAAAAAAGAAAAAGGAAATCCAAAAAACCTAAACACAATAATCTACTAAAAATATTTCCTTTCTTAGGAAGGGTTTGACCCAACATCTTTACATATTGTCATAAAGATAACTGCTCAACAGTTCGTGCAAAATGAAGAGTCAGAGGAAAGGTTTAGAAAAGAAAAAATATTACATTAAAATAGAGAAATCATAAGTGCCATGCACAGAGCAAGGCTTTACACCATAGAGTCTGGAAACTAGATGCATTATTCTATGTGGTTTATTCTTCTGTGGCATCCCAAAAAATATGTTTTCCCCACTATGTAGAATTTATCATGCTTCTTTCAGTCTCTTTCTGTCCATCTTTCAAACTGTAGGTATTTCTTTTCCAGGGGTTTTGTTTGTTATTAAATAGGTTCCTTTCTGTTTGGCTGAGGAGGGTTGGAGGGAGTAGTCCGTCAGTGGTTTACTAATAAATGTACAAGCTTATGCAGTATTAACAGGGACATGTATAGGAGTGGGTCTGTAGCATAAACAGGTCCTGTACCTGGAAAAGAAAGAGACAAGGGAGAGAAGGAGATTTGATTTTTTATCTTTTCCAATATAGAAGATTAAATGCAGAAGAGAAACATAGGAAGATTTATTTTTATCACTTCAGTGCCAGGGGTCAGAAGCTTAATTTTAATAGTAAAACAGCATCCTCAAGCTATTCAACTCAAATAGCTTTCTCCTCCCCCTCCCAAATCTAACTCCACTTAGGTCATTTCATTATGCATTACTAATGGTATGCCTAAACTTGGCTTCAGCCAAGTTACCAGCAATTGAGATTTCTATAAATACACCTTAATCTGGTATATAGTTTCTTGAGAAATGACAGGTATCAACCACCCATTACTTTAAAGGGAAATGACAAATGCTGCAGCTGTACTTCTTGATTAACAGGACATGAACCCATTTCATTTGGAATGGGAACAGCAAGACCTTGACATCTTCTTTACCTTTTATAGGAAAGAGTGGAATTTTAAATTAAAAATGTGCACAGGGGCTATAGAAAAGCAGAGGTCAGATGTGGAACACATCTGTTACAGTCATTTCATCCAAACCCAGGGAGGGCAAGATGGCTCCTGCTCCAATGAGGCAACTGATGTGGCTGTGGGGCAGTGAGGCACATGCTGGCCCAGGAAAGAGGTGCCCCTGCTCTTACAGCTGCCAAGGGAGGACACAGCTCTCCTGGGCAGAGACAGGCACCAGTGGTTTTGGACTCAGTGAGAAGGGGCAGCCATGGCCATGCTGGAGCTAACAAGGCTGTGCCTGCCGTGTATCCACTTATACCAAGACACTTGATGTTTTTTATTAATGTTTTTTATTTTCTAGTTATGTGTGCCAAAAAGACAGACATTTACTGTGTGCACTGTGTTCTGGCCCCTCTCCTTTGGTGTGAGGGCTGAGCTGTGGGGCTGAGGTCTGCTGGCCCTGCTCAGCCAGGAGAGCAGGACACACAGACATTGCATGAGATGTGGAGCCGCTCCACCTCTGAAATGAGTCCCTGCTCTGCTGCCAGGCACGGGCAGAACAGCCCCTTCCTACAGAGCAGCTCTGCTGCCTGGGACAGCCCATGGCATTGCTGCAGGACATGAGACCAGTGCCTATTGCTCCCTGAGCCCTGCTGAGGGACACAAACAAGGCCAGGCTGGGCAGCAGCAGCAGCTGCCCATGAGTGACACCTTCCAAAGCCATGAATAGACCAGCACGTGCCGTTCTCACCAACATGGTAATGTGACAATGCAGAGCTTTGACTGATGTCTCACGTGGCTAGGGGACATTTCCACAAGGGTGGATGCAAAAGCAGGAGCCCAGCTGGAGTTTGCCCTGCAGCTGGTCTGCAGAAAGGCACCTGGGGAGAGGCTTCATCAGGGCTGAACACCTGATCTACAGGAGTAATCAATGCCCAAAATACTGACCATCACCCAGAAACATGACTGTCAAAGCCACTTTGCAAAGCGTAACAACTTTCAAAAAAGTTTTCTGCTTTCAGTATCTTTGATAAAGGAATCAGGCCACTTTTATTTAGCACAGTCACTTCAGGCACCCTGATGGTGTCTTGGTCTCCAGGAGATGTGAGTGCCTCTCAGGTGTGGGATGGAAATGCCTCAGGCAGTGTCTGAGTAAACCACTGCTCTTGGGCTCACTGTTCCAGCTGCCTGGTAATCTACATCCACCTCGCTAGCAAAGCTGGAGTATCATCACCTAGTATCAAAAATAGTACATAGTAATGTGGTGTGCAATTGAGGAACTCAAGAAATGTCCCCATAGTGCTATCTCACAGACGCCCAGACTGTGTGGTGATTATTTAGTTATTAAGGTTTTAATTAAATCCTTGCATGCACAGACATGTGCTAAGGACTGCCTACATAGCAACAGCAAGGTGTTAAGAGGAATACAGGATTTTTGTTTTGAAAGCTGGAAATCATTAACGAACACAATTAACTCCAGCAACTAAAGAAGTAACTCATCAAATTCTTGCAAAAAGACACTAGAAATGTGTGCAGAAAAGTGCACAACCACTGCCAAAGCTCAGGTTACCAGCCAGCTCATGAACAGTCAGTCATCCACCCCAAATGCAGCAATGCAGAAGCTCCCAAGCTCAGAGTTGCCTTTCCTGCTCCAGGATCCAGCCTTGCAGAGTGCAGTTGCAGGGCGGTTCTGCCCCTGGAGACCTGCAGGCCAGGTAAGTGATCTCCCTTTCCTGTGCTCAGAGGGTGTGGGCAGCTGGACTGGGAAGGCTGAAGGTGAGCCCTGTTGTCTGTCTGTCTCTGAGCGTGATGTGCCAAGTGGTACCTGAAGACAGATGCTTATCCACAAACTGCAGCCCTGGGTCCAACACACCCTCACTTCCAGTCAGCACATCCCTGTTTCCAAGCTGTCAGATGGCTGTCCTCACCTCTGGGACATGGCACAGCTGCCACCCAGGACAATCCCCATGTGCTGTTGCTGTCCCCTGTGCCTGGGGATGGCAGGGGCAGCCCAGCAGCAGCCGACACTCCTGGCAGCTGCAGGCAGCTCACCGGTGCCAGATTGGTGCCAACTCCACACCTGCCCACCACTGCAGGGAAGATCTGGCCTTGGGTATTAATTATGCTCAAACCTGAGGGTGATGAGAACCCGTTTTTTTCCCTGCCAGGGTTGAAATTGTTCTTTCAATGAAGAGGACTCGAGTCTGAGGAGATGCTGCCAGTTACTCAGGAGGCAAGCTGTGCTTTTGTAAGGAGGAATTCCTCTGGAAATGCTGGGGAAACCCAGCCTGGAGAAACAGGCTCTTGTAGCTCAAGTGCTCTTACAACCATGATACTGAAGGGCTGACAGGGACACCAGGTTAGGATTGTTTCTGCTTTGAGTGGAAAGCAGTCTTAGTCACAGCTCTCTGCAGTAGCTGTGTGCCTGCCTACCAAAACCATTCCTGTCAGTTTTACCTTTATGTACTCGTTTTAGTTTAAATTTCAATGCAGAACTGTGAATTTCTTACGTAGACACTGCCGTTGTTTTGAACCTACACTCTCCATCTTCCTAATTTGACAGCAGAATGTGAGTTTAGAGTCTGTCAACAATCTCGGCAGTTAAATAAGACATATTTTTGAAAAAATTACTTGAAATTATTTGAAGGCAATTATTCTTACTGAATATCAAATGTAAGGCTTTTTTTCCTACTGATTCAGCACTGTTCTGTTCTAAGACTTCAGGCAATAGGAGATACACAGAACTTTCAGAATTGTCCTCCCTCTGAACATAAGCAGACCAGAAATGTAATTTCCAGTATTTTCTCCCTATTTAGTTAACTTGAACTCTTTCCATTATAGGTAGCATTGTTTATAAACAAACTGAACTTAGTGTGCTCAATTCCACTGTTACCACAATAGTGGAAGTCTTAACTTTTAGTTAATAAACTGCTACATCTGTAGATGTAAATAAACAACATGTGTGCCTGAGCAAAAGGATCTGGACATGCAGTGGTCCCAGATGTGAGAATAGAGAGTTCCTATCCAGATACTTTAAATCAGGAGTACATGGTTACTTGCAAACTACAGATACTTAGAAAAAAATTTAATTGATATTTTGAATATTCACTTGATGTTTTGTTATTGTAAGCTTATTTATGACTATGCAGACTTAGAATTTTGCTTTAAATTTTTTATATGCACCTGGCTAAAAGGGAAAGTCTACCACCAGCAGAACAAGAAAGAATTGTTCTCTTCATGTATGGTGAATTGCTCTCTGGAATCACTCATCTTTCTTTTCAATTTATGACATAGTAACATTTTACTGTAATTTTCTATTTAATATTTTTTATGACAGAATTAATCAAAGTTTGACTTAAAACAGTTCAATTGAAAACAAACATTAATTAACCAAGTGACTTGTGACACATGGAAAAAAAACAGGATGATTCTTTTATAAGCTATATTTAACCAATGGTCAAACCCACAGTTTCCAGCAGTTACCTATTTTAATTCCTAGAAAGAATGTGAAAAGTACTTTGATATCTCTTTCCGAGACGGTGGTAAAATGCAGTGGCCCATATAATAAAAAGCTGAAAGACATCAGTAGCCTATTTTCCTTGAACAATGAGATAACACCTACAATCTGACTGCCTATTGATGATGGAGCTGGGCCCCAATTGGCAGTCACGAGACAGTTCTCTGAACTGCCTTTTATGCAGTGACCTGTCAGCCTTGGCCTATTTCCTTACAGAACAATGTGTAATTAAAGCCCTCAAACCTGGCATTTCATTAAGGGATCAAACTGACCATATTCTCTGATTTATTCTCTCAGTCCAGAAACTTTAGACTGTGCTTGAAATATGTTCTTGGAGAAACTGTGTCTGTCTACTATCTGGTGTCTATGGAAAAATGGAGTTTTACATGGGTTGTTGGTCAAGGATCATTACAAGCAATAACCTGCCAGATAAAACAACTTCTCACTCCCTGACACACATTTGGAGCACTTGTACTGAATTGGAGGGAATTTACCAAACCTCAGATCTAAGGGCTTCTTAGAAGTTTTTAATTAAAAAGACACCATTACTATACACTCACTGAACCAAAGATATAATATCTACACTCCATTGAAATTACTCCACAACTTGAGACAAGATCTTACAAGCTATTTCCTTCTCCCACACTTAAATACTTGCAGCACAATCCATGCTCTGCATTTTTGTTGTCTTTTCTTATTTTTAAAGGCTTGTAGCTGGTGCCTGAAACTTCCCACTCCTCACCAAGAGCTAATTCTCCAGGATGCTGTGCAGAAGCTCATCCAGAGCCCGTGCTAACTTTAGCACACTCTCCCAGCTCAACCCCAGAGCTCTGCATGTAACAGGAGGTGTTCTTGTTAAAAGAAGTATTGGTACTATAGCAAAAGATACCAAACTACAGGGTCCCCAGTGCCTCTGGCTTTCAGCTGGCTGTGGATCATCGTGCCCAGGCACAACTAGAAACAGCTCCTGGGCTGCCTGTTGGTGTTGATAATTTCAGCAATGGTGACTTCCAACATATTTATGAGCGACAGCATGGGATCTGTTCACCACTGAACCTGCCTAGAAGGCATGATGACAAAATTAGTTTTCTATGTGCTACACAGTTTTATTTATGATTCACTGAATTTTGGAACAGCTTTCCATAACTCATCTCAAAAAAAGCCTTGTAGAAGTCAGAACATTTTTATTTGTACACAACCATGCAGTAGAAGCTTGTGACCCTTCTTTTTAACTTCATCCATGCCATCGAGGTTTTTAGGGTCAAGAGCAAATCTTCTCATGAAGCTGAGTGAAACTACCAGCATTGCCCTCCTCACCCTTCCTGAAAATGCCCACATTTCACTTTCCTTATCCACACTGTAGCCTCAACTCACCAGGAAGCTGAAGCCAATTTTACTGGTCAGAACACACTGACCAGAATTTTGCAAAATAGTGGCATCATTTTAGGTCTCAAACACAGCTGAGTTTCACCATTTGCCTGCCATCTCTCTTAAGATATCCACTGCTACATTCCAGCCTATATGTAGAGGTGAATTGCCAAAATACCATGTAACAAGAGTAACTGAAAGCCTCTCCTGTCCTAATTCTGGAAAAAATCAACAAATTCCAATGAGATTCCATTTAAAGTATTTAGCACTCCTGAAATGCCCATGTTTTACTTGCCCACACTTGTATCTGCTCATGTGCTGGGCTGAACTCCCCTGACAACACAGAGATGAGGTAGAATGTAAAGCTTGGTGACTTTGGTGTTTTACTGGCAAATCACAGGATAGGAGCAGGAAGGCTACAGACTAGAAAACAAATAAATTGGATGGCAATGAGAGGGAGGGGTAGTCATGCCAGGAAATGATGCAGAAATAAAAGCTTGATAAGAAGCTAAGAAAAGAAGAAGATTCCTTCTGCAGTATCGATTTGCTGAAGTACTGCAGTGCTTTGCTGGAAGTCAATCTGTGTCAGTGCCTGGGGACAGGACAGATGCAGGCAGTGGCAGAGGAGTTGGGGATGCTTCTTAAGGCACCTGCAATTATTTTGGGTGGTTCTTTGATCACAATAGGGCTTATTTAATTTCGACTCATTAAGGCAAAATTGCTCTCAAAATATTATTGCTGACAAACCCTTCCAAACATGCTCATGGTATACAGACCAGTGAAGTGCTCACTTGTCCCCTAGGGAGGCTCTTCCCTTCTCTGAGATGGTAAGGACATTATTACACATAAGGTACAGGATTAAATGGACAATTGATCTGACCCAGTTCAACAGCTGCTGCAGGATTGCATGGCATGGCATTTTTGTATTAAACACAGCCAGTAACAAATGGAAAGAGGGATTGTTGAACTACTGTATTTGATGAGTGTATGGCAGTGCAGTATCAGCTAAGGAGCAAGAAATTCTACTACCTTTACAAAAAAACCTTACATTTTTTAGGTTACCAGAGAAATACACAATTTCATTGTCAACAGAGTGGCAAAAAAATCACCTCCAGTAAAGTTACAAGAAATAGGGACATACAATATGGGCAACAGTGGGTTCCTTTTCCCTCAATATCCACTTCCCTTCTCTGGTAGCTGTACAGAGCAGTCAGCAGTCTCACCAAAAGCCTGACTCTGCCTCTCCCAACTGCTACACGTGCCTATGAACACGGCTGTGTTGGGAGCAGGCAGTGCCCTGCACAGCCCAGCAGAGCAGCAGCTGAGCTGATGGAGCCAGGCCCTTGAGGGGCTGCTCCTGGGATCTGCTCTACACTAGAGACAGCCAAATAAACCACCCAACCACTCCAAATACCCACTCTTGGAGAAGTTAAGGAATAACTTCAAGAAAACACCAGGAGTAATTTATAACAAGCTCCAAGAGCAAACAGTGCTACAGATAGTGTCAATGGAGAATAGGAACACATCCTGAATACTTGAAAAGAGTAATTCATTCTATATAGATTATACAGCCTAAATACTTCCTATTGGTCTGAATTTAAATCAGCCATAACTTTCCTCTTTTTAGACCTGCAGCTGGTCTCTATTTTGTATTACCCTCACATAACCAGATTTCTGCTATACTATCTGTGGGATGATCTCTCCTCACCAATACCTTATTAAAAACCTCAAACCATGCAGCTATGCATTTGGTTAATTTCCAGAATTTTCTGCAGCTCCATGATCTAAAATGAACTTAACAAAACGAGGGACCATTAATTTACTCCTTAAAAGATGAAAAATGAGAGATACAAAATTCTTCGTAATGTGATTCGGTTGAAAATGAATTTTAAACTAAAACATATAGAAAACCAACTAACTAAATTTGGGTAGTTCAGTGGTAAATGAGCATCCAGCCCTACACATCCTTCTTCTGTACTATTATGTGAGCAACTCCAGAGCATATCAATACCCACAGATAGCAAGACCACAACTCAAACTACCCAAATCATGAGGCACTGAAAAATACTGGGAGCTGGTTTCAGTTACTGAGCTTTGAAGTGAATCTGGGCCAAGTGAATCAGGTTTTAAAAGCCATGTTGCAAAAAAGCTGGTAAGCCAGATAGGGTCACACAGTTCCATAGGTTGACACTTTATGGAAAGATTTGCAATAAGAGCCACACAAACTGGACACAGATTTCACATCCTGCAATGAATACAAGCTGCAAATATTTGCAATTCAGAAGTTCTGCAGTTCTTTGCAGTATTCCCTTCACTGTCTTTTACAGCATTTTTGACTTGATCAGGATTAGGAGCAAGCTGTCAATGTAGTTGTAATTATCACTCCAATCAGAATTACTAAACTTAAGCAGATTCAAGTGCAGATTATTAAAGGATTTTTCTTGAGAAATAACCCCTATCCTGTCCATCCTTAAAGAGCAGAGCTAAGTGCATTAGCAGAATACATGATGACCCAAGAAAAATGGCTGTATTGAGAGCATGTGCCCAAAAAAGAAGCAGAGCCTGTGATTTCCACAAAGAAGGGAGCACCTTTTTGCTGTAAACAAACAGTAGCATTTTGGATTGACTCACAAACACACAGACCCTCACAAAGCTTCCAGGGATTGGTACTTGTTAGATACTAATGACATTGCTGTGCCCTAGATCTAAGGGAGCCCAAACTTCACAGAAAGGGTTGTTTGGCAAACCTGTAGACATGGGATATTCCTCAATGTCCTCTTTACATGTGAAATCTCCAGCTCCCTGGCATGAGAGGGATTCAGATTAGAATGTCAATTTTAAAATTTATAAAGCAGTAAAGTATTTCTAATTATGTCAGTTTGGTGAGTTTTACTCATAGAATCACAGAACTTAAGGTTGGAAAAGACCTTGAAGATCACCAAATCCAACCATCAACTCAGCACCACCACAATGTTTGCCACTAAACCATGTCCTCAAGTGCCACATCGGGATGTTCAGTGAACACTTCCAGGGACATGACAATAAGATGACAGACACAGAAGATGATGTCCATTAGAGACCTCACTATGCTCCGCCTCCTTTGGAGCTGCTGCTCCCAGCACACACAAGGATGTCCTGCTTCCCAGCCACAGCCATGCAAAGGGATCGGAATACCAAATATTATCACAGAATATGCTGAATTCAAAGGGACCCACAAGGACCATCAAATCCCACTCCTGGTTCTATGTAGGACACCCCAAAAATCCTACCATGTGCCTGAGAGCTTTGCCCAAACACTCCTTGAGCTCTGGCAGCCTTGGTGCTGTGCCCACTCCTCTGGGGAACCTGTTCAGTGCCCAACCACCCTCTGGGGGAAGAACCTTTCCTGTTATCCAACCTAACCCTGCCGTGACACAACTCCAGGCCATTCCCTGGGTCCTGCCCCTGGACCCCACATAGCAGAGATCAGTGCCTGGCCCTGCTCTGCCCCTCCCAATGAAGTTGTAACTCCTCCAGCTGAACACACCAAGTGCCCTCAGCTGCTCTTCACATGCTTCCCCTCAGTGCCTTTCACCATCTTTGTTGCCCTCCTTTGGACACTCTCTAACAGCTTAGTATCTTTCTTATATTGTGGTGCCCCAAACTGCCCCAATATTGCAGGTGAGGCCACCCCAGTGTAGAGCAGAGCACGAAAATCCCCTCCCTCGCCCGGCCAGCGATGCTGTGCCTGATGTGCCTCAGGACAGGGCTGGCCCTTCTGGCTGCCAGGGCACTGCTGATTCATATTCCACTTTCCATTGACCAGGACCCCCAGGTCCCTTTCCATGGCACTGCTTTCCAGTTTGGCAGTGCCCATTATGGCAACTGCTCAGTGTCCTGTGTGAGCTGCATTGGCACAGCTCCCTCCTCCAGCCACGGCACAACAACCTCGCGCTCGCTCCCACAGGCTCCTGCACAGAGCTCGGCTGCTGCTCTGCCAAACTCCTCTTTCCAGCTAATAAAATTGCCTCCCAACTGATAACAGCCTAGCAATATAAAGTACTTCGTTGTTAGCTGCTGTTGTGACAAATAATACCATTCTGCTGACAACCCCATTTTTTCCAATACAAACCTACTTGAACTGTTTATTATTGACATATGGGACTGCTCTACCATTATCTAATTTTAAAAAACATATAGTAAAGAGCAATAGTGAACCTGCCAGCATTCTTACTGTTTTAGCAAAGGTAAATCAAAACCCAGAGCAAGTCACTTTTATTACCAGCACAGTCCTGTCAGGCTCTCTGAAGTAAAGAAGAAACACCTTCCCAGGACTACTGCAAGATTTGTTTCCTGGCAGAGCCTACTTTATGCTTGCTTCCCAACTAGAAACCACCAGTATTAAAAGCATTCTCAAAACAAGTACAAGTAAGACTGTCTGGACATTTCTTTTGATCGTGACCGCTAAGTTTACCACTGAAAGTATTAAGGACCTATATAATTGACAACACAGTTCAA
>JAOXXN010000162.1:14523794-14540927 GCA_026770055.1 Myrmophylax atrothorax | reverse complement strand
CCCCGAACCGCCCACCGCGGGAGGCACCGCCCCGCAGCCCCCGCGGTGCCGCTCGGGCTCGCCCGTCCCGCCGAGCCAGTGTCGCCGCTTTGCTCCAGCTCTGGAAGTACCTGTGAGGCACCTGAATGCAGAGCGACAAACCCGCTGCTGTCTGCGGCGTCTCCATCCACGTCTGGGGCTCCTCAGCTGATGGTTCTGTTGCTGTCAGGCGTCCAGACTCGCTGTGTTTATTACTTTTTAAAATACATTAAGGAAAAAACCCCGCTACTATCGACTTAGAAAACAGTTATCATAAAAAGCAAATGTTTCCATGGATCAGCTGTTTCTCAGGCAAATGCCCCAATTAAAAAATAGCAGTGCTCAAAAGTCATCAGTAAAGTCATTACAGTGAGTAACAATCACAAGTAGAGCTTGATTTTTGCAGTAAGTAATGCAAGGGAGCTATATTTTAATGAACTTGAGGTATCTTTCTAAAATATTTGCCTTCCCCTCCCCCGAAATTCCATTAAAAGTCACCATTTTGTTCAACCACAACTTCATTTCATCACTGGGATGGCCTGACAAGTATGCTGCAGAAAATTTACTTAATATTTTTAATGGCTTCATTCTGTACCATAAAAAAGTGCTGGATGTGTTAGCTGGATATATGAAGATTTCTATGGAACAAATTTAGAACCATTCACTTTTTGAATAACTAAATCAGGCCAGTTTTTAAATGGGTGCTAGTCCCTATGTCCCCAGCTAACTCCCTGTCTGGTCAGACACACTGCTGGAGGCTTACGCAGTTGGGCCCTGCTAGGAAAACCCACCTGCAAGGTTTCCATCAGGAAGTTTCAGTAAAATTCACACAATCCTGAAGAATACTGAAACTGCATCAAATCAGTATTTCCTGCTGGAAAATTTTTTCTTCAGATTATTTTCAGCCATTGCTAATGATCATAACAAGACTTGAATCCTTCCATAGTGACAACTTTCCTGAAGAGCAACTCCTTGCCTTTCTCCATGTGGGTTACTAGGAGTGTAAATCCTGCCCCAGGCAGGGCCCAGTTCCCCAGACAGGTGGAGTCAGCCCCTGCCAATCATAAAAAACTTTAATTGTAAAAACTAGTAAGTATCATTTAATGAAATAGTCTGATAATCACTTACACTTTGCTTTTTCACAAAAGCTCAGTGTGCTCCCTGCAGTCAGTAAGCAGCATTCCTTCCTTTCACGTGTGGCCTCAAGCCCTGCAGTGAGCTTTATTGCCACCTTGCCAGACTCCCCACATAGTTCCTCACCTACCAGGCCACATGAAGGCAGGTAGGTGAAGAACTAGGCAAGCAGGACAGACACACCTGAGAAAGTAAATCCAACAGCCACTCCTCTCAACAGAACAAGGCTTTCAGCAGAATCCCAAGCGTGGGTTCGGTGGGTCCTCTGCTAGTGTGGCAATTCCATGATTATGTGCCCTCTGCATCAGGATTGATTAGAAAACTACTATTAGATACACAGAATCAAAACAGAAGTAATTTTTATATCAAATTACTAGTGAAAAACTCATGTTTTAAACACTTTTACTAGTGAAAAAGTCATGTTTTAAACACTTTTACTCAAGTTTTTATTAAAATGGACATTTAAAAATTTCTTCTGGAACTGCAACATTGTGAAAATTTGTAACAGCTGGGAAAGTAAAAATACTCAGTTTATCCTAAGTGAGTTTTGTTTCTTAAAGATATAAAATAAGTAATAAAGATGAAAAGGAAAGGCATATGCATTTGAACTTAGTTCTATTTTAATAAATCTAAGGTTGTTATTGTAGTAATAGTGTTGCTGAATTGAAGGCAGTTCTATCTTGAATGGATCTCTCAATTTATAACAGTAAGCCTTCAGTTCTGCTGTATTTACTGCCTTCCAAATTTGATTTTATATGTAGCAGCTGAACATTGAAGTGCTGATATCTTTGAATTCAATTAAAGTAAGGAATTAGGAACACAAGCGTGCTTTTTACAATCTTATGTTAGAGGAATTCAAGACTCTTTTTATGTTCTCCTGTTCTACTAAAACTATAATGGGGGACTATTGTGCTCTACACTCACTAGCAAGTACTCTGTGCAAATCATCTTGCTCTTAGGATCATAACAACTTTTGAAGTAATTTATAGATTCAATCCTACCAGCAAAAGTGGCTCCCACAGTGCAGAAGCTTTCACCTGCCTGCACCCAAGCAGGGGATGAACAGCAGGAATATCACAGGGAGAAGCTTCCTTTGCAGTTGCTGATCCTACAGCATCATCCACACCAGCAATTCTCAGTGAAATCAGGGAAACTATTCAGGTGCTTAAAGTAAAGGTTGTGTTTTGCTGATGACCTCATTTTTTGCTGCAGCTGTCAGACAGATGTATGGTCACTAAGGTGTAAGGCAAATAGGTAACCATAATTTACACCTGGGCAAAATGAGGTTTGTTGTTTTTACTGAGAAATCCTATGGCATTTCCATAGCTTTCCACTTCCAGATCTGATTATAGTAGAGAAGATTCTCACTGCTGTAGGATAAACCAAAACACTGTTCTGGTAACAGGAGACTTCCTCACTTAATCCATGTGACTTCATCCCTAAACCATTCCCAAGGAGGTGGTATGGAGAAGCTCTGAAGTCCTCTTCCTGACTCCTGAGCACTTTTCCAGGGAAGCCAGAAGGAGTCTCAAGGGACCATTGGATGAAACCAGCCGAATTTCTCCTCAAGGGACAGTCACCGTTGTCATTTCTGAGTCCCGTTCTCATACTCCACTGATAGCCCAAATGCTCCTTTGATAGGAAATGCAGGAGCACCACTGACCTCAGGAGGGGATGGATGATTAGCAGTGTCTGGCACTTCAGGCAGACTGAGACTCGAAGGACTGGTAGTAGCAGACCTTTTTTGATGTTGCTGGACCATGTTTTATAGCAACTCATGAAACCCCCCAAGCAATTCCAGCACTGTGTAGCTGATGACATTTAAGAACATTTCTCACTGTATTTTTTTTTAAATGACTAGCAAGTCCATTATTTGAATAACCAAATACTTTCTAATGGCTACTTGAGGAGCCTTTAATTCATACCCTGCTGTTTGGGGTTAATCCATTCAGAAATTAAAACAGTGCAGGTCACCTTTTGAAAGGAACAAACTGCAAAAATATCCAATTTTACACACACAGAGCATATATGACGGGACATACATTGAGCTGGTGCAAAAGCACTGTAACCTACTTGATGTGACACGGTATTCCCACCATATTTAAGCAATGTTCATCTCTGCCTTAAATCCTCTGGCAGAATAAGTCCTGTTCAACACTCTAGGCTTAGATTTTTGTCAGGGTTTTTTTCTTCTCATTTTTCTCATTAGGCTGACACGCTTTCATAGTCACAGGGGGCCAGTTTTGCTTCTAGTGACAGAAAGTAAATGTTTTTGCACATGACTCCTGTGGACACGGAGGGCAGTCCTGGCCCTCCACTCCTGCCCACTGTGGACCTGGCAGTGCTGCCACTCGCAGCTCACAGGCAGGGCTCCAGCAGAGTCTGGGGCTCAGAGTCTGTCCCCAGGAGCCTCAATGTGCTGATGGCTGGCTGAGTGACTTCTGCAAACCGTATTATCTTTAGAAAATAGGTGAGGGGCAGAAGTGAAAACTGCATGTAAAGAAACAAACAAACAAAAAAAAACAAACAAGGAAGAGAGAGGTGTAAAATGTTCACATCTCTGCTTCCAGCACAGTGACCTTCACTGTGGAGCTTCTGCCTCAGAGTAGCTCATAACAACAGGCTGGCAACTACCAGCCTGGTTGCCTCTAAAATGTCAGTGGTTTAACATCAAATCAAGAGGTATAATTGGGTTTTTGATTCCGTCTCCCCACCCCACAAATTCCAGTCCTGATCAGGCCCAAAACAAAATGACAGCGTATGTGTGTTCCCATAAGATGTCTGCAAAAGGTCATAAAACCTGCAAGTTCAAGGGGTTGGATTGTTTTCAACACACACAATGATTTTCCTATTCCCATCAGTGGGCTGTACTGCCTTGAAGTTATTCCAGGATCCAGGTGATATGCTGAAGTCTAACACAGTATCTGAAAAATAACTGACTGGTCTTATATGAGGAAATTCAGGGTTAAAGCTCTCAGACTGTGCTATCCTTTTGGTTTATTCATCCTTCCTCTGGACAAGTGACATTTCCACCAAAAAGCTTCATTTTACTTTCCATGAAACTGATTAAGATAGAAAGTATGTTTCTGCATTCTGGCCAGGCACGGTTCCCACTTTATGCAGCAAATGCATTTTTCATTGCCTTCAGTTTCTACTTTGGTTTTTTATCTTATATTCTTTGTTGAACGATCTAACAGAATGAGACACTTATGCAAGAACATACGGAAAGAGAAGGCAACGTATATTCATAATAATGCAACAAAATCTCATTCAAGTACATCATGCTTACAATAAAATTAAGGGCAGTCAAAAAATCAGACTATTCCAAACTGTAAAATGTATCTGAAATTTATGGTATATAGTCTGTTTTAATAAAGGACATGATGCTGGCTGCCTAACAGACAGGGGTAGAAGATGGCATGAGAAGACAACATGTAAAAATCTGTCAGGTCCATCAGCACGAGGAGTTGGCATTTGGCAGCTCATCCTGCAGCAGATGGGAGCTGCTGATTCTCCACTGCTCAGTGCAACCCCTGCCTACGAAAGGGATCTAGTAAATTTATTGGGAAGAGCTTGAATGAGGTGGATGACCCAGAGGCAGAGAGCAGAGTAAAAGCCAACCCAGCTCAGTCTCGGGAATTATAAAAAATACTCTGCATTGCAGAAATGTGCTAAATACAGAGAAGCAGCTAAAGTTCAATGTTACCCTGAGAAACTCTGGCTCCAAGATGTCCCAGCAGTGCCTGACAATGTGGAGGTGAGTATTGTTGTTTGCCTCTGAAGTGCCTCTGCCTACACACTGTGGTTACTCCCTTTGAGTGACACATTTGTGTTCAACTTACACCAGGGTGTTTGTAAAGTGTGTTAGATCACCATATTGTAATATCCTGTATTATTAAAAATAATATTTTATACATCATAAATTAACATCCCTCTTCTGGGTGAAAAGTAATATAATCACCCTTTGAAAGAGATAAACACATTGACAAAACTCAAAATACACCACACCTGGGTATACAAAATAATTTTTAACAATTCTTTATCAACATCCTGATTTTTCACATTCTGAAAACTGTACAGTTACTGGGGAATTGAAGCCAAAATATATTAATAAAGGCTGAAAAAGAACACTACAAAAAATGTTACTGAAGAAACCACATTAAGTCCAAGACAGAACACCACAGAGTTAGGCAATACCTCATATTTCCCACTGGGCTCACAGAAATTAGTAACATCTCCCACACAGAAAACTGACATGTATTTGACCTCAAAGAACTCTCAGTACCTCATATGGAAAGAAATCCAGGTAAGAAACTAATAGATCAGACAAGATCTGCAGCAAATTGTTAAACATTTAGTCCTCAGTTCTGCAAATGCTTTCTGAGCTGGAATATAAATGTCTCAACAATCTCCAAATGTAAAGGGTGAGGAGATGCCCCTACTGTGCAATATTATAAAGAAGAATACGTGTTTTCCATGTGTAAAACTGGAAAGTTTACTTAACTTTATAAAAAAGCTAAGACTCTTCTTTCCTTTACATTATTTGCATTTCCAGGATCACATCACCCTAGGCTCTCCATCAGTTCAAAGCTAGAAAAATCTTAACAATTAGAAATTCAAGTCACATACACCTAGTTCTTCTAGAGAGATTCAATGAATGACTGGAGAATCAGTATAATTACTGTAACATCATAGATACTAAGCAAATAAAGCCTGATTAACTAGAGGTGTGGAAGTGAGTTTTATTTGCTTAGGATGCACTGATTCATATTACTTTCCCCTCCTTTTTTTTTTTTTTAATAATAATAAACACTTGATAAACTACTGGAAGAAAAGAAGTTGCTGCTAAAAAGCCATGTCTTTCATCCCCCTGGTCAACATCTGAAGCTGAAGCTAAAGCTAGTAGAAAATATTTTTGATGAACATGCTTGCATTAGTTTCCCTGGTTTGGCTGTTCGGTAACTCAGAAATGAGCCACTGGGGCTGAGAGGAATCTGCTCCTGCAGAAGTGAGGGAGGAAGCAGAGTCAGCAGGACCTGCAGTATCCTCTGCAGCACCATGGCCTCTGTTTCCTGGCCTCACCACAGGGAGCATCCAGGTACAAGGGGAACCTTCTGTGGTCACCTGTGGGCCTCTGCCAGGGCCAACTGTTTTAAAAACTGTTTAACATGTAATACATTTTATTTTATATAGATCTATATTAATATATATATATAAACGTACATGGTATTCAGAGTTGTTGAGCTTTAAATGATTTATAAGATTTTCTATATTAAGTACCTTTATAAGCACCACTTAAGCTGTGAGAACATAGGGAATACTCCAAATGGATGTGAGTTACTGCAGCTGGCAGTGCAGGGTTTAAGTCCATGGCATGTCAATACACCACCAGCTCTTTGAATCATGGGTGAGTGAGACAGCAAGAGAAAAGGTGTTGACAGGGTGAATCTGACTGGCTGATAGAGCCAAAATCATGACCTTTGTTAAATCAGCGTAATCAGGAAACATACCGAAATCCCATCTTTCCATTTAATATTAGGGCATAAAAGGTCAGAGTGCAAGGAAAAGATAAGTTCAAGTAGAACAAGAATTAATGGGAAATGTGAAACATACAACATGGAACAATAAATTGGCACAAATATCTTGTATTAAACACACTATATGTGGGCTAATGCACAGAAAGGCTTCTAAATATTCAATTAATTTTCCTTTACAGATCAAGACTGTATTTTTATTTTTTAAGCAACTGCCTGCAGCTGCTCCCTGCCTAAACCACAAAAACCTATCCACTTAATAAAAGAATGGAACACAACTCATTGAAGCCAACAGTTTCAAGAAGCATCCATTAATTTTGGATGCTTCTGGTTTTAGATGTCTCTCTTAATGAGCTTGAATGTAAACATGCTCTTCATAATTCTGCCAAAACGAGGCTAATAAGTCGATGTCTTCGTTTATCAACTGAAACACCTGACCTCGTGCTGCACAGATGAATTAGATGCTCTGACTTAATCATTTATATTACTTTTCTTTGTATGAAATAAAGAGAAACTTTGGGCCAGATTCCCTGTTCTGTTCCCATTCCTCTCAGCATCCCTGGCACTGGGAGAGAGCAGCCTGGGTGGAGCTGCCAGCAGAGAATCTCAGCAGCCTGGCTGGGAGGGGGTCACCTCCCAGCTCTCGTCACAGCTGGCATTTGTGGCCTGGGGAAGGGAATGGGAAAGACGTGTATTTTCATTTTGCAGACAAGCCTTTCATCAATAATGTACCTCTGCAGTGTGGTGGTGAATCAGCCTGTTACCCACTGTTTCAGAAGGACTGTTAGAGACTATGGCTCCTAAATTAGAATTGAAATGACTATTTGGTTCAAGCAGGATCAATTACTTGCTGCTGTTTCCTGAGTGCTCACAGTAGTTAGAAAGCTGCACAGGTGATGGATGTGTAAGTAAGGAGTAAGTGCTGAACTGGGAGGTGACACTGGAAATTTGGCTACAGCCTGTTGACACACTAACACTTTATGGATGTGGTAGGATGGACTCAAAACTGAAGAAAAATCCATCCAGAAAACTGAACTGCTTATGTGCCCAAATGAAAGGAACCAGTCAGTGGGTGTATCAGGCAGGTGCTGGCAGACAGTTGTGAAGAACTGTGTGCAGAGCTTGGAAATAGGGACCACTTCAGCCAGTGACCAGAGAAACAGAGATGTGAGTAATCCCTCTCTCTGCTTCTTGTCTTCTGGCTGGCAAAGGGTGGAGCCCACTCCTGGACAGGGTGAATTTTCTCTTGAGTAACTTTCATGCAGCCCACAAACCTAAAGCAATTTTTCTTAAAGGAGAAAGAATTGAACAGCCCCAAAGAACCATCAATATCCAGGAATGGGAGCCTCTCCCTATTCTCCAAAGAGATTGTGGCATCAGAAGACCTGAGGAGATGCTGCCACAAGGAGGGGAAAGAAGATGGGGACAAAAAGGCAGATTGTTCTTCATTCCACATCCTTCATATGCAGACTCTGATGGTTTTTTCTCAGTGTTCTCAAGGAAATGAGACTAAAAATAACAAATTCTCACCTCCCTTACCCCAAAATCTGAACTGGTTAACTTCTGACAGGTCACCCCTTTGTACAGATTCTAATAAGGAGCACCAAAAGCTAACCTCAGCAGCATTTGGTAGGTGTGGATTAGAAGTTGTGCATTACAGAGTAATAAGTAATAATTTTCAGCAGACAGGACAGGCAGAGAACACTGGCAATGGACAAAGCCAATATTCAGAAGAGGTACTGAACATTTGGGAAAGCAGTTTCAAGGAAACACTCCAGAGAGTTTAACTTTTACAAATATTTAAATAAGGTTTTGCTAGTTTAAAATAATGATAATAACCACTGTAGAAATACACAAGTCCCAGCAATTAATCTGCAAAACCATCCTGAAAGAGTCTGAGACAAAACAACTTCACTGAATGAATCTTCAGAGGTGAGCAAATAGTTCTAGTAAAGTGTTTAGTGGACAGATAGTTCTATTTGCAGAGTTTTAGAATGAAACCACAACACACGTTTGTTCCAAGTGGCTCCTGTTAGGGGGAAGCATGTCTGACTCCAGATGCTCCTCTGTGAAAGCTCTACTGACTGTCAGGAGGGGAATTTAGGTAATAACACATAGATAACAAAACTTGGATGCATAAATATGTTTCTCCCTTCTATATCTCTTATCTGGGCAAGAGTCCTGATGCTCAGCTGTGACCTTGCTCTGATTTAGACCTTCTACACGGTGAAAAATATTGAGCAGAATGATTATTTCTCAAGCTGTAATTCAGTCATGTCCAGTTCACTGCAGGCAGTCATTCAAAGGCAGAGGCAGGTATCCAGGTGAATTGGAAAGGACAGGCTTCATAGCATGCTCAGAATTAATTTGGTTTCTGGGACTCGGGCTGTGTGGATGACATTTGTGAGGCATTTCAGGGCAGCTGCCTGGCGGGCAGTGGTCGTGGGGCTGGGGGACTGCAGCTCCAGCCCAGCTGTGCCCAGGCACACCCTGCCCCAGCCCCAGGGACCTACAGCCTGCTCAGATCAGCACCTGCCCTCAGCACATTGCAGTGCCAGGAAGAAGATAAAGGTATGTATTTGATTAGCCACAGAATACATAAGCAGAAGTAAGTGGTAACAGCTCTATAAACATTCTGCTATTCAGATGTTTACCAATACTTAAATATTAAGGCTTTTACTTCACTAATCTGAGATTAATCTCCCATGTAAAAATAGATATTTGTTTAAATAAATTGACTACACTGCTAGTTAGAGATAGAGATTTCCATTGTTCAGAAGGTCTGCTTTATTTTGATCTGTTTTAGGAGATAATCCTCATAATCCTGTATAAAGTTGACTATAATAATCTGTTTTCTCTTAGAGCTCTTTACATTCAGCAGTGATCCTGCTACCACGCACTAGTTTTGGGTACTGTGGAGCTCAGGTTTTCAGGAGGAAACTGGGAAGAAGTTATGAAGGTGTTAACTGTGGTGATAACCAGGATGAATTCAGCCACAATGCTGTTAGCAGATGAACACAGCAAGGAAAACTCTAAGCACTGATTAGAGTTTTCTATCCCAACAAAAGCAGTATTTCTCTTAGAGCTGTGTGTGCATTTACAGTCTATTCCACTGCTTCCAACTTAAGCCACCCTGTGTGGAAGTTCAGTCTGTTTCCCCACCATTATCATTCCGTGTAGGAAAGCTCTGCGTGTGACGTTTTCTGCTTATCTATTTTTATTGCATCTTTCTTAGCAATAAAGCCTCTCTGAGCTGTGTTTTACACCTCAGAACAAGCCCGTTGGCCAGATGGTTGCTCTGACAAATGGGAGGAATGTCAGAAGCACTTTTGCATACCTGGGCAGTGAGGCGCACCAGTCCTGCTCCTCGGTGCCAGCGCTGGCCACAGCACCCAGGGCTGAGCACACCTCGCCTTCCAGGCATCAGGGAACAGGCGTGGGGACAAAGAACAACCCTCTGGGGACAGTCACTGCACTGGAGAGGGACTGCTTTTCACTTCCTGAACTACCCAGCTGTGTCTCTGAGATTAGTTCCTGAAAGCCAAAATCTCACAAAAATGTTTTCTGTGTTTTCTTCCTGGCTTTAGCTATAAACGCTACTCCCAGTATTTCAAAGGAAGTTTTGAATGGGAAACTCCTAGTTGGCTTTCAAACAATAAACTTACCATGCTTCATCTTACCCTGCTTACGAAGATGAAATTATCTGCTTGATAGAGTATCATTTTATCTTATGGGTGATGGTTCCTCACTGCTGCTTATGATTTCGTACAAAACATTTTCTGCTGTCAGAAAAGGTGTCTCTTAAAGTCCAATTTCATGACCTCGTTTTGTGGATGAGAAATGCCAAGTCAAATAGGCAGGACTGGTTGGCTAAAGAGCCTGTGGTGCTGTGCATCACAGTGAATAACATTAGCTACTGATTATTGAAAATCCTGATAAGAACAAGTAACATTTTTTTGCATTAGGAATCTCTTCTGTTGTCCGTGGTTTCTCTGTCATTGTGATCAAGTCAAAAGTAGATCTCTGGAAACCAGAGGCCTGAGTTTGGTGGTGGTAGTCATGGCTAAAATGGGACATGAGGGCAAAGAGGCTGGGTTGGCCTTCCCAGCGCTGGGTGGTTGCAGCCCGTGGGCACTTCTCTCATGAAGCCTCCAAAACATCTCAACTTTTCAGGTGCAAAGTTACTAATACCAGAGATTACTAAAAAAGCAGGTAGACTTCCCCTCCAATGTAACTACTGCAATGATTTATGTTTTTAAGATACTGTCATATTTACTTAGTTTTTCTTGCAAGATCTCTTTTGTTGTGTTGGCTGTACTTGGATCAACCCATATATCCAGCAACAGCTGCTGGCAGTTATGGCAGTTATTTTTGACCTTTTCCTGAGCACAGCTGATACCTTTCCAGACTCTTTGTCTAATGGTAGAGGTTAAGCTAAGACTAAAATGTTCACCTGATTGCACTTGAACTTGTGGCTTACTCAGGTAGAAAAAACACTGCACTTTTGACATAGAGCTGCTTCCAAAAATATTGAGCAAGTGTTTGGGCTACAACTTTCTGTGCTATTGAGTAGTGTTGTACAGAAAATTTTACACAATATTCCACACAGACTGAAAAGCACCTTTGTAGTTTATGAAATGTTAATACCATAGCTGTTAAAAAGCACAGCTAATGATGCATCTTATATTTCCAGATATATTAGATGTCTATGTTTTTATGAATTCTCCAAAGTTATTGATAGAATTTAGTATAATCCTGATAATACATGAGGGTACTTTACATAAGTGAATTTTTTGGATGTGGTGAAGCCACTGTTAATTATAAAAATGTCTGTTTACAAATCTAGGATACCACCTGTCCTAAAACTATTCTTTTTCTATCTCTCTGCCTACATTCTATGCAGCTGTACTTTGCCATTGCACTCCAAATAAATAGAAGTATGCTACAGTACAAGTTAATGAATAAATGATGAATTACTAAAACTGTCTGACCAAGTTATTCAATCTCTTCATCATGAGTCAGAAATGCTACTTATGTTTCTCCATCATCTGCATTGTCTTGTGTATCCTCCCTCAAAGCAGGCTTCTTTGCTACCTTTGTTATTACATATTTTATTGGTTGATTAGATGTCAGATTTTTGCAAATTCAGTGAAATTCCAGACCAAGAAAGCACATGAAATGCAGCATCGTTTCTACTGAAGAATTATTTTTTCCACATTTGACTTGTGCTGGTTATTGGAGGGAAGGAAGAAGGTGTTCCTCATACCACATGCTAGTGCTGCCAAACTGAATGCCAAGAATCCATTTTATCTTGGATTCAACAATGGTTTGGGGCTTATCCCTGCCTTTGGAATGGAGGTTTTGTGAGTTTAGTTTAACACTGCTCTGTGCAGAGACTGTATCATATCTCCAGGACAAAGAACTACATAAACCTTTGGCTTAATTAAACAGTAATGGGGATCCGCTCCTTCATCAGGACATTATGGAAATACCAGCCTGGAGTGGCACAGAGAGTCTGTTGTGTTCCCCCATCTGCTCATTGTCATGATTCACCTCTCATGGCTGATCATCTGGAATTCTCTGGCAGGTGCTTGATGGGCACTATACCATTCCTGTTTGGAACACCTGCCTTGCTCCTGCCCATAATTATTTCTAGACTTTTGGTGATGCCTCTCCCCTCAACTCAAGAAGTAAATTTTTCTTCCATTCCTGTAACAAACCCTGACTACTTTTTATCTCAACGTTATTACTGACATTTCTTATGACTGGTAAGTGCAGAGGGTGTGGGGCCTGCTCATGGAATTGAATGGCTCCTTTACCCAACCATCTTAGCAGGAAAAGGCTTTCAGGGTACTTGATATTGGCTAATTCCCACTAGGACCTTCTTCCAACTTGGGATGAGCCAGGAGTGTCCCACAGATCCCCGTGTGAAGCTGCAGCTCTGGTCTGCAGCAGTGAGGGCCAACACACCCAGTGGCCTTGAGTGGGGGGGACACAGCAGGTTGGGGCAGAGAGATTTGGGTCATTCCTTCCAAATTGTTATACTAAAATTGTGTGTTTTTAAACAGTGTTTTAGACTCTATGTAATCACCCACATTAGACAGCTGATAATCTCCATCCTCTGGGCACGGTGGTGAAGCCCCTGCGATGGAGAAGGAGAAGGTGAACTTCAAAGTCTGAATTTTAGCTCCTTCATCTTATGCTCCTTTTCACATAACAGTAACTAATCAGAGCATATATGAATCAGTTCTTCCTCAGGGTCATTATTTCCTTTGTTCTTTGACCCTCTGCAGATGAGAGCCTTTGCAGCCAGTCACACTTTCACTGGGGGTGGACACCTGCCCTCTTGTCCTGATGAAAGCAGCAGTGGATCTCACCAGTCTCCTGCTGGCTCCCCTTTCCCATGGTCATCAGCCCAGTGCATTTTTATACCTTATTGAAATGCACAAAAATGCACTGTCCAATTTGACAAAACTTCCAACTAATTACAAAGTGCTTTTTTGCAATTTCCTATGTAATATCCTTTCAAAGTTGTCCTGTTTTCTTTCTTTCTGAATGCGTATTCAGAGAGGCAGATTTGTAGACACACAATGAGAAGCTGATTTTGAAAAGAGGTAAACAAATTGCACTGGCTGGAAAAGGGTTTCTTGCTGCCCTTTTATTATGATGTGCACACAACTTGCTAAAAATTCTTTACTTTGCATTTCTATCACAAAGATAAATGAAATTGTCAATCCTGTTCACATTTCCTTTTGATGGCTATATAAAAGCAATAGCCAGGGTGCCAAAAAAAGCTTTCATTAATTCTTCTATTTATTAAGTGAAAAGAGGACTGTTTTGAAGAAAAAAAAAAAAAGAGGAATAAACAGACTGCAGTGAAATGTCTGCTCCTTTTCCAGAGGATATACCTTCTGCATGATTCCTAACTTTATGATGACTTTGAGAGGGTCTTAAAATCTATAAAAAACTTCTTGATTTCAGATTTCTGTAACTTTATCTCAGTATGATACCACTGCAACACTACACAGCGTAAGTGGAATGCTTTATGGTAATGTTGAAATTTAATCCAGGGTATCTGATCACACTTTAAAAGAGAAAGAAATGAAAAATCATGTGGTTTTTCCACAGAGATGCCTAATATTAAAAAAAAAACCCAAATCAAACAGAAAAGCCAAAAAAAACCCCATCCCACATTGCTTTTTGTATGTGATAGATATAGATATCAGCGTCATTTCTTCAAAACCATCTCGGGGAAAAGATGCCTTCATAAATCATATTTATTAGGAGTAGTCTGGAGCAGAACAAGCCCAGAGTGCTGCCATGGAGCTGACACAGAGTCTACCAGAGCTGACTCTTCCTTGGCAGCACCCCAAGACGAGCTACAGCCCAGCAGGAGCTCGGGGAGCCACTGCCAGTGCCAGGAAGGTGAAACAGAGCGAGATATTTGTCATCACTGCTGCTGCCAAAGATCAAAACACTAATCACTTGTGCCCAGGGAAGGATGGCCACGAGCTGGAGGAGGAAAGGGGAAGATGGAAAGCCCTTGTGGGGAGGCAGCAAAAAGGGGAAAGCTTAATGTCAGAGAGGAAGGTCATGGAGAAGTGAGAAGGCCACTGCACAGGCTGGCACAAGGCAGCCAGCCCTGACACTCACTCTCTGAGAAGGTCACCAAGGGAAGGACATTTGGGCCCTCAAGAAGGAAGTGGAAGAATCAGATCATGGTTTGCCCAGTCCACCTCTGCAGATGGGGGTAAATCTGTCTGCAGAGAAGGTAAATTCTTTTAGCCTCAGAAACTTATGTGGACCTCGGCCCTTCAGTTTTTTGCACTTTTTTTACCTTTTTTTTTTCTTCCCCCCCCCGTAGTTCTGTCGTTACTGGCAGAGAAATGGGACTTACAAGATTTTGAGGAAACAGCAAGTCCCAAGAGAGAAATCAAAGTTTGGAGAGTCTGATAATTAAGATAGATAAATTTGCAAATCACCTGAAGTTTAGAAGTTTTGTTGTAAACCTCCTGTCCTGCCTGGAAAGAGTTTGAGTAAAGAGTTTGTAAATGTTTAGTGAGGAAGAAATCTGATCCTTTATGGGAGAGGGAAAGGGCAATATAACCCCAAACTCCAAGAGGCAGGAGCAAGCTTAAATTACCACACAAAGTTGTCTTCTTTGTCCTTCTTATGAACTGCAAAAGGTCTCAGAACAATTAGTTCTGTCTTTTTTATTGTTTCTGTGTGGAGCTTAAAACCCCTGACCTTTTATCACATCTATTTAGCTCTGTATCCACAGCTCAGAAGACAATTAAAAATGAGAAGCATGTTCTGTGTTGGCAGAAAAATGCAGTACTAATTCATTTTCTGGCTACAACAGTCCAACTGTGTTTAGTTTTCCCTTCTTGCATTCACATCTAAATCTGTCTCTCCTCTTCCACTGAGCTTTATGCACATTTGCACCTATATGTGTTTGTTTGTCGGTGTAAATCTTCAGAGTCATTTTTCACTACAGTTCTTATTAGTACAGAATATATAAGACATTCTGCAAAGGTTTGAGTTTTCAGAATATAAAACTCTTTTGCTTGTTTAGATGGGGCTCAGCTCCCTCTAAACATGGTCATAAAGCATTCATTCCCAGACACTCAGTGGCCACAAAGCATAATATTGACTCTGCTCCTGGTGCAGCTGAGTGTGGTGTTATTCACAGCCAAAGCACCAAGCCATCTTTCTACTCCACTCTGAAGGAATCCCTCTCTTTATCAGTGAAGGAAACAAGCAGCTTGTCTACCACAACATTCTGAAACAGCCCCTTCCACCTCTTTCCCTCCCTCAGTTACAGTATGAACATCAGAGATGGGAGAAAAATAACACCGTGTTTCCCGATGCAATTAATTTTACAGGAGTTCAACTTCAATACCCTTGGACATAAACACAAATGGGAAGAAAAATTAAAGCTTAGATTCACAAAGCCATGAAAACAGCAGTAAACTGCCAGCAAAAGAATGTTTCCTTAGCACCTGCAAGCAAAGGATTTAGCAAAAGGGAGATGTTTTAAAACTAATTATTTTAAAATCTCTATAAACACAACTTCTTATTCCATGTGAAAATCATATCCAATTCCAAAGGCTTCAGGAAAACCAGGCAGAAAAGCTTGAAATCTTATTGGAAAAAAAGAGGTATCTGAAAGTACAGCCTTTCTTAATGAAGCCACAATTTAAATACCAAATTTTACACAAAAGACAAAATACCTCAAAACCAGCCCACACCTTGTATCAAACCCAGCTGGTTTTAAAGATTATCCCTACTTTTTTATTACTGTGTGTTTTGACAGCTGTGGTGCCAGCAGTGGATATGGTGAGAAGTGAGTCCTCTGCGTAAACCAAGGTACTGGCAGGCTGTCCCTCTGGCACTCAACAGTGTCCCTGTGCTGGGGACATGCCTGTGCCACCACCCTGTGCAAGTGCTCTGCTGTGCTGAGCCAGAAGACACCTGGTAGATCAGGTTGGCCTGGAATTTCTCCAAAGCAGAGACATCCCTCTGCCTGCTCAGCCTCTCATTAAAAGAACCTTTGGCTGTGTCAAAAAAGTATGCAAGATTTGAGGCCCTGGAGCTTTCCCAGCTAGATTGCCTTTTCTCCCTCACTCTCTCAACCCTGCCTTTCTTTTCTTCCTTTCCATTTTGGATTTCTCCCCCATGACTCTTAAAAGTGATACAAATATTATGGGATAGATTCTTGTCTCCTGAACTTAATAATATTGAAGCAGCAAAGGTGTCTGTGTTTAAAAACACAGGACACTCACCAGCTACTTGGCTGAATGTTCTTTACTATGCAAAGCTCTGCAATATTTCCAGTAGTGCCTAATAATGTCAGCTTTCAGAGTATGATAAGGTATCTCTGTGGTTTCATATTGCATCAAGTGGAAATTCAGCATACAAATGACTTGCTCAGGAATATTCTACACAAAATTATTGAAACTTTTAAGCTGTTTCTGCTTTTACCCAGGAAGTGGAATATATTATATGGTATTAAAGCATTTTTTGGAAAGTTTTTATTCTTTGGAAAGATTACTGAAGTGAGCAATGTTATATTTATGGGCTATTATACTTTTGTCCTCCTGTACATTCCCCTCCATCACCCAAAAGAAAGGACAGTATGTCAGAATGGTCAGCAAAAATCAGGGCTGTTTGGTAATAATGCTATAATTCTGACAATGCGACTACTAACCCATATGAGATACTTCATTTTACTATAATATCACTCTCTTGCCTGCAGAATGGCTCTGTACCTGATGTTCAATCATTATGTTCATTAGTGGGGAAAAATCCTTCAGGAGGATCGTTCTTTTTAAAAAGCCATATGCAATTGTGTGGCTAAAAAGCACAAATGTCTTTAATTATATCAACCAGGCTTGCAAATTAAAGGCATAATAACCCATCTGTATCTGTATAAATTGGGTATTAG
>JAOXXN010000162.1:14500845-14523694 GCA_026770055.1 Myrmophylax atrothorax | reverse complement strand
ATTGGGTATTAGGCCTGAAGTCAGTATTCATTTGTGTAGATCTAGTTAAAAAATAAAGGAGTAGAACATATGCACAACCATAATGTTTACAGTTTGTGATGGATTGAGACGATATCAAAGGGTGTCAGCTCAGTAAATTAGTGCTATCACCCAAACAGAAGAGCATGGGAGACACTAGATGATGGCAGGAGAGGGGGCAAATTCCCCTCTACATTTAGAGACTTTTCTCCACAAAAGCAATTTGAATATTGTCACTCAATCCTTCACGTTACTAACTTTGCAGGACAAGGCTTAGGAATATCATAAAATTGGAGTACAAAGCTGGGTGTCAAAACATCTCAGGAGAGCTTTCCACTAGCAGGCATCAATATGACCAGACTTTCTCTTCCAGATCAGGCTTCAGATTCTGGTAGGGAGTTACATTCACTGATTTTAGATTTCAAATCCAAATTTACCTTAAAAGAGTTTAAACATCTATAAGGAACATCTGAAAGTCCTTTCTCAGACACTGAATAAGCAAAGGCTTCAGGAATGGCTTCTTTGTGTGTACTTGGTTAAAATATACAACAGCATCAGTGTCAAACAAATGGCTGTACTCAAAAGAGCTACAAGGAATTACAAAAGACTCCTGCTCCCTTTACATCAGCTGTGTGAGGCTTCACGCTCCCGCATCTTGTTGAAGCTGCTGCTATAAACAAACAAGCAAACAAATCCCAGAGCTTCACAGATGATGTTGGAGATATCATTAGCCACGGCTGGGGAAGAAACCAAAGCATCCTGACGCGGGAAGGGAACACACATGTTGAGTCACTGTGCAAAGCTGTTCCCTTCAGCCATTTTACAAGGCAGGGCAGCAAGGACTGTATGAGCAAAGCAAACTGATCTCAGGATGCTTTTCAGGACTGTTGGGAAATTGCTGCTATGATTAGTAACAGTGAAACGAATCCTTGTAGTTTAATACTGGAAAAAGGGAGAGTTTATAGGAGAAAATAAACTTTACAATTTTAAATGCACTTTCCAAATACTGTAGCCAGTTCCTGCTGCCCTGATTTCTGCAGCACTCAGGCCTTGGCTAATCTGGGAGGAGCCTTGTCTATCGCCAGGGCTGGTCCAGTCACAGAGTTTTCAGCTTCATCTGTTCCCCTTGGGAATTGCACTGGGAAGCTCCGCTAAGGGCTTATGGTCCCAATGCAGAAAAGGCACAGAGAATACACTTTCCTCCAGCAGGGATTAAAACTCTGGCCCTGTGTGTCTTAACAATCAGCAACCCTGTCGTGTTGGTTCCGTTTGTGTTTTGTAGTGATCATACACCTGACATCAAAGTACATTCGGTTAATGAATCTGTGCCAAAAAACATAGGAATATAACTGATTCTTGTGAGGAAAACTACAAAAAATAGTGCTAATTCTTAGAGATGCAAAGGGATTTTACTGATTAAGGGCCATTGTGTCCTCTCCCACTGGGACTATTTCAGTGCTTGGAGCATCAGCAGGGCAGCCTGGGCTGGAGGAGGCAGAGATTGGATTGATGGCAGAAATTAGGAGAACATTCAATAGTGAGATGAGACCTGGAGGAGTTGAATCCTTGTCTCTGGAGTTCTTATGCTTGAAAAACAAGGGGATTTTACTCTCTACATATTTCTTTTTTCTTCTTCTTTTTTCCTTCTTTTTAATGTCTGCCTGAAAGTTTTATCTGGTCTTAGGCCAATTAGTACCAGTTGCTGTAGAACCTATTAGCATCACCACCAGCAGATATGGTAAAAATATAAATCTGGTCATTCCTGCACTTTCATCTTAATTGCAGCTTTAAATCTAACATTGTTCTAATCATTCAAATAATGCTGGAAAGACAAGCTGTGTGTTTGGGGGGTTAAAAATCCCTTTTATTTCCTATGTTCTTTTCAAAAAGTTATGCTAACTATTTTTATAGTGACAAGAGGATTATTTGTCTTAATTGAACACAGAAGATTAAGTACTTGGGAAAATAAATTACTATATGTGCACAAGTCAGAAAACAATGTTAACTTTTTCCTGTATCATCAGAAAAACTTCTCCATCCTTCTGGGTGCAGTGATGTCCTGGGATGTGTGGTGAGACTTCAGCTTCAACTGAAACCACCTGGTTCCAGGGGCACATGTGCTTGAAGCAGCCCTTGGAAAAGAACCTCTGTGCTGGAGTAGTGACCAGGCCACTTCCCCAAGGATCCCCTTTTCCCCATGTTGTGGCAAGGTCATGACAGGAGAAAAGGTAAAAAGAGAAGTAAGGGAGCAATTCTGTAAAGCAGAGAGGAAAAATGGTGCAAGCAGTTGCTCTTTTTGTCCTCCACCATGTCTGCCTCCATTGCCTCTCTGCACCAGGTGCAGAGCAAGTCACCTTTCCCATTTCCATCAGCAAAGCCTGTTCCACTGTGTTCCTGCACCTGGGATGATGCAGACTGAGGGACAGGGTGTGTGTCAGCTCTGACAGGTTTGTAGAAGCAGCAGGACATGTTTTGTTTTCAGGAACAGTTACTATTACTCATCAGAAGGACAGATAGAAAATAATTAAAGTGCATCTCAGTCCTTGCTGCCAAAGGTGTTTCATTAGCAAAGCTTCAGCCATGAAGAGAGACATAAAGAACCAACCTTGAGCAGATGTCTGCTGGGCACACACGTTAATCTTCTTTATAATTTCATGGGAAACTTGGGGCACAGGGTATCAGTGCCACAACCAAGTGTCAGACATCTGCATCTGGGACCCCACACCAGCTCTCAGCTCTAGAAATTCCCTTTTTCCTCACTCCAAATAGTTCTACACTAGAAAATCTCTAGGTTTTCTCCTTTATAGTCCAATTTTTAGAAATTCTTTTAAATGAGGTTTAGCTGTGAACTAATGGAAATAAATTAACTATGAGGTATAGCATGGTGGTCCTGGTCTTGCAGTCTGCAGTGCGGTGATAAATGATCAGCGTTGTAAAATAGCTGTTAATAGATTTTAAAGCCAGAGGGGAAAATTATCATCATCTAATTCTGCCCTCCAGCACAGTGCT
Source organism: Myrmophylax atrothorax (assembly GCA_026770055.1). NCBI lineage: Eukaryota > Metazoa > Chordata > Aves > Passeriformes > Thamnophilidae > Myrmophylax > Myrmophylax atrothorax. The sequence continues at coordinate 14,520,667 of JAOXXN010000162.1, read as the reverse complement.
GGTGACTGGACACTCCCCTGTAGCTTCTGCACCAGGGCCACTGCTGCTCAGCGGGCAGGACATGTTTCAGCTACACAAGCCCACCAGCCCCTGTGCAGGAGTAAGAGGGATCCTCACCTGGTAGAAATCAGAGAGGTTGCAGCCCCATGTTATGCCACATGAAAATCTGCTCTACTACTTTCTTTTCTTTATGGTGCCATGAATCCTGTTCTCTTTCCTGACACTGTGCCATTCTCATTCTTTCTCTGCCTGATCTCTCTCCCTTAAGCTCTCCTATTGCTGTTATATTTCCATCCCAGAAGCTGTCTAAGTATCACTTTCCCTTATCCTCTCTGCAAATTGCCCTCAGGCTCTTTCCCTTTCGTGGTCACTGTATCTTCTGTGCTGGCTTGATCAAATCTCCCTGTTGGCACTGCTTTTTAGGGACAGACACCACTATCTTGCTCATGAGAGCACACTATACAGAAGGGACTCTGCTGACTTTTCATCCATTTTTTCACTGCTTCACTGCTTATAAGGAAACCATGAGCAGAGAGAAGGGATAAATAACTTGACCAATCCTCTACTAATCACTTTGCTATGTCTGCTTTTAGAATTGTGAGCACTATAACTCTCCAATTTCAAGTTTTGTGCTATAATCAGTTCAAGATACGAAAAAAAAATGTGCCCAGGTCACTATATTTTCCTACATGTATTTCCAGATCCAGGAGAAATTCCACAAAGGACAGTTCATGGCTGGCAATGCTACTCATTACTGTTCAGAACTGCTACACTGTTCTCCTCCTACCTAAAAAGTTTTTTGCCCCATGGGTTTTAAAGCTATTTTTTTTGCTAGAAAAAGTCCCTAATGGAGTTTGAGTCCCGAAAACTTGCCAGTTTTGATTTGTTCACCATCATTCCTTAACTTTACATGTGTGCAGGACCTTTTCACCCTGATGGAGCAAGGTTTGCCAGCCCAAACTATCTACCATCCCTGTCAAATAGATATATAGATAACTAATTAAATAAAACAGTTGTACAGAGAGAAGACTATCAGGTCTTGCTCAAAACCAGCCAGACTCATGAACTGACAGTGACAGGAGCAAAACCAAAGCAGGCTTCACTGGCTGTCTCTAAGAGCCCTTTCCAGACCCCAGGGCGTCACTCAAAGAGAAGCAGTTGCTAAAACTCATCTGAAAGACATTTGGAACTACCTGCAGAATTTACTTAGCGACATGGGTTCCTGTGCAAGTGCCAGCAAACACTAGACTAGGAAGCAAAACTGGGTTATGCTTCTGATGGATTACTCTAATCAAAAAGAATCAAAAAGTGGGGTGATCTGAACAGATTCTTAAATGTGGCTTTTCTGGTTAGCACTGTACAATGCCCATTTCAGCACTGCCAAGCCTTGAGGTGATGAGGGCATAACAAACATTTCAATCCTGAAGAGCAAAATAGATGACTTGTCTTGGGCAGATGGAAAAGGACACCTCTTTTCTCTGCCACCTAGCCAACCAGGAGCTGAGTTTAGTCCAGTGAGAACAAAAATAGCCCCATAAAACCTACAGTCTGCAGCAGTACAGATGGCTTGTACCATCTCCTGAGCCATTTACTTTTAGAAGCTGAGAAATGGCAGCGCTGGAATTTTAGGTGAGCATTTCACTGCAGGTGATCATCCCAGTGAGAAGTGTTAACTCAGGCTCTCATCTCACAACCCTGCTCTCACTGTTTTAACACCTCACTCTCCTGCCTCCTTCTCTCCCCAAAAAGACCTTAAACCAAGCCAAGGCATCAGCATCCAAAGCAGGATCACTAAGTTTAGGGATTCATTTCAAAATCTTTCAGTACATTGTTGCTGCTCTCTGAAGCAGTTGCTGATTATCACTTTCACAAATATTTACTGCTTTCTAATTCTTGAATAGAATATATTATGAAAATCTCCATATGCCCAAGCACAGCTTGCCTTAGCGGGTGAAAGACAACGACGCTATTTTGGATTCACACTGCTGAGAGAACACTTACTGTATTGAATTCATACCTCATTTAAAATTGCCTTTACAGATAATAAATCCAAATGTTCCTTTGATAATTATTCTGTACTAAAATTAATGCCAAATAATGTGCAAGCAAGCAGGCAGGCCTTTATGGGTATGATTACAGCATTTACTTCTCTTTGGGAACTGCTGGGACTGTCTACATAAATAATACCATGCCATTATCCTTAAAGCAGCACATTTGTTTTACAATGAACCCTTGCAGAGAGAACTTTTCACGTATATGCTATTGAAGCTTTCTGTGCACCTTAATCATCTATCATATCCTTTAAAGAAAGACCCTGTAGAAGAGAACTCTTTTTTTCCCCCCACTACTTTTTGACATAAAACCATAAAGGTTGCAATGTGTATTGGAAACCCTCCCATCCTTCTAAAAGACAATTTATCTTCTTTATTCATTCTACTTGAATGCCTCTGTTGTAAAGGAAACTTTTACTGTGCTTTGCCTGAAATTCACATAAGTGCATGTGGTAAGTGCAGGTGAACTGCCATAGTTTCAGTGTCTGTCCAGCCCCACATGTTTTTGTCCTTCACTGTCACTCTGTTACGACTCAGTCTCTTCCTTAGTTGCATCCAAGCTTTCTGCTGGGGCACTTCCACTAGCACAGTGATGTGCTGCCTGCCTGGGCACTGCTCACTGTGCACTTGGCTCCTGAACTTTGTGAGAAATCTCTCACACATTCAAAACAATTCCTGTGCTCAGTGAACACTGTTGACAAATTATAACCTTCTCCTATTTGTTACTATCAATGAATTCGAAGTCAACAGCCATATTTTCCCCTAAAGTAAAGCCAGATGAGCACTAGGAATTGTGAAATAACAGCCTAATTACAAACAGGAGGGGCCTACTCAGCACCAAGTCCGTGAAATCACTGAGCTGCTCCTGGGTAACGTTGGCATCAGAAAACCAAAAATACATGGATGAGGAAAAATGGCAGTTTTGTTGGAGATTGCTACCGAGCAGCATTTGCACTCTAATCAGAAACCTTAAAAGAAAAAGCAGGAGTAACTCAATTCAGAGGCCTTTTACTGTCAATTACGCTAGACCTTTTCTTATTCACTTTGCTGAGTGGCTCCTGAGTGATCACTGATGGAGTGAAATCACAAGTGCTGCATGCCCAGGCAGCTGCAGCTCTCCCAGTCTCACCATGTGGACACTTCCTTCAAGTCAAAATGTGATCTGATAAATTATGAAACAAGGACTCCAAAATTCAGATTGCATTATGAGGGGATTTATATGCTTGAGTTCTTTCTGCTGTACAGAGACAAGTTGGAAAATTTAGGTTGGATGATGTTCATCGAGTGTTTTCCCTGCTAGGAGAGGTGTCACTGCCTTCCTTTGATACATTCCTGTGCACTATTCTCTGAGTTGCCAGGCTCATCTCTGCTCTGCAGTGGAAAAAGAACATTCAAAACGTAGGAAAACTCATTGTGGACAAGGTGTTCCAGCCTGGCCTTGTCTCCTGTTACCTCCTGCTTTGGGCACTGTTGATAACTCCATTCCCTAACTGAGAGCTGATGCTTTGATCTGGGCAGGAACACCAGTAACACTGTGAATGCTGAGCAGGATGGATAAGCCTCTTTCCCCTTGAGGTGCCCAGCCCCAAAGATAACAAGGTCACTCTGCAGTAGATAGTGAGAACAGCTTTTCTCTTGACTTTAAAATTTTTTTTAAAGAACTTTGTTGATTGCCTCTCTCCCCTAATTTTCCTCCACAACACACACTTGAGTTCCTAGTTTTTTTAAGAACTCTTTTGAATGTGAATCTTCATTTTTCTTAAAAGATCAATTAAAAATAGGGATTTCTGCCCTGATTTTAATATGTGTTCCCTGAACACTTTTTCCTTTAAAATAAAGTGTGCCCAGCCTGTAACAGAGGCAGGGAATGAAGTAACACATGTTCCTGAGACATAACGTAGTATTTTTATTTAGAGCTGGAAATTTTCTGATTCTTGAGGGGGGAAAATGATTTCATAAGCACTTGTTGGCCTGGTGATCCCATTAGAAAATGATGTATAAACCCTTCTTGTTTCAATTATGCTAAACTTAAATTGCACCACTCACCTTTGATAAATGTGCAGTTACTCTAAATGACCTGTACTGGGACTGGCAACCCTGGAGGCAGAGCAGGAGGATTCCCTGGGAAAGCTGAAGTGGTGAAAGGGAGCAAAAGAAGTTTCTAACTACCTGAAAGGGGATTGTAGTCTCCTCCCTTCTGTACCAGCACTAAAGCAGGTGACAAGCAAAATGCCCCAGAGGAGAGCGAGACATGGTTATGGTAAGTAAAACAGGACCTAAGTAGGTTTTATGAAGTTCTTAAGGAAAACACAACAGGAGAGATCATCTCTCCTCAATAGGAGAAATATGGATACTGCCATAGTTTGGGAAAAGCAAACAGGAACTGCTAGGCTGATAAGGTGATACATAGCATATTGATGCTGTGACTGAAAATGGGAGACTTGAAATCCAAGAGGAAATAGTTGATTCTGTGTTGAGAACTCTCAAGTAAATGGGCAACAACTGCATCGACTCAATCCAATTAGGAAAAAAGATTTAATTTAATTACTTTCCACAGGTCTTGGCCTCTGAGAACCAGTCAAATGCAGAGCTAGAAAGGATAAAGAGTGGTTTAGGGGTGAACATTTTCAGCAGAAGTCATCTGAGGGATGTTAAATTGAACAATATAGGAAAATCCATGCAGAAGAAGATATAATTCTCCTCCAAGTTTACTTACTCTGAAGTGAAGTATTTGCCAACTTTTTTCAATTAGTTTTCTCGGCTGAAAGAACTCTGGAATTGGGAAGCCTTACAAAGACACCTGATTAAATTGACTTCGACAGGTGAGGTTCAGAGCTCACTAAAAGGTCATACAATTTAAACTGACAGGTATCACAGAAGACAACCTGACTAGTCCAATATATTTTCCCTGCTGGAAAAGACAAGGACTTGCAGGCCACGATTATTGTGAATGCTGCTACCAAAAGTTATGTAACCTAAAGAATGAATAAAAGTTGTAGCTATAGAGTGCAAATGACACCAGGGCTGACTGCTGAGCTGCCACTGCCTATGCAATGGGACATAGCCCATATTTTCTGCCCTGCTGCTCTCAGGCCCCTTGCAGACTGTCTAATGGCAGGAGCACCACACTGATTTCAGATGCAGCACAGTTACCTAAGTGAGAGATACAGAAGACAGCCCAGTCTGGCTCAGGTTCTGCTTCTCTCACCAGTGGTCACACCCCACTAATGAGAACGATTTAATCAGCCAATTCATTCCCTCCTATGTGGATGGTGACTAATTTCAGTGAGATCTTCTGTCTCTCAATGAAGCTGACCCTCAGTAACTGTATGACAATACACGTCATCAGGACACTTGAAAATATTTTTAAACATTTTAGACTCTTTTGTTAGTCCTGCTTAGACAGAGAGGTGTAACCCTGTTAGGCATAAAATTTAGTGCTCAGTGAGTACACGGGCAAGAGAACCAAACCCACACAAGGTTTATTTACAACCCTTTGCCTAGTAACATACCATGCTTTGTAAAGATGGAGAGACCTTCATTTTCTCTCAGGACAGGGATACATCTGGAACCTTTGCAAAAGGACCAAGGAAAAAGATAGGCAATTTTACACAGCCAGGATTCCTTGGTGGAACAACAGCCCAACATCTTCCAACAAAGTGAGCTTCAACAACCTTCCAGAGGAGCCCACAAAAGTGAAATAATTGGTGTGAAATATTCATGGAGACACACAGCACACTTCCCTTTACCTCAGTGTGATTGGAGCAACAGCAGGAGTTGGTGAATGGTAGACCTGGGTGACTGAGAGCTGCTTCACAGTTCCTTAATTTCTGTATTTTGAGGACAAAATAACCACGTGGATCAAACATGCCTGCTTTCCCTGACTGGAATATGATTTTCATTGGGTGTTTTTATTTACAGATAAACAATACACTTCACTGCTCTGGCCCCTGAGTGGCAGACAAAATGTTCTCCCAGAGATGAGTCAGACTGCACTCCTTGTAGCGCTAAATTACAAAGGGATTTTCACCACACACTGATTGCAGCATATGAAAGGTCAGTACACACAGAGCTTCAGGTTCGAATGGGAGAGGAGGAAATGCTTAAGCTTTTATCTTGTTTCCAAGTGCTTTGGGATAAGCCTTACAACTTTGCCCAAAGCTTTATGGCTTATATCTGCTGAAGGGTAGTGTTAAATCAGGACTGTGGAGATGTCCTGCACAACACTGTTCGTGGCCAACTCACCACCATCACCTGCTTTTTATAAGACAAGCACGAAGAGGTAATAGGATTGGAAGGAGGGGCTCCATCACCTGCACCTCCACTCGGTGAAACAGGAGCAACCATCCATGTAGGCTTAGCGTGCTAAGGCGCTTATGTCACTTTTGGAGGAGAGACACGGCAGAGTGCTTGAAGAACTAACAGGAACAGAGGGGAAGGCAGAGAAAACTAAGCTTAAAAAGGCACTAAATGCTGCCAGAGAGGCAAACAAACACAGAAACAATTCCAGAGGCAAAGCTGTATGGTGTGAGAATGCACCCAAGCTACTGGAATTTGAAATAAATATGACCAAAGGATCTTAGCCCAACAGTGAGAGGACGAGGGAGGGTGCAATGCAGCTCTCAGGGAACCTTCACTGAGTCTGTGCTAGTTTGCTGCTGAGATGCAGGACACTTTCACTATTTGTGTCACCAGTTAGGGGAAGTCATAGTATTCTATCTTAGAGGTAACAGAGGGCTACCCCTTTGCCTTGTGCAGGCTGACACTGTCAAAGCCAACCCAGAAGGAATAAATTTTCCTACTGCCCCTGGATGTCATCAAGCCAAAACCTGCCTGTTTACACTGCCCCAAACATCTAGAGCTGCTGTGTTTGTGGTTTCTTTCTGCACTGCTCCTTCAGGTCATGACTCCCACCAGATATTGTGAAGCACAAGTTTAAAACAAACTAAAAGCTTTCATGAATTTTTAGGAAGAAGTGAAGCAGAAGAATCCTTTCTTTCCTGATTACAACAGCCCTGGCATTCCCCACTGATCATGTTCACCCTCAGAGACCTTGCATTTCTATTATTAGCATCACTGGCTTTTTCATTTTATCTTTACATTTCAGTTCTGGGTTGTACCATGGGACTACTCAAAATTTCTGCTTGCTTTCCATTTCATAAATAAACATGCATGGGAGCAAAATCCCCAAGCACTGTTTATATGCATAAAACTGATTCACCAACAAATAGCAATTTTGCTCTGAAAACTGACTCTTAGCTTTTTCTGTTGCTGCCTCTGTGCAAATGGAGAGCAGTGACTTTTTTTGTGTGTGTTTTATTTCTCACTAACACCATTTTCTGGTATAGCTTTCAGTAGCTTATTAAAAACTGACAAAACCTTCCAGGTATTTGTTTTATGGTAATAACACAAGTGATTACACTTTCTAAACCCAAACAAGTGGTGAGAAATCCTCTACTTGTCTGAAATGAGATTTTACTTGTAAGCCTTCCCCATCACAGCTCCAGGACAAGAAGCAAAGCAGACGACTTTCAAACAGTTCCCTGTTCTGACCAGTCAATGCCATGCAGTTCCTTTGATTTGTGTCAAATTGCTCCTGTTTCTGGGGACATAAAAGAAAGGAGAATGAGCCCCTTCTTTCAATCAGTTACACGATGGACAAACCTGCTGTCTCAGTGTACCACAGTTGGCAGAGCTGTGCTTGTGTACTGACAGTGGAAATAACCAAACCTTGCTGAAAAAAACCAAACCACACCCTCTCCAATACTGGTCAAAATACTGAAAGAGGAGCTCCAGGAAACACAGGCCTGAGCCTGTTTGCCAAGTGCCTGCTCGGGGGCACAGGTCACACACACACACACAGAGGTGACCTTGGGCCTTCCCAGCACCAGCCCAGGCTCTCCAGCCATGCCAGGCACTGTAGGGATGGTGGAGAGGACTTCTGCTCCTGGGGAGAGCTGCTCTTGGCAGCAGGAGCAGTGAGATCCTCCTGGCACAACCGCGGAGGATTTAACACAATTCCCTCCCTTTCCCGCTCTGCAGAAGGAGGAATGAAATCTGCAGTGTAATGTATTCAGCAAAGTTTGAATGATAAATGCTGATGGCATTTCCACTTGCTGTTAATATTAAAAAGCTGGGAAAGACTCCTTCTCCTGAGGTGACCCACTGAAAATCAGGAATATTTTAAATCAAAAGAGACTTGGGGTCAACTTGCAGTGAACTCCAAATTACATGGAACTGACATATGCTGAATTTACAGATTCTGCTTAGCCTGGCTCTGTCTGCAGGATGGGGTGGGGTATCCCATGCCATGCCACAGTTTGGTTAGAGCTAAATTCCTTTCTGGAAGGTTCTGAAAATTCTGGTCTTCCCCTGTTCTATGCATTGAGCTATTTCAAACCTTAAACAGAACAGAGCTCACAGATCTTGTTCTTGTAGCAACAGTATCTTTACAATATTGAGAAAAATAAAAGTTTAATTGTTTGTTTTCTTCTTTTTAATGATAAAACTCAACATTCATCTTTGCATGGAAGTGGGTATGTTTGTGTACTAAAATTGTATATATTTTACTGAGCACAGCTTCTCAGACACTGCAAGAAATAGGTCCCTCCATATATGTACACACTTTTTTCATGTTCTGTCATACAAATATTTTCTTAGTTCTTCCAGTTTTCTATGCCTGAAATGTACCTGTGTATGTAACACTTATAACAAGCACAATTTTATCAGAGACAGTTAATTAGAATGCATTTCGAAGACGCTGCTGAAATGTGCCACGAAGACTTTCACGCTGCAGCTGTGGCTTAGAAGGAAATCTGGTCTCAGGGACTCCAGCAAACCTGAGAAACTCCACAGCTCTCCAGGATTTCTGATTCAGAGAGAGGCAACTAAAAGTGGAAGCTGAGCTACTATCTCTAAATGGCTAAAGGTCTGAAAGAATGAGAGCTGCAGTAGTGGAGAAGTAGAAAAGGAAGCTGGGCATTACCATTTGACAAGTAAATTTTAGGGCATATGGAAGTAACACAGGTGACAGTGCTGACATTTTGCACATCTGTGGAAAGCACAGAAACCTCCACTGCAAAGAACCCCGAGAAGGTGAGAAAGAGTGCTATTTCAAGGTGTCACTTTGCCTTATGCCCACAAGTCCTCGGACTGCAATCATGAAGTTTAGGTTTTATGCAATAAGAAAGGAGGCAGCTCCATTACACTGAGGGGTTACTGTCAGCACCAATGAGCAACTTTGTGCCCAGGGCTCACACTGAGAGAGGAGCACTCAGGAATGCACAGGGAGACCAGGAGGGTGCTGAGCTCCTGGGGGACTAAACAGAATCAAGCATTTAGAGCTGTCACTTCTTGGTCCTGGCTCCCCAGTGGGACCTGCATTCCTGTCTTAAGATGTACTTAGTTTCAATAAGGTGAAAAGTGAAACAGAAATGCTTCAACACAACCCTGAAAAGAGCACACTGAGCAGGAAGCTGGCTGCAGCAACTTAATGAGGAGCTCAGAACAAGGTAGGATTAGAAATCCAGTCCTTGTCAGGGCCAAAGTGTTTCTGGAAGATGCAGGGAGCTGTGTCTGGGATGGGCTGCCTGGGGTTTCACTGAGGACATAGCTGAGCTTGCTCTAAGGGGAACAGCATGCAAAAGCCACCAAAGAAACAAAGAATCAGGCATTTCTCCAAAAGTTACCCGGTTTCTGAGCAAGCTGCTCAAGCTAACAGGAAACCAGACCTGAAGCCTTTAACATGATTTGCTGCATTCACCTTTAGATAATTGATCAGCAAATATTCACCATAAAAATCTTTGGAGCCAATTTGTTCACTCTCAGGGAAAGAAAAAGGCTGTGAAACTGCCACAATTTGGATGAGATTCCAAGGACTAACTTTGGTCCAAGAGATGTGAGCTCGAAGAGAGGAGATGGCAGAACTCTAAATCCAAACAGCCCTCCATGGTACAGATCCTCACATCCCAACTAACTGCCCAGGGCCAGCAAATGCTGCACCAGCAGCCCAGCAAACACAGGCCTGCCTTCCAGAGGCACCAGGCTCAATTTAAAAATACATTGTTGACCTGGTCAAACTGCTTTGCCTAAAGAAACAACATTTCCTCAGAGTTCAGCCATTAATCCAGTTAAGTGTAATTAAAGCATTTGCACAAGTCTGAACTAATTTCTCTGTTTACAGAACAGATTGGATAAATATCCCTGTGAGAGGCAGAAAATTCATTACAGCAACAGCTTAGGTCCCTGTATTTCTAAGCTGTCTTGATATGAGGAAATTACTTCGGTAGCCTAACATAAATCTAGCATTTCAGTAAGCTCTTAATGTAAAAGCACTGTGGAAATAATGTCAACAACCTTGTGATGACTAATAAATAGAGTAATGTACATCCAGCTGCACATAATAAACCTTTAGAGAGCCTAACGTCATCATAAGCCACAAGAAAAGGTATCACAAGATTACAACTGAGGTTTTAGACACAGGCACAACACTTCACTCAATATTTATTTTTCTCCTTACTCTCCCCAGTTTGCTGCCCTTGCTGGCTCCAATGCCAGTCCTCTGAGCTGGTGCCCCATGGCACTCCCAGCTCTCTCTGACTGCTTCTCAGCTTTGAACTTTCTCAGCAGCAAATCCTGGAGCTGCTGCATTGCTGGATAAAGCTTTTTACTTGTACATTAGACAGAATTTTGATATTCTTGGTGCTTTGTGAGAACTGGAAATCCCAGGGCTCCTCTGAGCCAGCAGGCAGAGGAGGAGGTGGTTGGACTGGTGTTGCTGTGCAGATGTTTGCCCAGCGGAAGCTCCAATGCCACCCAAACCTCACACCAGCCCCTTACTGGCTGTGAAACAGGAGTGATGTGTCAGTCCAATCTCCTGGTTGAAGACAGTTGTTGCTAATTACGTACAAGACAAAGACACTGGTTAAAAACTGGTTCTCATACAGGAACAGCAGACTTGCAGTGCTTTGTCACCAGATGAATTGTGTTAGTGTGATTAGAGAAAAACTAAACCTATCCATGCTACAAAACCATGTGGTATGGGTTGTAAGCAGACACAACCACTGGTGTCACTTTAAGGCCAGGAGGCACTAAAAGTGGAAGTCATCCCTCAGCACCAAACTCCTGAGCAACCAAAAGTGCATGTTTGAATTCAGCACAGCTGCAGACTGGGGAATTAGAAAGGATACTGGCTGTCAGTGTACATGTTTAAAATGACTGGGTTTTTTTTCCTGTAGATGGGCTTCATTATGACATGGACTTTTGAATTTGAGAATGTTCTCAAATTCTTTTTCCTTTCCAAGTTTCTGTTGGTAATAACTCTGCGCATTCAACCCTCACAGGCAAAATCTATTTGAGTAACAATTTTTCCCATCCTTGTTTTAAAAAATCTCAGAGAAATACAGCTACTGGTGCTGATCAGAAGCAAACAATCTTTAATTTGTATTCTTCACCTCTAGTCCCCAGAGGGTTAGGGTATATGGTACAACAGAACACATGTAGCTCTTCCTACCACTCCACACACTTTTCTTGTGCTTCCTATTTCTACATCTCCAAGTCTTATCCTGGACATTCCATTACATGGGAGGTTATGGGAAAGGATGCTGCCTCCCAAAGCAGATGCCATCATGTCATTCATGCTTGCTGCTTCCTGAGATCCTCCTCTCCTCCCTGACAGCGGATGGGATGGTAAAAGCCCAGCCAGTAACTGCCGGTGTTTGCAGGTTTGCATTTTCTGACATCCTGTTTCTTGCCCAGTTGCACTACTTGGGATGTGAGCTAAAAACTGAACACCTTGTAAGGAGATGCTGTCTTTGAGGAGAATGACTTCGTAGCCTCCCAGCAGCCACATTATGCTGCTGCTCAAGCACCCTTGCAATTCCAAAATTACTCTCTTTAGTTTGCATACAATAAAGGCATCAACAGAACACACCACAGGCAGAGACACAACTAGCCTTGGGGAGAGTATGACAGCCCTTGAAGCAGCAATTGCACAACCTCTTTATTTATCCTTTTGGGTCCATATATCAGTTCTCCACAGGAATCCTGGAGAATTTTAAGTGGTTCTCGTTAATACGCTGGAAGAGATAGGCTGATTGCCTTGTGCTCATTAGAAGTGTACAAGGCTACCAGAGATAATTGGAGAGCTTGGTGAAATATTTGCCTTTCTCATGTTGCAAATATCACAGTACCTCATTAGTTTACCCTGCTATTGCCCATTGACTTACTAACCAGGGTTTGCAACCTGAAAGGACAGTGCATGAATTCTTAATAAAACAGGGCAATGTACTGCTCTTATTTCTGGAGTTTTACCTCTCTGTGCTAACAAAACTTTTGGTACAGTTTTGGCTTGCAAAGAAGAAAAGCAAAACTGCTTTATTTCGTATTACAATTCATCATTTCAGGTGGAAGAACAGTAAAACTAATTCAATGCAAAATATTTTTGTGACAATGTTCATCCATGAACGGCACCAACACATTCTCACAGGTTCAGGTATGGAGGGGGTTCAATGCATTTACTTTCACATCACTGTGGAACCAAAGCCAGGCTGTCCTGAGGCTGCAGGGGGTACAGGGACAGTGCACCCTGCACTGCTCCATAGTAACATCCTGCAACAGGGAGGCTGTACAGCCAGGCTGGTTCTACACAGAGAGGAATTGCCTCTCCCTGTCACTGCTCCAAGCATGGACACAAATGCAGCTCACAGCCTCCCTGCCACAGAGCCCAGATAGGAGAGTCCCTGAAGAACAATTTCACCACCTCATTGTCTACTTCTGGATGACATACTGAAGTACCAACACCTTCCACTGTGGGCTTCCAGCAGACACACTCCCACTTACACCACCTCACCTGAGATACTGAAAGCTGCATCCAATTTCACTGCCCTAACTCGTTCTGAACCACAGCAGGTATTTGAATATAAACCCCAATCTTGATTAATCTCAAACTATTGATAGGGAAAGGAGGGTGGAACACTCTGTTGAACTGAAAATCTTTTTAACTGGCCTGTGGCAACTGTATTACCACAGCAAATCTCTAAGAACTCCCTCCAGCAATGCTAGTACCATTTTGAAAAACTCTGTAGTTTCATGGCACAATTTAGTTCTAAATGATTATATAATTACATTTGTGAACGTAATCCTGTGGGGTATTATTCTAATTATAGATCACAATCCTTCTTAGCAGCTTTCAGAGAAATAATTTGCGTAATGAAATGAAGGTTTCCAGCTGCAGAAAACAAGTCAATCTCAAACCTTTTTTGTAAATGACAGGCGACCCTTAATGGTGTGATCAAACTTGGATCAATCCACTGATTCTGTATGTGCCTGGATTTGGGGGATTCCTTACTCTGGCAGAAAATGGCCGAGGGCAGCAGGCTACCTGCAGAACCCCCAGATGCTCTCTAAGATGACAAATAATGTGAAAAATTAAAACTGAGGCCCCAGCTATGCTGTCCAAGTGTGCCAGTAGCACTACATCGAGTGCTGTTGTACACAGAGACGGAAGACAAGGAACTCCTGGCCTTATGGACATGTTTATCCCGATGATACAAAAGGAAGTTTTGCTCAAAGAAGCTTTTATCTGTAAACACTGAACTGCATGACAGAACAATGAATGCAGTTGAAAAGCAAGCAAACACACAGTAACTTCAAACAAGTGCAGTAGCCTTCACCTGTCTAAACTGTGATCTTTTTAGACACTAAATGTCTCTGCAGACACTCCAGTGTCACTGAATGGTGCTTCACGAGACTGGAATGTGATCTGAGCCTTGGGATAAAATCTATTCACTGTCACAAAACAACTACCAGTCATTTGTTGACACAAAGACCACCTACAACCAGCACATTACTGTGGTCTAGTTCCCAACAAGCTGTCCTTTAGGACACATCTGCACACCTCTTGCATACAAGGTATCTTGTTTTGTCAGTTAGAAGTTTCCTGAGATTGTGTCTGGCTTCTCTTCTACTGCTTTATATGTAACATCTTTATGCAACCCTTCACCCAAGGTAACGAGACAGAGGATGCCAATGCAGAAGCTCTGGAGCACACTGTGAAGACAGAGGCTAACAGAAGCTAGAAATGAAAGGGACACACCAAGCCAGTAAATCTACCTTCCTGCAGGAGGAGGATGCAGGTCTTTGATCAAGAGTGCACTGGGGTATTAGGTGACATAGTTGGACTGCAGAAAAAAAAAGTCAATAAAGAATTATTTAAAACCCAGCGAGTTTTCTAGATTATTTTTCTGGCTGCACAGTAAAACCCAGATCCTGAATTGGGCCAGTTCTCTAATCTAGACAACACACATTAGGCAGCCAAAATGCCAAACTGCATTTACTGAAGGCAGATATTTGTTCCAAGACAGACAGTATTTCAGATAATGAACTTCTCTGTTGGATTTACTTAAAAATGAACTTCCATGAGCTTCTCCATTTCCACAGTGAAGATTCACTATCAACTGTCCAAAACTGGAATTTGAAGGTCATTTTTGCAATGAGAACCAATCAGCATTATTTCTACAACTAAAATTAATTTTGGAAACCACAGCATAATACTCCACTCACAAGTTTCTGCACTTCCAGCAGGACAAAACCACCATGTGCCAAAACCATCCATGCTACTTCATTTCCAGACCACTCCTCAGGAAAACACCATCCTTGGCTCATTTTCAGAGCTCTCATTCAATATGGAAACTATAGAAACTAAAACTCAAGGCTGTTGAAAGATCCATCTTGATGCTCAAACCTGTCCCTGCACACAAACAAACATCTTCACAGCATCTAGAGTTGTACACAATACTCTCTCCCTTGTATTTCCTTTGGAAAAGGTACAGTCTGGAAGCAGAAGCAACTCCTGATACAGGCACGTGCTCTCTCCATGATGCAGAATTAAGGCAGGGCTTCAGTGTGCACACTGAGAACCACTGCAACTCTCCCACCACCGCACTTGCTGACAGTGAGCAGCTCCCAGGCTGATCTGCACTCAGGAGAGTAACCTTAGTTAGAGGACAAGGCAAGGAACAGGAGCTCTGAAAACTAGGAAATGCAATTAACCCTCTCTTTCTACAATACTCCTCCCTCAAATTTTATTTCACAGTTAGAATCTTCATTGCCCTGGTTTTCCACTGGTCTTAGACTTCAGCACACAGACATCTCACAAAGCCTGGGTTTCAAGGGAGACATAGTGAGTTGTAAAGACCAGCTTGCTGTCCTGTATTATCCGGCAGCATGTGGAAACACAGGCAGCCGTGTGGAAAGGACAAACTGCAAGAGGGGTATTGCTGCAGGCACACACCAGCACACGTGGGCAGACACACACAGGGGCAGGCCCAGCGCTTGCTCCCCAGGGGGCTTTGATGGACACGGTGTGGGTGCCCATCCTGGACACTGCACATTTGCTGTCTGTCAGCAACAGCCCTGCAGTACCAGCAGCCCTGCCTCCCCTTCCTGCAGTGACAGCAGCTGGCACTGGCTGCAAAGCTGTGTGACCAAGAGGGCTAAATCACAGGCCACCTTGGGCCCACTGAGACAGGAATGCATGTCCTGCTACACACAGCTTGAGTGGGGATGGGGAAAGGTGTCATCAGTTATCTGCTGCAATTACTGCTTTTTAAACACCTTCATTCTTATCATTTTTCCCTCTCCTTTCCCAGTGACCATCCACAGTAGGCAAGGTACAAAGTGACATATCATGTATACATTTGGTTTGCAGCTTGAGGATGTACCATTTGTCAGCACATAAGGGAAAAGCAGATGAAAGGGAAAGACAGTAAATACCATCCTATTTATTATTATGATTTTGAGCACCTAAGATTCAATCAGACAGTACAGGAAATCCCATATTAGTTTTGGTAATCCTAGCCCTAGCTGATGGATTTTAGGAGAGCTCTCAATTTGGACTTACACTCTGTGCTCCTCAGACCTATGCCTTCCTATAGCACTGTAAATATCCATTGCAACTGGGCAGATAATGGGTATATCCCTACAGCACTCTACATGGAGAAAAGACGAGCAGGGAATACTCAGAGGAACAGAGGAAACAGAGGCTAAAGCTGTAATATTTTGTGCTGAAACTTCCATGTTAATGTACTGGGAGACTTTAGTTAAGTCAGCTTGCATAACACTTTTGTCCTTACTGTATTATTCCTTGGTTCTTCCTTACACCTTTTTATTCTTACTTCCCTAAGCAATCAATGAGTAGAATATCAGTTTGTTTTGGCTCAATATTATCATAAATGTGGATTATTGGTGTTATTACTCATAACTAAGTATGCTTTGATCTGCTATAAAATCAGAATACTCACACTAGAATCAAAACATGGGCTGCCTGTGCCTGTACAATCCCAGATGAAGGTACATGACATGAAAACATCTGAGAATGACTGGCACTTGCTGTAGTTTTAGTCATGCACATTTACGGGGCCAGGGGAAGAAAACAGATACACCTATTTTATGTAGCTCTTCTTTTACAATAATAGCATTTGTAGAATTGGTAGTCAGTTTGAATTGTGTTCTGTACATTGCATTATATATGCAGATTAATTCCTATTAATCTTTATAATGTTAAGCTACTGCTAAAAATGTTCATTTAAGAACTGCCTTTGTTCTTCTGTCTCCCTAATTTCAATTCCCTTCAGTCTCTTCACCCTGTGTATTAAAGTACTTTATTAATTTTGTCACGTTAATCTGATCAGTGCTAAACACACTAGCATTTCTAAAGACCTAAAACATGAAGCTAAGCTACAGTGACATGCAAACAAAAAGCCTAATGTGCAACAGGCAGAGCAGCTCTCCTTGTGCCCAGCCCCTGAGGAGGTGACAATCCCTGTCCTACTTCTGCCCCAGCCCACCCACCTCCAGGGCACTGTGGCCAAGCAGAGCTGTGACCCAGCACAGAGAGGGCAGGGGGACGAGGCAGGACACACAATTAAACCTCACTAAGATAACAGGAGGGTTAAACTGTTTGGTTGGAAAGGAGGGGGTAAAAAGCTGACAGCAGCAAACCCACCAATTTCTGTGTCATCCCCCATATTATGGAATGGAAGGCCTGAAGCAGAGAGGATAATCTCTGAATGGTGATTACCCAGACACTGCATGTCAGAACACAGTACCCAGGTCTGTGGAACTGGCATTAACTCTGAAACAGATAGGGTGAAAATAGAGAAGTAGCTATCAAATGGAACTGTCTTTCCCATTACAACATGGACGTGTTAATAAACTGAGGTTTTATGCCAGAAAAGATTTGCAAAGAAAACAGGAATTCAAGAGAATTCACAAAACACTACGTACCTATAAGAACAAATTTCTATTTTAAGAATAATTTCCATTCCCCAAAACTTATATCCAGAAAACTGTTGCCCATTTAAACATATCAATATTTAGCTTCTTTTCCTTTTTCATTTATATTTACTAAATTCTTGCAAGATTTTAGCAAGGGTTTTGGCTAATATCTGCTGAAAATGATGGTTGTTCAATGTTCAGGTGATACTGAAATAGAGGAGTGCTGTATAACTTGCCCAGAGCTCCAGTCAGAAGCAACAGCAGGCACAAGCAGATTTCTCTGACTGAGCATATTTTATCTCATTATGTGATTGGTGATTAAACTATGCCTAACAGGTAGGTTGTGATTGATATCATTGACTCTTGAAAAAAAGAAAGAACTATTTTTCTTGAATAGACAAGTAGCCTGAAAATAGAATTTCAAAACTTCATAAACAACACACAGCTTGTCAGCTGTTTGCCTATGGAATGAGGTGTCAAATCATTTCATTAATCCCAAAGGAAATAAAATTTATAAAAATGGCCACTCTCCTCTACAAATTAGCTATTCTATGACAAAAATATTTTCTCCTTAATAACAGAAACCAAATTTTTATCTCAAATACTTCCAGTTCATTAGATACTATCACCATAACTGGGAACTGCATGACACAAGTAGGAAAGGTGTGCCTTCTGGTAAGCACATATATTAATTTAATTTCATTTCTCAATTTTTTTTGAGTAATGAAAAAAGGAAACAGGAAGTAATGTGGCCCAATAACAGTGATGTGCAGCAAAAATAAAAAAGACATGGAAAACTGAAAGGTAAACTGCAATAGTCACATCTGCATGCTCTATATTGGAGAATAAACAAATGCTCAGAACAAATTTTCAAGGTCTTAGACACACCACTTCATGAACTATGATTAGTCATAGGAGAAACAAAAGACAGTCTATATCAATTGCTTCTCTGAAAGCAAGATTGTTGAACATACAGGTCACCTGTATAGTCTAAGCATAGTTTTGAGACATAATCTAGATACTTGATGCTGTTGAAACACAAGAGGAATAAAAAGGACAGCAAGTGGTAAGGAATTCCTTTCCCCATCTGTGGATCTAAAAGAGCATTTGTAATGGTAACATTTTCAAGTTCAGCTCAATTCAGGAAGATTTAAATCCCTTACACAATTTTATGTACAAAGCCACACTGACTTAGAAACTGTGACTGCATCACAAATTCTGCTTTCTGTGAGAGTTTTGTTAAACTCATTTAGAAAAAGCGTATTTTGTAAAATTTTATTCTTTGTTTAAAAAGATTTCAAATCATGGAACATTTGAGAAGGAGAGGAAGTTGGTTTGGAGTAGTTCTTAAAGGCTTTGGGCACAGTCCCCAGCCTTGTTGACTCCCTAACAGAGTGTGGTTAGGGCTGACTGAAAGGCCTTGAATCATCATTTATTCTTGTCTACACTTTTGCGCTAACCAGGCAGAATGGCCAAGTCACACTGATTGCTTCACGTAGTGCTTGACAGAAGTTTAATTCTCTGGTTTAGAAGAAGTTCCTGATGCATATGATGAGTGCAGGGGTCACTAATCACTGCCACAACTGGATGCAGAGCTGACGCAAGCACGGCACACACAGGGACTGGCACTGTCCCCTCTGGGCTGCTCAGGACACAGGAGAGCACAGGGAGACCTTGCCTGACAAGCTGCTGAGCACTCTGCTCCTGTTTGCACTGTGAGAGTGAGATGAAGTACACTGACAGGAAAGAAAAACAAACCACCACTCAGAATTTGACAAGGCGCAAAGGGGGAAATGAACACCCAGAATGATTTCACAGAGAAGGATTTTTAGTGGATCAAATCCAAAATGCAGCCCTTGCATTTTGCACAGGCTCCGTGCCAAGGGAGCGGTGGGGCCGCATGGAAGGTTCAGCACTGCCAGCATCTCCTCTGAGCTGGTGTCTGCTCACGGCACAGGAACCCAGGGATGCCCTGCTGTTTGCCAGTCTAAAGATGCACAGGGAGGCCAAATGTTCTCAGCAAAACTCTGCCTGTGCAGCCTTTCTGAGCAGCAATATTTCTGTTGGGAGCATTCACCAGCACAACTTTTACTGGTAAGCAGATGAGCCCCAAAAGGCTGGAAATTGGCCCAGACCTCTGCTCTGATTTCAGAGGAAGGCCTGTCCTGCTCAGCACATGCTGGGTAAGGCCATACACACACAGACAATTAGTTCTTTAGAACCCTTTAGAACCTTTTTTTTTTCCTGATCTGTCATAATTTCTGAAAAAAAAATCATGTTTTAAAAAGCTGTTGGCCACCACCACTGGCTGTAAGTCTTCAAACAAGACACCTCAGTCAACTTTTTAAAACCTGAACTCCCACAGTTCTGGATAGATCCTTCGGAGCCAGCTGGTAATGAAGATGTGTATCCTTAAATGGAGTTCCATTCTCTTTGCAAACACTCCATAAGCACATGAGTATGAAACATTTTCCCATCATAATGCTGTGACTATT
>JAOXXN010000162.1:14480039-14500745 GCA_026770055.1 Myrmophylax atrothorax | reverse complement strand
TATTAATGAGAGAATATTCTAGTAAGATCAATAGGAAAAAATAGCATATAGCTTCAAACACTTGAAATAAAACTCACTACATGCCTCCTACAACCCAAAAGATATACATCAGCCCAATCCAAACTATGAGATGCTGCTAGGGATGCAAAAAATGGGGTAGAAGCAGCTTAAGCATTATTATAGATTTCTCAAAGGTGCACAGGAGGTTTCTTTGTGCTCAGTTTCCACAGAAACTAAGCTGCAGATTTCTTGCCTTTTTTAAAGTCCAAGTTCTATTAGAGACATAATTTTATTGCAGTTTTACCTGTTTGGGGAAATAAATACATTTTGTAAATACTGGAATAGTTGAGCTCTTACCTTAAACCTTAAAATAATTAACATTATCTCCATTTATCACAGACTTATAAGTGTCAAACTCAGGCACGAGCTTTGTAGCAGTTACTGGTACAGTGCTAATGGCAGTGACTCAAATTAGCTTCTGTCATCAAGGCACATCGGCCACAAAGGTTAAGTAAGTCTTGACAGAACTACAAAATATCTACAATCAAGACCAATAACTTCAGAGATGCAGAAGTGTGAGAGGAAAGTTGTGTCTGCCTTCAGCAGCACAGGGGATTGAGATTCTGCCCAGCTCCTCACATATTTGATTGTTTGATTTATTTCCTGGGAGCTCTTCATTTCAGATGGTATTCTACTTCTTTATCTTTTTTGTGCACATTTTAACTTGTTTACTGATTTACTAAGCAACTTTATATTAGCTCCCACCCAAAGGACTGCTGAAACTGCTCTAAGTATTTACTTTCAATCAGACAGCTTTTCTCTTCCATTTGTTTTCTTGACATTATCAGTACCTTCATATGAAAGAAGAAGCTCCAGCAGTGCAACTCTATCACAGTGGCTACACATTTTAATCAGAAGGTAGAGGAAACAAATCTGAAAAAATTAATATAAATAGGATACTTGAACTTTATAACAAGACTCTCTCTCAGCTTTATGTCACAGGCATGATAGTTACTGCAATAGGGAAAGTTCCTGCTCAGTGAATAATTGGAGAATACTCTTCTGATGTTTTTTCAGAGTCAATTTACAGAATTCAGCTGCTTTCACTCAGATCAAAGTCCCTGTTAAAATGCCCAGACTTCTCTTTCTTGCTAGTATCTGCTCTTCAGCTTCTACTCTGGGGGGTCCTCTGTCCCTCTCAGGCCCGATGTGAACCCCCTCTCACAGCGATGGCAGAGGTTGTCATAGGAAAATGGCCTTTCAGTTACACATAAACATCCTATCTGACCCTACAGAGCTAAGCCTTGCAGAGGAACCTGCCCATTTCTTACAGTCACCAGCAATTTCAAAACCATAAATGCTAATTTTCATTTTAAATCCAGCTAAAATGAATCTTCCTTTCAGTGGGTCTTGTCAAAGAGAAAAGCACAGATATATAGATGCTTAAGTTTATATAGTAGTTTCAAGGGTGGGAAAAAAATTCTCAGGGTTCCCCTTCAGTGGATTCTATGGGATTTTGCAATTTATAGTAGATTCTTCCCTAGAGAGGACTTTGCAGCAGACCCAGATTGTCACTGCCCTCACTGAAGGTCAGGATGAAAATACCTTTGATTTCATGAGTGAATTTCCAAGTTCTTTTATGGTGAAATCACCAAAGAGCTAAAGACAAACACTAAACACCAAGTAAGTACCAAAGAACAGCACTAACTTTAAACCAGGTTTCCATCATCCCCAGACACTACTGGGAGTACAGAGAGCTTGACATATTCAGTGATAGACACAGACAGATTATTAAAAAGTCATATTGGTTCTTCTGAAATAAACCCCTTTGCTTCTCCCAGAGCCAGAACAGTACCTACACTGCCCAACTCCAGGCTTAACTTCGCTGTTCCTGCTACTCCCAACTCAAACTATAAAGAACCTGACACAAAACTCAGAAACAGTAAACATTGTCTCCTTCTCCCACTGACAAAAAAAAAAAAAAAGGGCAAAATCCCCCCAAAACCACCCAATTCCCATGTCCCTGAATTTCTGTAGCTGATTTGTTGGTGACATTTTTCATCTTGACAGCCCATTCAGGAAATGTGACAAATTTAGGCAACAGTCTCGCACTGAAAAATGTTCCAGCGAACTTTTCCCAGTTAAGCTGCAATGAATTTGCTTAGCAAAAAACAAAAGGTTTTTCCTCAGCTTAGCTTCCAGTTACTTTGATACATGATGTTTCAAGTAGTTTTAAAAAATGGAGCCAGCATGAGTTTTGTATTAGTTTTTAAAGCTCAGATCATCGTTCAAGATACTGTGCCATTTCTCACTCCTGGGTCTGAAGGAGGACTGGGAGCCTTTGCAGTCCCAAGGCATCCCCACTTCCACAGAGCCCAGTTTTCCCAAGCATCCTTTCAGTTTGTGGCAATGACTCTGTGTGTGACATCACCTGGTCCTGGAATTGCAGAATTGCTGCATAATGCAGCTCTAACTGTCAGATGTTGGGGCTGTGGCTGAGAGAGCTGGGGACATACCTGCTGCCTTTCAGGCCATGCAGGGGTGAGTCAGTCAGTCCTGGCGAGGTCTCACATGTCTGAAATGAAGCCATAAACCCTGTCACAAAAATGAAATGAAAGCTTTGGCAAGCTGTGAATGATTGGAGTGAATGATGCCCTGGGAGGGTCACAGACAACATAGCTGGGCTCGGGGGAGTGGCTGCATAGGATACCTGGGGTATTTTGTGGGTTATTATTCAAAACAGAAAATACAGACTGGAAAGGACAAGGGACTGCACACTGAGATAGGTGTTCAGGAGGCTCTGAGCCACCTGCACTCACAGCCTTAGCAGCCAAGAGCCTTTTAAGCCTCTTCTGCTTTTATAACCTCTCTCTACCTCATGAATGGAAGTGAAAAACCAAGCTCTCAAGGTTACCTACTGGTGAATGTTCAGCTTCACATCTATATTTTCTATACAGCTGTCCCTCATTCATGGGCCTTCAACAAGGCCTGCAGTGTAAATATGCTTTCTGAGATACCTTCTTTTTGGGTGCATGACATTACCATGAATTATTATAATAAACTTTTTTTGTATTCATTACTAGAGACTTCTGAGACCAACAGCAAAACTACAACTTCAAGATCCTTTCAAAGCATATCCTAAAGCCCTCTGGATATTTCCAATTTATATATGCTGCTCTTATGCTCTGCATACAAGGGTCTCACTGCAAGTGTAAAGAGCCTTTGGGGTGGTTTTAGCAGCACTAAATTGGAAAATGGTTTTGGCTAGACCAGAAAGACACAAAACCAGCCTTTGGTTGTGGTGGCATTTGTTCTCACAACAAAATGAGACAGGAAGAAATTAAAAATCAACTGCTGTAGCAAATGGGTACAAAAGTTGTTTTGGATGCTGCATACAACAACGAGAAACAGAAACCAAACTGCAGCAGGATAACATACATATTTTATTATCTGCCATTGAATTACCAAGGCCTACCCACAGTCTGGAACAGAACAAAAAGCACACAAAGGAGAATTTCACACTAACAGTGTTCTCCTAGGGGATAAATGTTACACAAATACCAAAAAAAAGCCTAACTCTATGCTCAAGAAGCAAAGTTTCTTAAAAAGGGATTCTAGCATGTTAAAAACTAAACTAATCTGTGCTCTTGGTAATCTCAGGTGGCAAAAGTGACTGCTTTTGGAAACTTCTTTTCAGTCTGATGGGGTAGATTAACAATAGGTCTATTAATAGGTCTATTAATTTCTCTACTACTCATGAAACAACCAGGATACTGAGCTGCAAATACTGTGCCTATGGGAACAGTTTGTTTATTCTTGTTCAGTATGAGAAATTCTAGAAGAACAACTTGCAAATAAAAATTTCAGAAGATTTCAGAAGAAATCAAAAGACTGGAACCATTGTTTCAAAATTGAGCATGTACAATTCATTTGGGGGAAATTAGGAACTGTGTTTCTAAGAGGCTCATTGGACATTTGCTGGCCTTTGATCTTCAACAAAATGCAGTTTGTTCATCTCCTCCAACTGCTCTTCTTAAATTTGCATCCACAATTGTATCCATCATCCACCTTTGGGTATATACTGCAAAATGCAAATAGGCTAGGAAATGTTCATCTGTGATCAGCACCTAATGCTTTGAGTGACCTGAATTTGGAGAATATTCATGGAAGCATAATAATTAGATATGGAAAGGACCTGAGGCTGTCTTCTATTACCTAGTTAGTTCAGCATTGAGCCTACACTGATTACTTTTGACCAATCTCATTTTGCAAAGATCTGTGTAAAGAATTTTCCACTCCTTCTCTTGAGAGGCTTTCCCAATAAAGCAGATCTTGCTTTTAAAATATTTGCCTTGATAACCTGTGCCCACTTTTGGATAGCCTACTTTAATACCAGGCTTTACAGAAAGGTATGTTCACCTTTATCAAGTATTTATGGACAGTCCACTGGCACTTAAGCTTTTGTTTGGTTGTATTGTTCTCTATGTGCCCTGCTCTTCAGCACTTCAGAACCACAAGGGCATGCATTTCTTAGGTGTCTCCTGTACAAGCTTGGTCCTCCAGAAAATGTACAAGAAATGAGAAATTTTACTAGAAATAGCCTATGAAATCCCCACTAGACTGCACAGATGGTCAGAAATCATGATTGGAACATTCATACATATTTCAGAGCAATACACTGGAAAAAAGGATAAAATGCAAGAGAAAAAAAGAGAAAAACTCTCAAACTCAAGATGCACTTTGGCTAAATCTAGGTTGGTGTTTCCCCTAAATATCCATAATACAATCCTATTGAC
This sequence comes from Myrmophylax atrothorax, assembly GCA_026770055.1. NCBI lineage: Eukaryota > Metazoa > Chordata > Aves > Passeriformes > Thamnophilidae > Myrmophylax > Myrmophylax atrothorax. The sequence goes on along the minus strand of JAOXXN010000162.1, from coordinate 14,495,949 downwards.
AACATAACACTGGGATGAAACAGATGCAAGTGAATCATTGTTAAACAGGACTCTCCTAAGAACAGAGATTGCTACAGTTTGATTATATATCTTATCTCTTGCCAGATTATTAATATGTGAACAAAACAATTCTGCTAGATATGTACTACCCAACAGGACATATGTAAATACATAGTGAATTAGAAAATGCCCACAGTTAATCCAGACTGTAGGGCTGGACCTTAATGCCCAGGCAACACTGTGGCTGACATTGTGCATAAACAATAAAAACTAGGACACTTGCTGTATCTCATCCAACATGCAGGTCTTGTTTTAAAGAATGCACTAGCCCAGTGTTAACATTCCTACTTATTAAAAACATGTGCAATTTCACAGATTTAGAAAAAGGGAAAAAAAACCCACACCCAGAAAATGCATGGAGAAATAGGAAGAAATCTAAATATAGCTATTTCATCATAAAGATTTTATTGGTGCCAGTTAAGAATGATTTTCTCACTCATATCTTCAGCAGATTTCTGCCAATTTTGCAATTTTTGTGCTTTTACATCCCCCCTTGCCAATACATCAGACATTCCCCTCCCTTTGGAATACACCCAAAGAAAATGTATTCCAACCTCAGGCTTGGATGAACCATGGCTGTAAGCCAGGGCTTCTGCGCTGAATTCCCTGGTTTTTTCCAAATCTCTCTGTGTATGCCCTGCCAAGTCATTGTCTCTAGAAGGAAGAATAAGCTAATAAAGCTGTGTTGGTATGTTCACTATGGTTCAGCACTCTGCTGAACCTCCTGTTTCACTAGCCTGAAATCCCATGCTCCAGTGCTTGAGCACGCTGAGATGTTAAAGTTCTGGAGAGATGTTACTGGAGAAGGTGATTTGGTAAAGGGAACATTGCAGGTGACTTGAAAACCTGCACAGAATCTCACAAGCTGCCTATGAAGACTGGCCAGATTGGCAGGATCTGGGCCTTATATTCTGAAGAGATGATCTGGACTGGTTCTTTGCCAGTCTAACTGGTTGGACTTCACTAGAATTGCTCTTGACATATCAGCAGCAGGGAAAAGAAGAAATGGCCTTTGAAGATGCAAGTGACATTTCCCATGGCTTCTTTAGCTGCAAGCACTTCTGATAATACCACTTTGCAGAGAAGGGAAGTCTCTGCTAGGTTGAAAGTAACCTATTTTATTAAAAACGTTCATCTCTCATGTTTAGTAACAGCCAAGTGACCTCCATTATCTCCACAAAAATAGCCTGGTAGGTATTGAGGGCTGTCTTTTCTAGTATCTCTGCACACTCTTTAGCCCTGGGTGTGTTCCTCATGCATTAGCTGAACAGCATTCTCAGAACCACTCCTCAGTCTGTGGTACACTCCACATTTAACATTGTTTTGCACTCCCTCACTGAACCATTTTTAAACTCAGTCTCCTGCTGAGAGCTAAATGCACTGTTTGTATTCCAATCTTTGTACCTACTGCAGTTAAAGTACAGCAGTGCCACAGCTAGAAGGCAACAGCTAAAGCGGGGGAAATGTAATTAAGAAGAATAAAAAAATGATTGATAGAAAATACAGCACATTGCTCTAGACATATTAATTTAGTGGTATCTGAGTGACTTGAACAACTAATTTATTAAAATTACCTGGAAGCATCTTATGATTACCCCAACATAAGCACTCTTTAATTTGCTTCTGCCTCTATTCTTGGCAAGAGAGTCCACGCTTTGCATGCTTAATATACAAGATGCACGAAAACCAATTAATGCTGTTGACCTACACAAATAGGATAACACCAGTGGACTTGATCACTGCCAGACAAGTGCAGATAACTGGTAAATGAAGGACTTGGTCCTAATTTGTGAAGCCAGTCAGAATTAAAACATGCTGAACTCTCTAGGCTTCCATGGGAGGTGTGAGTGTTTAGTATCCTGTGCCACACTGAGATGGTACAACCTATCAAAGTTTTGACACTTCACAAGTTTGTTGCCTGTAGCAACCAGAAAATGACCTCATGGAAGGGAGAGGTGGCTATAATGGGAGGAATACCACATACTTCGATGCCAGGCTCCTGCCCTGTTTGCCCTCCCAAAGCTCCCCTTGTGTGACGAGTTCCTGACTCCTACAGCAGAGCTAATGCCGTGCCACAGGCTCTTTAGGCTGTTGCCTCAGAGTGCTTTTAGTCACAGGTCAATCTCCTTCCCAGGAGAAAAACTTTTCAGAAGCTCATTCAGGAAACACAGAGAAGGCCTTGATTTCTCACTTCACCAGTAATTACACTGCATGTTATTGACGTGACTCTCAGGGTTTGGGGAGCTTCCCATGGTGGTTTAACTGCATCAGCTGGCTCCCACGTGCTGGCCCAGAGATGTCAGCAGGGTGAGTTCCCTGAAGAAATCTGAACAGGTTCATACAGAATAACATAGAAAAGAAGTTCTCATAGAAAAACCAAGTCCAATAGTTGAAGTTTGCAATCACTTTAGAGAACTTATTTTGTTGGAACATTAAAGGAGGTTTAGTTCAATGTTCCTGAGGAGAAAACAGTGATAAAAGTGGAAACAGATAAGCAGACGTGTCCAAGGGACAGCAGATGAGACCCAGCCTGACAGATGCAATGCTGTTCCATTGCACTCAAATCTGGAGAAGAATATCTAGCTCTGTTCTGACTGTTGGGAAAGCAAATGTGATACTTAAGTCGAACAGGAGAGAGATCCACTGGGAAATAAAAGGAAAAGCCTCAGAGATTCATAACATCTTGGCAGAAACTCTTGATCCAGGGTGGCCTTTTGCTGCTCTGCCGTGACCATGTTTTAATGGCTAAAAATAAAAAATATTTTTAATCTCCTCAGGTTTCTGGTAGATGATCAAGCAGAATCTCCTCCCTGGAACTACACTGGTCACTTGAGTCTGCTAATCAAGGCTTCACACAAAGGCCATGTACTGTTTTGTCACCCTAAAAGGTCACACAAAGACAATGCAGAACACATCTGGCCCATTTCATCACTTGTCCCTTTTGTTACTGTTACTAACAGTAAAAGCCCTCTCCTGGCATACCCACTTCTGCAGGCCATGCTCATCCCCACTCAGTCACCAGTGATGTATGGTCTTGAAAGCTTTGGCCAGCCTGCATTGTATCTGACAAAAGTATGGGCACAGTTGACTGGTGATAAATGTCATGGCCCATAATTATTGAGAAAAAAAAATCACGGGGATTGAAAATGTTATGCTGACCTCTCCTTTTAATTCCTGTATCTCTGGTAAAAAGCTGCAATTCACAGAAAGCATGAGCCAAATTCAGCTATGGTGCTCCTTCAGCAAAGTGAGGGGGATTGCACCAAGGAATGATCTTGGTCCCTTGTGTGCAATCAGGATGTGAGTGGGGCTGCTGAAACAACCCACCCCACTGCATAACAACTGCTGTAGGTCAGTGAAAGTCCCCTCTTTTGTTTGTAGAGATGGCAGGGCACAGCCATAAAGCCTGATGTTAGTGCCTCACTCTGATTTTCCCTCAAGTTCATTTGCTAAATGAACATCCAGCATATGATTCTCTCAGCCCTGTGTCTCTTCTGATGATTAGTTTGCTGTCATTTCAGGCTACATGGATCTTCCCTGAGTTCATAATGGGAAGGATATTAATTACGTTCAGGGAAAATTGAGTTTCATGACTCCCAGAGGACCATGCTCCGGTCTTCATGAAACAACTTCTTTCCACCTTTTTATGTCAAGTACAACAGACTCTGCATAAATGGTGCAAGACATTTTTATGAGTTACATCATGAGTGGAAAAGAACAGCATTGGTATTGAACTGCCTGTGTGCATTAACCTTGTTTCTGAGGAGCTAAAATTATTTTTGGAAGCAAAGTTAAAGATGATACTGCACAAAGAAGAGACTGTCACTTGGTCTTCCTTCTCCTCTTTTGCCTGTGTTTCCTTTTGACAGAGGTTATACCCCTGCCTGCTTGAACACTGAAGAGGGTTCTAGATGGTGAATAAAATTTGCAAACCCTGAAGCTATGCACTTAAGTTCTTATCCTGAGGGACATTTTAAATAGGCACCAGAGAGAACCAAACCCAGTGTACATTAAGTACACTGCAAACTAATTTCATGAGGCAACTGCCACTGGAGCACAAGCCTTAGTTCCAAGAGAGAACCATTTCTTACTGCTCTTACTGTGACAGCATCCTTCAGAAAGACCTTTTCTCTCCCAGAAATAAGTGAATTATCTTAAGTTCATTAAGGACTAAATCAGAAATTGCTGTTGGATTTTCCTTGATTTGTGCTGCATGCTGATAATCATTAAAATACATGTTTCTCGATCATGCATTTTTTATTGCTTCAAGTTCCTCAGTATGACAACTTTCCCAAGCAGCATGATCTGGAAGCAACAGCACAGAATTGGGGGAGAAAAACCCTCTAAGTTTGAATCCTTTCCCTGCCATTGCAAAAAGGAAAAAGAGAAAAAATCTCCTTCACACTTACTTCTGAAGAATGGGAATTAACTGCCTTGCACACAGACACACAATTTCAAATAGGCTCAAGTAGCATACGTATAAGAATTAATTGCACATGCCTGTTTTCTCTGAAGTAAAGACACATTAAGGATGTAAAGACATTTCCAGACCCATGGGAACAATGTTCTTATGCCAGCAGCACTCTGCTGGAATACAAAAGAACCTGTGGGGTTTGCTTTTTTCAGTGTGTTTAGCATGAGTGAAGAGCCCAGCACTGCTGCTGTGGCTGCCGAGCCCGTCAGTCCCAGCCCGAGAATGTGAGGAGCACCTTTTCCAGGTGGCCCTTAACCTGATGCACACAGGGAAGACACATTTGCCTGCAAGCCTTTCAGCAGCACCATTTGTAATGGCAGAGGAATAATGGAGCTCTGACAGTGGTTGGCATATAGGGAAAAGGGCAGCAAGGGAAGGAATGGACATGGAGGTTACTGGTGCCAAGAGCAGAGCTGGCTTTGAGCATCCTATCCTGCCCTCTTTCCTCCCTCCTGCTTTTTAGTAATTCCTTTCTAACTTTCCCCAAAGCAGTGTTTGAGAAAAGCAGAATGAAGAACACAAACTGGTCAGAATGAAGCCGTGAGTGCTGCTTCTCATGCTGCTCTTGTTTTACCATGAAGAAAAAGCAGGCAAAGCCCCACAGTACATTCATAGGCTCATCCCAAGGCCCTTCTCTGCTTGCTCAAAGTCCTGAGAGCCCAGGACTCAAAGGCTGAGAGCCCAGCCCCATGTGGGAGCATGGAGGAGACACTGCATTACACATCCCTCCCTGAACACCCCTGATCCTGCCTGCCAGAGGTGCCCATCTCAGCTCCCTTGAAAGGCTGAGTCCTCTCACAACCCACCGGCCACTTTGGTGAGGTGTAAGCCAAGGGGAGGAGACATAAACCCAGCCACAGACAGGAAGCACATTGTATGGGGGAGCAGGGAAAGAAGCTTCTTCCACTGCCCTCCACACAGATGTACTGTCACCAACAGCCCAGCAAAACCCACAGGCTGAGGTGCTGGTCCCTGTCTACCAGCAGCAAGGTAGGTTGGGCATCCTGTGATTAAACAAAAGAGAATAAAAGAGCTTGAAATGGAGATTTCAGTTTTTACAATCTAAGAGATGGAGGAAAAGCCTAGAGTGTCTCTGTCTCACTCTTTCTGCAAGGAGAAATTGCAAGTTACATGTGTAGGAACCTTAACACTAGCTCAGAAAGCCTTGTACCCTCATTAGAAAGGCCATACACCAATATAAACTTTCAGTTCTGCAGGAATCAAGGGCTTAAAACACCTTTAAAAATCTCCCCTCAAATACTGTGTTAGCAATTTAAAATGAGAACAGCTTCATAGATTCTTGAAAATGCTGGATTCTAGTTTTAGTAAAATCTTAGTCCTCACTAAATGCTGCTTAATTGAAAGCAGTGTGTGATTTCTCATCTGCATAAATAATCTGCTATAATACCTGTGCAGGCTGTCAACCTGTTGTCAAATTGAAACACTGTTTTCTCCTTTCTGTCCATTTGAGCATACATTCCATTTTGGATTTCTGTGCTTTCTATAAAAAGTGTTTTGAGCTCAAGATCACGGAGACAATCTGGCAATAAAAAAAATCAAGCAGCAATACAGAGAGCTGGGAATTTATTGTATCAGGATTTATTTTTAAAACATAGGCTTCTCCTGATAAACTAATATTGTCATCTGTTCTGATGGTAGAGCATACTGCAAACAGCAATCTTCCCCTAGAGGAAAAATGTCAGATTGTGATTTATGAACAGGGAGCCACTAAAGAGTATGATTTCACCCTAAATTAGTAATTTATCAAGTAAAGAACAACAAGCAAATAGCTGAATATTGGTGTCTTAAAGGGTCAATAGACTTCTCACTAACTTTTGCTTCAAGCACAAATAACCAGAGACTCCTCCAAGGGAAAGCTGTTCTAGTGGATGCCCTGGAAAATGAAAACATTTAGGTCTAAGTGTTGAGGAAAGCATTCCCAACATGACCTTTGAGTGTCCACACAGGTTCACAGGAGCCCCACACAACGGGACTACAAAGCTGGTAATGTACCACATCCTTTGAAATGTGATGGTATAAAGCAAGATGAGGTAGTGGGGAGAAGTGGCAGAAGGAAGACAAAAACAAGCCACCTAAAAGGGTGTCTGTTTGCAACCTGAACTAACTGTCTGAAGTGAAGTAGTTGATTTCCATGTACAATGGACTATGAATTATTGGAAATCACTATGGCACAAGAAGACAGAACAATTGCCTTGTAAAATCCTCTTATGGGCCTGGGAAATGAGTTTCCAGACATCCATCTGGGAGGAGGTTCCCTCTACCTCTGACCAGTTTTGGCAGGAAACATATACTATCAGCGCCTAAAGGCATGACCATGGCTGCAAAGCTATTCAGCTAGGATTTCAGGCAAATCATGGAAGATCAAACTGTAATTCCCTACTCACCCTCACAGACATCTTTTCTCCAAGCCCTGTGGCCTTCACTCCCAAGAATTTCAATGACTGGTAATTTTGTTGACTTAGGAGCTGCAGAGCTCTCAAATTCACACCGCTCTCAATCTTACAGAATGAATTATAAGTTCTTTTTTCCAAATACCATTCTGGAGATGTAGATGCCTGGATCTAGGTCCATAATTTCCACAAAATTAGGCAATTAAAATTTTACTTGCGGTAGTTTAAACGCATCCGTAAAACTGCTACTAGAAGTGTCAATAGAACAATTTATGGTTCTGTGCTTGCAGATCTGGACTATTAGAAGATTTCATGGTGCATCAATCCACGACTGCCCTGAAAAATGGGTGTTTATTTTACTGGGGAGATGTCAGCAATCTGTTCCTTTATACGGCACAGCTGGATTTAATAATGAACTAAACACTCCTTAACTACTGTAAAAATTTCTTGTCCATCCAAGAACTGATTCAGATTTCTAATGCTGTAATCCCACTGTCAGTTTGTATAGGTCTGTATCTTTTCCTGAGACAGTAAATAACAACAACAAAGCCAGTAATCAGAACAAGCAGAAGAAGGTTCTCCAAGCTTCAAATTCTCTTTGTGTGGCAGAAGGGTACTGGATACACTACTTTCCTAATAAAGTTTTGTGGAGGTTTTTTGGCAGCCTCTGTAAAGATGCCAAACCTTCCTTGGGTGGTGATATGGTCTCTGCTCTTTCAAACTGCAGAGAACGAATGTGGAGAAGTTATGAGCTGCAAAAGAAGAAAATTGGTGCATCCCAGGAAACTGAGTGAGAAACACTCAAAGCCAACCAGCTAGATCAGTGTCAATGGTAAATGTTCAGTTCTGATCCTGAAGAACTGGAAGGAAACCCTGTCCCATTTCTACTGGAACTTGCCTGAATACTCACAACATCTACACTTGTGTGTCGGCTTTGTGAGAAATAAGCCAGTGGGTTTATCCAACAGAGTCAGTTCACAGGTCAAGTGCTCTCAGTGGCTTTAGCCCTAATGATCACAGTATATATGCTTTGAAAAAAATGAAGAATTATTACTTAATCTGCTTGAAGAATGTCGATATTTCTGCTTTATGTATCTTGCTGGTTACAGAAAGGCAGTGAAGAGGACAGGGGTGCAGCTGCACTTGATGTTCCATCATCAGCTCTCCACCATTCCTCACACCAGATGCATTTCCCAGGCTGGAGGAACAAGTTCCCTGTGTGACAGTGGCATCCTCCTTGCTTAAATTTTGGCACAAGAACTGAGTCTGAAACAACCTGAATTCGCATGCAGGGGTAACAGACTGGGACAATCAACATAAGCAGGAGAGGCCAGGATTCAGCTCTAACACAAATAACCTTACTACAAATTATCCTGGATAGCAGACAGGCAGCCTAGACAACCATCTCCAAAAGCTTGCTCTAGCATGCTTGCAACAATTGCCCGAAACAACTGCAACTGTGCAGCACAAAAGCTGCTCTGATACATCAAACACAAGGCCAGCAGAGCCAGCGTGTTAGTGATCAGTGTCCACACACAAGTGCAGGAGAGAAGTAGTTCTTTCATTTTGCTCTCTTTAGAAAAGAAAGCAGAGAGACCACAGCCTGAGTGTTTCCAAGGGCTGAAGGCTCATAAACAACCCGAGGGTTTGCAGCAGTAGCAAGGACTGGTCCCCTTGGGCACTTCGATAAGGCAGAGGGGTCAGTGCCAAGGCCAAAAAACTGATTAATGTGAGATGGTCTGTCTCAACCACAAACTTTGGCAGCTCACAACTCAGGGCTGACATATTTCAATCAAAGCGTGTCTGCAGCTAAACTTAACAACCAGCCAGCCTTGCAAGTGGTGGGTGCTCAGCAATTCCAAATCACCCCAAGAATTTTAAAATGGCAGCGACTTGCTGCAGGACTGCAGAGAGTGGCCTGTCTGTCAGAGGCACTTGTTGTATCTGTGGCTGACACAGACGTCAGGATTGCTGCTCCCCTCCATAAGCACTGCTGTGATGCTGTGAAATGGAGAGGGCCACCTGGGACCACTGCCCTGCACAAGCCATCCAGAATCTGTCCTATGCAATCTTTTCTGCATTTTCCCAGCTTGACATTTCATCGCTTTGGAATGAAATAAGTTCTTTTGCAGTGGAATTGCTTCTTTTTCTGTCAGCCAGAGGTCAGACAGCTTAATAGCAAAGCAAAACAAAAATGCCCCCTTCTTTTTATTCTATCTCATTTCTTTCAATCAAATATTTCATTTATTTCAATAAACATTGCAATTGTTTTAATTTGTCTACCTACGTGTATTTGCTTATGAAAACACAGCATTTTGGAGGATGGGTGCAGCCCCCTGAACTCCTATGAAAGCATTTGAGTCAACAAAGTTTTAAACCACTTCATACCACAGTGCTCTGTACCACCAAACCATTATTCTCAACACACAATGTGTTTCAAAAGCACAGGTCATTTCCTGAAGAGTGGCAGAGAGCACACACATCCCCCCTGGACTCAGCTGGAGTCCAACACTTCAACATAACATAGTGGGGCTGCCAAGAGTATGGGAAACTAAAAAACCCACCAAGTCACATATTTAAAGTGGGTTTATCTGACAAAAGTCATGGGAATTGATTTACTTTGCCAAGAGAAACAGCTCCAGCTTCTCTGCTCCTTTAATAAGGCCCTTGGAGAACCCTGATGGACAATGGAAGTCACCAGGGTAAGGAGCAGGCCATGGCTCACAGGCAGAGGACGTATCATCACACTGAAAGTATCACTTTGGAGCAACTTCCACATGTACTTTCATGTCCCACCCCATTCAGCCTCCCAGGATAACAGATCCTCATAAAATTGCAACATCCAAAAATCTTTGCTGAGGGCTTCTTCAGGATTGATCTAAGTGGCCAGAAGTATCTAAACCAACAGTTTTGAAGCAAGTGCAAGTTGAGGTTTGTAAGGTTAACAGAAATCTCCACTCATATTAGAACTACTCTGTTGACAGTTTTCACTTAGCCACAAAAGCAATTAGAAAAAGGGCAGGTAGAAAATAAAGCAAAGACCTTACTGGATACAAAATACAGACTACTCAAAACCCAGTGACAGAACCCAAGCTGAAGGAAGAGTAAGGATAAAACTGGGGTACAAAGAGGAGAAAAGTCAGCTACCAAGAGTAGGTAGACTGAGATAACTGCCTTGACATAAACAAAAAATCACTTTTTAAAACTATAAAATGCAGGTTAAAAAAAGAAGAAAAAAAGCCAAAATAAAATCCTACTCAACAGTTTCCAGTGAACAATGACCTACAGAACAAATCAGCACAGAAATCTGCATTCAGCAGCTGGTTGCCAAAGTCCTACTCCTTACTCGCTGGAGCACACAGCCCTCCCAGAGCCATTTGCAGTAATGAATGGGTCAGATTTGCTGTAAAAGAGCCCTAGGAATAGGGCAAGCTTTTCACCAGAGAGCTCTCTTGTAAAGCCCTGCATACACAAAACAACTTGAAAGCCTAGAGAATTTCATGCTGTTGTTGCTGCCTGAGAGAAAGCACTGTGGAAAGCCTAATCTGGATGTCAATCAGTTATAAAACTAATATTTACCCTGACTACATTATAATTTTACAGAAAGAAGCAGATCTTATTTAACCCAAACAGGCAACCCTGTTCTCACACCACTCTTTTCTTATGATAAATAGTACCTGTTCGTGTATCCACCTTCCTGTATTACAGGAATTTTCCCTTAATATTTTATACAGCAATTGACAAAGGGAGCTCATGGGTACTCAATTATGAAAGAGACACAAAATCAAATGAGCTGACAGCAAAGACTAGACAAGAGAAAAAACCCCAAACCCAGGAATAGCTAAATGGCACAGGGAGGTACAACCATAACTAATAATCTAGTGCCACTGAGCTGCACACCTTCTCCTGCACAGACTTCCACCCTGACACCTGGGATTTTACTGGCATTTGCCCACCAGTGTACGTTTTATGGAAGGCAGTTTGACATGCCAAACCCAACAGCAGTCTTTAACAGCTTTCTGACACTTCCACAAGTTCAGAATGAGAGCACTAGGGACAAATCTACATAGCCACTCTAAAGTGATCTTCAGGCTGTTCCTGGAGCTACACAGCAGCTGTCCCCTTTCCTGAGGGGCTGCTCAGTGCCAGGCAAGGAGTTGCAGGGACTGGCAGCACACTCAGTGCCACAAATGCATCTTCATTAACCCAGAGGTGAACCAAGCACAGCCTGCAGGAGGAACAGAAGTGTCCTCTGGGTGGCTGGAAACCCGCAAACGAGCACAATCCTACCAGTGAACGTGGGGGTCAGAGTCACTAAATTCAGTGGGCTGAGTCACTAAAAAATGGCTGTATCTGACCTGGGGAACAAAACAACGTTTGACCCACCTGGAAACAATTCTGAAAGAAGTAGTAAAAAAATCTCAATACTGTTTGAAAAATTAGTTTAGGGTTGGGTTTAAGGTGTAAGGGCAGCAGGGGAACTTGAGGCTGCTGGAATGCCAGAAGCCTGCAAGGATTAATATACAACTTGGCATCACAGGGGTCCTGCCAGATTTTGTTCACAGCTGACTGAGGCCAACCTGAGCACAGCTAAACCTGGGCTTAGGGGGTGTAGGGCATCATAAGCAGAGGACTACGGACTGTCATTTTTGCATAATCCCTAAAGAATTAATTGAGGAACAGGCATAAGTGGAAACTAAATGCAGTCATTTGAGGCAAATGGGGGTCACTCTACTGTTTTTTTAATCTAGTATGGTATCTATCAGGGAGTTTTAGAGAGAGATAAGCAAGACCTTCAGTTCTTGAATATTCCTCAAATGTTTCAAAATTCAGAATAAGTGTAGAATTTATGGGCTACATTTACTTTTCAGGAAATTCTGACTTATCTTTCTAAATTAAAAAGAAAAGAAAAAAGAAGCATTTGGGAGTTCTACTCCTTGCATATTCATTCCAGATATATACATACCAAATTAACTCCATAAATTAATAAACATATACTTAAAATATATATTTATATAGAAATAGTAATTTATCTTTCCCCTAGTTATGATGGGCTTTGAGGTGAGCTTAAGGACTTTAAAAAAAAAAGCCTTGTGCAGCATAATTTTGGAATATTTTGGCATTCTGGGTTATGAAATCTATGGTCTGTAACTGTTTAGGATTAATGTTTTGACTCAGGAAAGGGAAGTCCACAATTTCTTGCAGTTCCTACAAGCAACAAGAACAGGAAAATGAGTAACATCCCTCCTGCCCTGAAACACAGGATGAACAAGGTGACACTGCCCCAGGTGTGTTCGGAAAATCCTGCCTGAGCAGTGGAAGCTGCAGGTGTGGAAGGCTCATGGCGTGGGTAGGAGGGCTCAGGTGTGGAGCCCACCCCACCTCCAGAACACAAGTGCTCACCAGGGGTTACCAGAAGAAAAGCCTCTGCAGATTTTCTGTTGTCTTTCTGCTCCTCAGAGAAAGATGCAGCTCCTCAAATGCCCCTGAGCACAAACCCCAGCAGTACAGAATGGGAGTGAATTCAGAATCGGTGACACCACAGTGTGTCACACAGTTGTCCAACTCAGTGTTCTCTGCAGACCCAGCCAGGCACAGTCAGATGCTCCTGAATAAATAAGTGCACAACTAAAACTAATCAGGAAAATTTCAGTAAGTGAAGGAATCTGGTACTTCACCTACTTTTTCCAGTGGGGCTCACAAACACAAATGATGCTTTAGTGACTCTTCCCCCTTTGAAAGGAAATGGAGTGGTTGGAGATTAACTTTCATCTTCCCACCACACCGTAGGTAGGAAACAGAAGAAGAATATTAAGCTCCTTTCTCTCAATAATGATCCTCTGATCTAAGGAAGTCTTCTACTCCTTACAACTAAAAAATACGTGAAATGAGTGGAATTAGAGCAAAACCAGCTCCTCTTCAGGATGCAAATATCCTTATGAGCTGAGAACTCAGAAACACTATCGTGAATACAAATGTATTTCATTTGAAAGAGGAGAGACTTTTTATCAATACAGAAGAGCGGAATAAATCCCCAAATTGGGTCATGAAAGTGCACTTTGGACTTATCTTTATTCTTAATGGGGAAGCCCATTCCTGCCGTTTTTAAGGAACTCTCCCATGGGAACAACTCCAAGGGAGCTCAAGTACAAGGAGAACTTCACACACATCCAAGGTGTGGTGTGCTTTTCAGATAAGTATTTTTATTGCCTTTTCTCAAGTTACAGAAAATGTTCTCTCCAGAGGCAGAAAAGAAGATAAATGGTTTACATTATTCAAAGCATTAAAAAAAAATTATCCTGTTCAATATAAGTTGTCTAAAAATACCTGCCTTACCAGCACAGCCCATCTCAGAGAATGGATCAAATTTCGAGCACTGATAATTTTGCAGAGGTAATGTATTATCTCTTCTCTCAACTGTTTACCAACACAAAAATAATCTGTGGGGAAACAGCATGAAAATACCAGAAACTCAAGTGCTGAATACTCCAAATAACAATCCTCACCAATCTTGTCAGTAGAAGGTGCCCAAGTAAATAATCACTCTTCCTGTCCCAGCTCCTAGCAGGGCTGGCAGGCTTAGACATCCTCTTGCCTCTGACTCTGTTGCCTGTTGCATTCTTATATTTCATCTAGAAATGTGCTAAGAAAAATCAGATATGCTTATGCCAATAATCTGTTCCTGAGTCCAGCAGATCCTTGTGTTCTGCACTTAGACTGACAGCTTGTGAAACTCGTGTTGGTTAAACACAGGCAGAGGGAAGTGGCACATTGTCTTTCAATGCTGAGCTACTATTTAATGTTTCACCATTTTTTATTAAGTGATTCTGAGGATTTCACTTGTAATGCATCCCCCTGCTAAAAATAAGATTGCCTACTTCACTCACAGTTCTCAAAGGTAATACTTCCTATTAAAACAGCTTTTGTTAAAATTGTGTTAAATCACTTTTCCATTGGGAATTTTGGCATTTGTTTTCTTGTCAGATTTGAGTAACAAGTTGAAATGTCACAATTTACAACCAAATCAGATTTCAGAAATATTTTCTTTCAGGAGGATCAAACTGCTTTGTGCCCAGAAGGATTTTTCAATCTTAATTGCATAATAGCCAAAATAAAAGGTTTGACACAAAAGGTTCCAATGATTTCCCATAACATTCTGATAAAACCCGATGCATTTTTGGGAAATGTTCCCATTTTGCCAAATCAGTAATATCAGACAGAAAAATGCATCAACCAGCAGCACTCAGTCAGCTCTGAATTCAATTCCACTCCTTCAATTGCTGCACATGCTATTTTTTTCTCACTTTTTATTGACTGAACTTTGTTCATTGGATTTCAAAAGTGTTTTCCCAATAGTATCTTTAGAAAATACAAGAAAAAAGGTTCTCGGCTGGTGGAGGCTGGCAAAGGTCCAGCGGAGTCAAAGGGCCTCAGCTGAGGCACTGGCCCTTTGTGAGTGTTCACAGAGGCTTTTTATCCACTGCAGAGATGCTGCCTTATGCAGAGGAGTCAGGAAACCTTCCTGTGGCTCCAGTTTGCAAAGATTACAGATATTTTAGCAGTCACCAGTCATTTAAGGCTAATGGTACAGTGGCAGTTTTGGATAAAGGAAAAGACTCAGTGGGCTTCAGATAACACTGATTGCTTTACCTGACCATGCATTTTCCTCCCTGCCCCGAGTGCAGCGCTCGGTGTGTTTAGGACAGACAGAGGATGTATGCTCAGGAAGATAAGTGCATATCTGAAAACTACCCAAAGCACCTCCTGCTGCCTCTTGCTTTCGTTTTCACTCAGGTTCTGAGCAGTTGGAAGAATGAAGTATGTACCATAAAGCTGGAGGAAAAACATTCTCTGGCAAAACTTGCAGGAGAGGACAGACTTTCTGCAAGCCAATTGTGTGTCCAAGAGAGGCCATCATCCTACCATGGGGCTGTCTGAAAGCCTGATGAACACAGCAGGGACCCTGAGAGCACCCTGGGGATCTGTGTCATTCTCCCTCCTACCAAATTATCTCAAACTGCTGAAACTTTTCCTTGTTGGATCTGGAGCAAAGCTTTGAACTGACGGCATTTCTGCAAATATTTGCATTACTTTTTGGTGTGCAAATTGACCAACAGTCTCAAGGACTTTCATCACCGTGGCTTTTTACCATAACCTTTATTGTTTAATCTGCATGGAGTCTGTCATGGGTGGGCATTGCCTGCAGACAAAAATTCATTTGCCTCCACAGTACCCCAGACACATCCTGTGGGCGAAGGAGAAGCCAAACTTCCTCAGGAACCCACCCTCATTCCTTCACCTTTCTGTGCTCTCTGAACAGATGCAAATCAGTTCCTCTACACCAGCCACACTAAAGAAGATGGCAACTCAACAACCAGCATGTGATGGACTACCAAAGAGCAAAGAAAGAAAGAAAAATGACATTAAAGAAAAATACAGGGGATCTAATGTGGTAGCTGGTCCTGCTCCACCCCAAAAAAGTAACTGAAATCAGTAAAAAAACCTGATTCTGTGTGATCTTCACCTAAAACACCAACTTATGGCTCTGCTGTGATGCTGTTCCTTTGAACAAGAGTGGTCTCAGTTTAGGAATTTCCTAATAATGACTCTGCATTTCCATGAGACTAAGGAAGATTCATCCTACAGAGCTGCTCATGTGTCAGATCTTGCTTAGCCAAATGAAGAGTTTTGCATTCCAACAGATTTGAAAAATATTTCAGGGTATGTTTTTGAATTTTGAAATTCAGAGGTTAAAAATATCCACCAGATTGTAGTACCTGAATCATATTAAAGCATAACTTATTCTACAATTTAATTTCACTGAAAGTGAAATCAATGTACTACTGATGAGAGACAAAACCAGAAAAATTGGCACTGCACAAGAAATGCAGCTCAGTAGTCTGGAAATCAGAAAAAAAAGCAGGAATAAAGAAGGCAAAAGATAGGGAACAATACCAAAACAGAT
>JAOXXN010000162.1:14462955-14478207 GCA_026770055.1 Myrmophylax atrothorax | reverse complement strand
CTGTGTTTTCTGGAGTTTTCATGAAGCTCTGGCGGCACTTGCCATCCACCCTGGTGCAGTGGTGCTGCTGGGGCAAAGTGAGAGGCTTTGTGTTTCATTTTTTGGAACAGATGAGGGAACTGTTGCTTTTTGGTGGTTGATTTTTTTGGGTTTTGTTTTCTCTAATCTGAGAATACAGACTCCAAGATGAAACAAGCAAGACTGAATGGATAATAAATAAAAACTTGCAAGTAGATTTTCATAGTTGCAATTAAAATACCTGTAAGAAGGGACTGTTTTTCTGACACAGATCATGGCCACTGACTGGTAATCTCTCTGCCCCCAAAAGAAAACACATATGCCCTGCCTGGGTAACGAGTTTCACTGCTATCCACTCAGATTCAGTGCCTGTTGGATTAAGAACATTTAATATGTCGAATCATTCAAAATCTACCTGCAGATTTTCCATTTGCAGAAGAAGGAACTAAAACTTCACATCAGGGAGAAGAAAAATGTCCCTTTATGTCTCAGCCATACCCCTACAGATGAATAAGGGAGATAAACTCCAGCTTCCAACTGTACAGGGTGGAGAGGCACAACCCTTGCTCATGTCTGATGGAGCTGCATAATCCATTTTGTGGTGTGCAAAGTTTCAAGCCCTTCAGACCATTTTGTATTTTATGATGCAAGTCTTTGCTGCACCAAAAGAAGCGTCTGAGGTAATGAAAAGTAATTCCTTTCTCGTTAGACTACAGCAGAAGCTTTCCCTCCTCACTGTCTCCTCTTCAGCACAGAGCAATTTACTTTTAGTTTGCCATTAGGGTAAAATATTTTTTTTCCTCAGAATGAAGCACAGGAAATTTTTCAAAGTGACACAGGGTGATGTTACCAAAGAAAAAGCCTTGTCACATGTTTTTTAAAGGACTATTTCTTTTACAGCATGAAATACCACTTGCCTCTTGTGAGAATGATGGCAAGTCCTGGACTCAAGAACACTGAAATAAGCCATTATTATTCTTAGGGGGTTTTATCTCAGCTGAAACTCAACAATGGAAATTACAATTAATTAAAACCCCCCAGCTTTTGAGATTTGTTGGCATTGTTAATATTTTACTTTAGGGAAAAAATGTCATCAGTGCTTGGGAGCCAATGGCCAAGAGCTACATACTTCAAAGTTATTAATTTTAAAAAAGAGTATATAAGGCAGCATTATTGCACAGGCATGTTTAGCAGATCCAGATTTTACTGCTTTCCTGACTGCAAACTCTGAATTTCATCCATTTCTACTTTCAATTGCACCTAGTCCAGAAAGGCAGCTCTTGCCACACTAAGAACTAATGTAAATAAAAACAAACAGCAATATCATACACATTGCGCCCTCCACTCAGACATTAATTTCTACTGTGAATCTTCCAAACCTGGTTTTAACCAAGTCTCCATTTTAGTGGACACCTTTTGCACCCCAAATAAGTGCAGCCCCAAGGGTTACCTGGCTAGTGCCTGTTCCCTGTGCCTGGTAGGGAGTGCTCAGTGCCCAGAGCAGACACGGAGCGGAGCGGAGGGAGGAACACTCTGGTTTCCACAGCCTCCCTCGGGGCCATCCATGGGGAGAGCTCCAGGAAAAGGCCAGGTACAGAGCCACTGTGAAGATGAGCAGCAGGTTGTTCTGCTTCACCTGTGTCAACAGAAACATCTTTGAGAATAGTTATTAGTAAATAATTTGCTTTATTGGTGAGGAGAGAAGGCTGGGGCTGGAAATCACTGGGAAGTTTCCCTCCTCCTCAGCTACAGCACACAACACCAGAAACATCAGACCCACTCAATACCCGTGAAAAAGCTTGATCATTTAATGAAAATACTGCTGAAATAACTTCTACAAGCAGAGACAGTTACTTTTGCTGCTTACAATATTGTAAATATTAACAAGCCAACCATTTAAATTGACAGAGCACTTGGTTTTCTGCTGTTGTTTATTTTACTGTCTTCAAACAGGAAAATGACATTTCAAGGATCAGCACTTTATTATAAACTAATACCCTTCCTAGTAACTGAGGTTTTCCTGCTATTCCCAATCCAGCTCTCACACTGACAGAAAGGCTGAGTTAATTTCTCAGTGGAACAGCAGTGGGAGAGAGGGGTAGGAGAAAGAGAAAGAAATCTGAGATAAGGCTGAATAAACCCCAATTTTCTTCTACTTTGGTAAAGGCAGATTGAATGACATGGTCTGAATTTTAACCATATCTTGGTAGAGATATCTGATTATAAGAATTATTTCAGCGAGCAATAAAGAGAAGTCCAAATCTGTTTCCAAAATAATTCACAAGTGACAAAGCCAGGACTGTGCTGATTCGTGCTGGGAGATATTTCTAAAGGTGTTGTTTTGTTGAAATCTTTGTGGTGGTTTATGGAAAGTAGGAAGAGGAGAGGAAGCTCCAGCACTCCAGCAGCCCCGCTCAGCCCAGGAGCCTCCCTCCTGCTACAGCTCCAGCACCACAACGCCAGTGATTAAACTGAGAGAGACTTTTGCTCTCAGCTTAGAGGGTCATTCAGCACTTACTAAAGGTGGACTTTCTCATACTAACTGAAAAAGGTCTTCTTACCTATAAAAAATTAGTGACTTTCTTACAGCTTCTGGTGGGAATAATGAAAGGCTTTCAGAGACCTTTGCTTGTCTGGTAGAGTCTTTCTGAGTAAGTAAATTAACAGTGTTTGAGTTTGTTGCTAAATTGGAGCCCTTGGCAGAAGAGTGTTCAGTTTTCTATTTTTAATTTTCTTTTCTAAATCTTGACCATTTCTTAGATTAAAGCTTTCTTTCAGAGACTTAAAATTATCATACAAAATAATTTGTTTTCCTTTTTCTGTCCAGAAGGTTTTGCATTTTTTAGATTGCTATAACAATATACACCACTGATACTTTCATATTGACATCCAAGTGACATAATAGTTGACTATATTTTTTTAAAAATGCTTTTGCTATTCATTCTTTATAACTCATCTGAAGTAAAAGGGTAAAACACAATGTCCCAAGAAAATGTACTACCCCTCATTTTTAAATTCAGTTGAAATAAAAGTACCATCAATGCAATGCATGTTAGACTACAACAAATATCCAATAAGATAAATCAATGACCATGACTTAAGAGTTTCCATGCATAAAGAACCTGCTGCAAAATAGAGATTATAGTTTTTCTCTTTTGTGTAATTCCCTTAAGGATACCTTTATGGACACTATTATACATTATTTTTCTCCTTCAGATTTTTAATTAGGATAGAAACCAGATCTTATTATATATCTAAAATACCACTCTTACACTGCTAAATGGAGAGAGAATATTTTGAGACCAACAGGATCTTCCAATACTATCAGCTCAGTTTTCTGCAATCTAAGTTAAAAACCATGTGCTCTTGCAAACTCTTCTCTGAACTGTTGCAGAAATGTTCTGCCAAATGCAGCCTCTGCAGACCAATGTTTGCTCCTTCTGGCAAGTTCTGTGAGCTGTAGCCCAGCCCTTGCAGCTCCCCTGCAGCCTGTGCTGTGCTGGGGGCTGCTGTGCAGCATGTTGGACCATGACTGCTCTCTAGATAGAATACAGATAGATAAATAGATAGATGAAAAGGCTTTTGCCACTGACAAAGCTTAGAGTAGGCCCAAGGCAGCTCTCTAAGTTATGATGTGGTGTGGTTTGAGATATTTCCCTCCCTTACACAATCAAACCTTTTCTAACCCCTACTCTCTCAGAAGAGAGAGTGCCTTGGTGAGCACCATTAGCACCTGACCTGGCAGCTGCCCTTATGCTTTATGGTACATAAAGATCACCCAGAACAGACACCTGCCCCCATAAGCAACATCCTTCCTTGCCCCTGCACTGACACAAGATACCAAAGGTACAGCCAAACAGCCCTCCTGTCCCTGGAGAGCAGCTGCACCAGGGCTGCTGGTGTGGCATCCATGGGCAGGAACAGCTCCCTCCCTTCTGTGCCTCATCAGCCCTTGGCAGCCTTGGCATGAAACATCCCTGAGCTGATGACAGGCTGATGACAGGACAGCTGATACACCAACCAGGCTGAATACCTGTCAGTTTTGTCCAAAGTTATAGAAGGTTCCTGTTGCAATGCACACAGGCTGCCTATCCCTCTGCCTTTGCAGCCCCCTGGCCTTACCATCTCATTTGCCCCTGCATGCACATAGATTTGTAATTAATGCACACACCACTCTCCATCACAGCATTCCTACTAACAGCTTAGAATGAGATCACACAAGTGAAACATGTTGAGAGCTAAACTATTGTAATTTCAATAGACTTTTCCTATAATAACAGCTTCAATCAACAATCAAGGTTTCCTTCTCAATTTTTGTTGCTTGCATTTTGTGGCAGTTTAATTCATTGTATACTAATGCCAGTTGTGCATTAATTGTATGTTTCTGCACAGTAATTAACTAATTACTAAGTCACTCCTTCTCTATTATGAATTACCTCATTAATTCAAGACTGAAAGCTTGGTGCCTGCTGCCATTGCTATCAATCTTTTTGGTTCTTTCTGCTGCTTCTTGACTTATAATCAAATATGAAACTCATGTATTTTTAAATACTCCCTCTTCTGTTTCTCCCACTGAAAAATTCATTGTGCTATCAAGCCTTTTAAAATAATGTTTATTCATTATGCATTTCTTTGCTAGGCAATCAAGAGCTGTTACAATAAAGAGTGTGACTTGTTTCTCTATGGCAGTGATTCTGCTGTGTCAACATCTCCATTTTAATCCTAAATTTACTAGAAATTAGAATTTAAATCTGAAATTTAGCTCCAAGGTTAAAGGCACCATCAGACATCTTTGCATGGGGGAAAATTTCTTTATTATTACAATTAAATGATTGGAAATTTTTAGGTTATAGTTGTGGGCAAAAACTCGTGGACACACTCAACAATGGCAGCAGAGCACACGTGCCTTGAAGGTCAGAGCTTGGCCAGGGGAAGCAAATGCTGAGAGCTGCCCAGAGCACAGACACACAGCTCTGATTAACAGGATCCATGGACTGTTAACACCAGGCACCACAGCCTGAACTCAGCACTGTGCCACTGCAGCCTGGCAGCTCCTCAGTACAGGGCAAACAGCAACAGAGTCACAATTTGCTGAATCAAGGTCCTGCTCCTCCAAGAAATTTCCTTTAAAGCACAGACTATTCAAAGAGTACTTTTGATGCTGAATTGCATATATTTGATTTTTTTTTTGTCCAATAAAGACAATGACTTGAGATTCTAAAATGTATGAACACCTCTTGTGAGGCCTGGATGGGAAATGTAATGATGCTGCGTATGCACATGTATGTACATCAACATTCCTAATCCAAACCCTCTGCACAGTCAGCTGACATAACTGTAGTTAATAATTTTTAATTAAGAATTACAGTACAATTTCTCAAACAGAAGTAAATACCCCTAGAAGTCAAAAGGCTGTTTAGTCTGCTGTTATAAGTTGCTGCAGCACAACAAATTTGAAAAAGACTGTGTTGCAACATCTAAGAGACCAATGCAACTTTTTTTAAAGGAAAAGGCATTGCCCTTCAACAGGAGCTGTGAAAGTCCTCCTGGAGTCCAGGAAATGTATTAAGGAATGTATTCATCCTTTAAGAAAGATGGATTTTGTGTCCAAAGTAATTTTCCTTTAAAAAATAAATGACTAAACTCACAACCAATGAGTAAAAACCTATATGTATCTGGAAATTTTGGAGTGGTTTGATTGCTGCCTCTCACAGAAAGGAAAAGAGGCCTCTCTACAGAGAGGTTGCTGCTAATGAATGGCCTGACTCCAGGGCTACTAAACACACACAGCAACTTCTGTTCCACCACGCCACTGCACATCAACATTTATCCAAATACATATTTGTACAATGGACCATAATGGTCTGTTTGCTTTCTAACAGTCTATTTGGCCACCCCTAAATGAGTGGTTTGGGTGTGCAGTGAAAGGAGATATTACTGCTATTGCCATTCCAGCATCTGTTCCTGTCCCAGCTACTACCATTTCTCCCATTTCTGCCTCAGATGCTGCTGCTCCTGCTATTACAGCCATCAACCTCTTTTTCCATGTGCCTGCAAATCTGCCTTTTTATGAATGTCCAATGTATTCTGCTGGTCGCTTTGAATATTTCCATTTTGCTCTCTCTTTTTTACTGTTTTTGCCACCTATCTGAACTCATTCTTTTCTGTTTCCCTTTGACTCATCCCCACTGGAAGCCTTTACCTGCATTAAGAGCAGGTATAATTTTGTTCAGATTAAGAACTGGCCTGCAACAATCACCACCTCTCCAACTGAACCTACAGCTGTGGTTCAGAAAGACAATTCTTTTACTTAGAAGTCTTGTTTCCCCCTGCACAGCTAAATACTCTTTAAGCAGGAAGCTGAGAACAGGGAAATGCAGATGTCTGCATAGCTATGGATCCATGTAAAGCAAAGGATGACAATGCCCTGGAAGCTGGAAAGAAACTTTGCATGTGAGTGGCAATAAATTCAGTGAGTCCATCCAGGCTCCTCATTAGCCTGCTCCGGTCAGGGTAGATTCTGGACACCCGTGGTGGTGCTCGTGCTGAAGGCAGTAACTGTCTCCTCTTGGTGGCACTAAATGAGAGGTCTCAAAGAGAGAACTATAAATATCCACCTTCCTCTCCCTCCCTTTTTCACAGGGAGAATTAAATTGTTAACAAAGGTGACATGTAACTGATTGTGCAGGACAGCTGATTAACGCTGTGCCAGAATAAATAAGGCAGTTTGCAGCTCTCCAAACTATCATAGCAGGTTCCCTTCGGGCTTAGTTGACATCTTTCCATCACTTATAACTATTTCATTTGGGAGAGGCAAGGGAAAGGGAATGACTTTAACCATGACCACAGAGACGGCATGAAGGAGTATGTAGAGCAGAAAAGATGTCATGCCATCAATTTACAGCACATCTCCCTTCACCCTGATTTCTTCACACAGAAAAGCCTTTATCCTCTATTTTTAAAGGGAAACTGAGACACTGCAGAAACAAGTCCCTTTGAAACAGTGAGAGTTGCCCACATCTCCACAGCCCAGCCTAATCTGTGCCCTGGAGACAAAGAATCCAAACTGCCAAAGAGTTGTAAGAAAGCAGAGTTGCAAGCATTCCCATAACTCAAGGCTCAGTTCCCCAGACTTCAACACACCTAAGGATAAGTTTTGAAGATTACCACTCCCCCTGAACACAGTCTGCGCCAAATGATCTGAATCAAATTAGTTTAAAAGAAATACAAAGGCCCATGTGCTTAATTGTCAGTAATTGCAGAAGCACAGTCTGCATGAATTGTTCCATATGTGGGGCTGACCTGTACATTCTGCAAAGTAAAGTAGACTCTCCATTCTTCTTCTGAGTTTACACCTGGGTCATCTGCATAGTTGCTTATTTTTAAAAGTATTAGGTTTATAATTAGGCTGGTGTTGGGAAGAAGGCTGGCTAGCTGATGTGCCATAAAGTTTACTGCCCTTTGAGGCTCAGAAGAAAATTTTATATTCATTAAACTCCTTCAAAGAAAACTGATCACATATCATCTGCATACTGTAATTACAGATTAGCCAAGACTTACTTGATGAAAGAGTAAAACTGGGAAAGATGCTACAAGATTTGCAGCAACTTTCACCTTTGTGTGTTTGCCTCAAGCAAGTTATTTAAAACAAACTGTTGTGCTTGTGGAATAAGAGGATATTCCAGCATATGATCTCTCAGCAAACCTGGGTTATCATGATTTCAAAAAAGTAACAGTGTTGCTAAAATCGATTATTGTACATAATTAGAGTTTCTACATCAGACATCTCAGAGCAAACTTAAGAGCAAAGCTTTTTAGGTTATTAGAAAAATTCAGGGTTTAAATGTAGTTTGGGAAAACTATTTACTATTACTAGTTTTGGATCCAGGTTCTATTTCACTTTAGCAGCAGGATTTATAAAGATATTTTATAAAAAAACCCATGTTTTTTTTTTTCTTAATTCAAATCTTTCTCAACATATATGTAAGACTCAGATGCACAAAAGAAGCCTCCTGTTTTTAGATTGGATCCATATCCCTCCTAAATAATCCACCATATACATCAATCTCACTAAACTGCTTGCCTGTTTCCCTGCAAGTAGATATTCAAATTAAATTACAACAAAGTAATTGGCTCTATTGACACTGTGTCTTTGCACTGGGGAGGGGAACAGACATTATTTGTTTATTGAAAAGGTACTGATGGCATTTTCCTCAGCATAACTGAGTTTGAAATTCTGCACCTATATTTATGTAAGCTCTAAATATTTTCTGAAGCAAACCTTGACTGAACAAGACACAGGAAGAGAAAATGGGCAGATAATGCCCATGAACTGAGTCTCTGCTTGTTCTAGTGAATCTTCACTTTGTGTCTCATAATAACAGGTGCAGCAGCAATAAAGGCTCTGGCAGCTACACAAAAAAGAACTGGCAGCAGGGGAGTGACAAATAATTGGAATTCACCTTCATTCCTGTGCATGAACATCTTCAGCTGGTGAGAGACTTGCATGTCACAGCAAGGCCACAAGCCCAGCCTCTGCCTGCTTCACCACTTCCCATGCTCTCCCCTTCCTGCTTACACTGGGATTGATTTTGAAGAAAAGTCTCTCACAGGAAACTTTGGCTGACAACCAAGTCGTGTTTCTGTGACAGGAATTGCATTCTTTCGCACCCAGACCATGGCAGGTTACAAACAGGCTGGGAGCTGGGCATGGACAACTGGATTTGGATCCTTGAGCACATAGATCTTATTTATCCATTTCTCCAAGATAACTCCACAAAAAGAAAAAATTCTCAACAGATATAGTTACAGTTGATACAAGTGAAACATCATCAGTTTGGCATACAGTTAATGGGGTTGTATCTGCCCAAACAGGGCAGGAATGACAAATGCCTCAAAGAAGGAAGGCAGTGAAAGTGTCAGAGAAATAAATCACTGAATGTTGTGCTCCTCTCCTATCCAGGACACCACTGATGCTGTTTGCTGCATTCCTGCTGTGTCCACTTCACAAAACACATCAGTTCTTTGGTGGCCTGAAGAATAAATTATCAGAGACAGCTAAATTTTTAAACAGACTTAAGACTACTCACAGCAAGCCAGATGTACATAACAGACAATGACTGACCTGCAGATCTCAGAATACAAACAGCAGCTGGTTTGGAGAGCCTCTGACAATTAGATGAACAACAGTACAAAGGCAAAAACCTACTTGGAATAAAAGTTTTGGTCCTATTACTGTAACACATTCCACTTTTCTTTTTCTTCTCCTGCATTGGAGATGTGGGCTGTTGTCTTGCTAGAGGACATACATGCTGTTAAATCAAATTACTTTTTCTACTACAGACTTTCCAGAAAAAAAATCAAATTTCAAAATTCTTTTGGCAAATCACAGCAAGATGCAGAGAACCAGGTAGATACATTCTATTTTGGGACATTAGATTATCAATCAAAAGAAAAATTGGTTTGAGTTAGAAAGGATCAATTGAGAAACAATATAGGAGGTACAAGGACTTGCTAAACTCTAAAGATTCTGTTTCTGGAGCTTGTCTTCACTGAAATGCTGCTTCCCATAGTCCCAGGTTCAAGGCAGCCCCATCCAGGCAGAGCTCTGGGCACGCAGAGCTGGTACCTGCAGCAGGTGCAGCTGTGCTAACTGAGGATGGATTGCACAAACTCACAGCTGCAGTTTCACCTCAGCACTTGGCCCAGCCTTGGGCACAGCCTAATTAACTGGCTATTGCTGAGCCTAGCTAGGCTGGGTCCTATTGCCACCTTCCCATAAAGTCTAGGCTGATTTCTGCCCTAATCTTGATAATTTCACAATGTTGTTTATAAAAGCATTTAAACCAGCAAAAACCTATGGCAAGATTTTGCTCATTGTTGGGAGGAAGATAAAGAAACAAATTCAGACTCTGGCTCACCAAAAGCTCACATCCTTTGAGTTTTTCCTGTAATTCTATTTTGATAACTTCTGATCCTAAATCAATATGAAATCACTATAAAGTGCTATAAACTTGCAATGTGATTTCAAAGAACACAGCAGCATCACAATATTATTAGGTGCTAACATTACAGATTCCTTTTTAACCTCAATTCTGAGGTCAGTCTATAAAGTTTTAAGGCCAGATAGAAACAACAGATTTTTCTTGTTCTCATCTTAATCACACCACAGATAATTTGTTCCCACACTGTCAAAATCGCTGAAGAACCGGCACTGCAGTTTACTGGTATCATTCAGAATGCAAAGTGACTTTCACCCACCTCTCTCTTGGTTACAAAGGTCAGTTTTGTAAAACTTGTCAACTCAATTGATATTCTAATCTCATTTTTTTTAAAAAAAACTGTTTTGTTGATAGTTGTAGCTATTTGCAGTGGCAGTGGATGTTTTTACCCAGATTATTGAGGAAGCTGAAGGATGCAACAAGTGCTAAAGATGCTGCCAGTGGAACAGGCCCTTTCATCTGGCTCCTCTCCAGCAGGACTGAATCGTTACCAGCACAGAGGATTGTGGCAAAATGATTCCTTCTAATGGGACAAGGCAGATTCATCTAAACCAAATCCTTACAAGACCATAAACTTTGATCATCTCACAGAGACATATTTCCATTCTTGATATAAAAATTTTGGTCAGAATGAGATCTCAGAATAGCCACATATTCCCTGTGTTTACGAAGAGATACCTGAGATGAAACACGACCCTCATCCCTCTTTTGTGCTGTTCACCATCGACACCTGAACCTGACTATTCCTTGTCTTAGCAAGTTCCCAGAACAGAGATAAATGAAGAGTAAGAAAAACACCCTCCTCAATTCTTTTTGTAATGAAATAAGTTTGGGGTTTTTTTAAGTCTTGACAAAGCCACACATTCCTAAATGCCAATCAATGTTAAAAACATTATGCATTCAGAAAGGCTCTATTTCAATAGGCTGAGAAGGTCAGGAAGACATTATTTATTACAGCATTACTGCATTTTGAAATTCTAGAACGATATCAAGATTTACCTTGGAAAGGCTCATTTACAACCTCAGTTGATAATGCATATACAAAGTTTTGACATTCTTTACAATGCTAATTGCAGGATTTGAACCAAGCAATCTCTCATACTTTCAAAATAAGTCTTAAACTTCTGGACAAGATGTGATAAGATAAAATTTTAAGAAATATAAAAATGCTATAAGTCTGAACACATTGCCTGTGTTTTAAAGGAAGATTCTTTAGAAACCTGTTATTTCCTGCTTTCACTCCCAGCTTGTGTCTGCTAGGTCTGTATATGAAAATATGTAAGGAAAAGTAGCAAAAAAAGATTCAGAAGACACTCAAGATAAGTTGGAAAGTAAATGTCATAAGACAAAGAGGTAAAAATCAATAGATTTCAGATTTAAAGCTACATATTCTCTTAACATGACATTAATTCAAAAACTGACTGCCATTCAATTGAAAAGAAAGTCTGTCTTTTCTCCATAACCATAGTAAGGTTTGTTCTATTAATACATCATCCCTTTTTTCTGAGCACTGTCTCAATGCAAAGCTTCAGCCTTGCTTTGTTTAAATGTTCTTCTGAAGTTCCTTATTCCCCTTTATTGCCTTTGGAAACTGGATGAACAACACTGAAAAAGCCAGAAAATTATTCTGGACATATTTCTAGCTGCAGATGTTCCCTAATATTTCCCAAACAAGTAAAATGACAAGTAAAGATTAATATCACCCGTGATTACTTACCTGTAATTTTCTGGTGCAATCCACATACATTTATTTTACATTTTTGGGAATAACAGAGGAAGTGTATGGTATTAGTAGTTTCACTCCAGAGAGGTCCTTTGGTCTTCCCTTCAAGAAGAATGACCACCAAGAGCCAAACAGAATCACTTGAAGATTAATGTCACTAATTATTTGTCATTCTCTTCCCCTTTGTAAAATTCAGGATGTTAACAGCAAACTAGACTATCTGTCCCCACATCCCACTCTGAGTTTCTTATCCATATGCACAAATAAGACACAATTTGCCTTTGTTCAAATGTATAATTGATTACTCCTCTAACTGCAGCCTACAGACCATGGGCAGTGTAAGGCTAAAGGTGCTACACAAAGTACATCTGTATTAGCTGTAAATTGGAATAACCGAATGCCTCTTATCACTGTTTACTTCAACGTAGCTAATTCTCATTCAGATGCAAATCTACTGAGTCACAGCAATTAGAAGGAAGAAAGTTTGTGACTCAACACACACTGACTGGGCGCTCTAAGATTTTTCTGGGGCCAGCCTGAGGTCATTCAGCTCAGTGCCCTCAGGTGCCGTTTAGAGGTGTCACTGCAATCCTGTTGGGCTGTCCCAACATCCCCATTATGACACAGTGCTATGAAATCTTTTCGTGGCATATGTGCCTTTCCATGGAATAATTCTCAATATATTTCCTATTCTAATCACAGATAGCCACAGTTTCAGGAAAAGTATTACCTTTATCCCTAGGGAGAGCACAATATGACTACTCTACACCATGGCTGTACAACCTGGAAACAGGGTCTGCCTTTCAAGAGCAGTTTTTTATCTCCATAGCACCCTTTCAGAAAGAACTGCTGGTTCACAAAATCCCAGTCAATGTGTCAGCCTAAGCATGCTGTCTAGATGCTCTATATTTGAACTCAAAAATCATTATCTATTGTAATCATTAAATTGTGTCCCTTCTGGAGTCAATACCTTGCCTTTATCAAGGAGAAAAGCAGAAAAAACATATAATCAAGGCAAGAGGCTGAAGAGGTGGATGCTTAACTGTGTTAGGAACTTTCTTTAATTAAAGTCTCTTTTAACCTGCTCTTAATCAAAGCAAATGGCAAGTGGCAGCTCAGCAGGTGGATACAGCTGTGCATAACAACATGCAGGTGTTTAATATTATATTTGGCAAGTACAGTAAGCGGCATTCAAACATTTGAGGATGAGGGGGTGGTTAGTGAGGGAGGGTTTCAAGATACATGCCACTGAAAAGGGGAGGTTATTCTGCCGCTATTAAGTTACTCAACCAACTTCACTACTTTTGTGTTAAATCCCAGTTTGAATTACAGGGAGAGATGTGTAATCTGTGAGGTTTTCCAGACTAATCCCTCTCTCTTGCCCCTCCACCCCCGGATGTTTTTAAAGGCTAACTGTACTGAACTGCAGATTTCTGTCTTCTCATATACCTGAAGAAGTTCTCACTTTTTGTCTCCTATTCCCAATACCAAAGACATCAAATGAGTCAGAAGAGACACAAACAAAACCATTCCAGGATGAAATTTATCACTGACAGAGCCAGGAGCTCCAGAAACAAGTGAAGAAGGCAGTGAGAGAGGTTGCATGAAGAGAAAAGAAACCCGAACACAGGACCTTCCAAAGTGCAAATCCAAAAAAGTAATCACTGAGATTGTCACAAAACAAGAAAAAAGGGTATTCATTTTAACTAGAATTCTGCTACCAGTATAATTAAAATGAAAAACAGTAATTCAAAACAAAGCCAGGGAAGGCTAAATTTTGCATTTCACAAACATCAGTTATCCCCTGCACTGCTAGTAATTCACAGTATCATTTACCTGCAAGAACAAAATTAAATAAGGCCAGGCAAATGAAACACAGGGAAAATAGCAAGCATTTGGCATTTTCCATACGAAATACACCAAAGGAAGGGATTTGGGCAAAGCAAAGGATCAGCACAGAAACACGGCTTGAAAGAGAACATTACTAAAAGGCAAAAATGCCAGTACAATCATCTGCATCAATAGGCATTATCCAGACATTCATTACAGCTACAGACAAGGAAGGAGGCAGAATGTGGATGAGGCAGAATATGCAATTTCAAAGCATGCAAGTCACTGTTGATGTTAAAGTGATTCAGAGACTGCTGAAATTATTTTTCCACTCATTTTCATGTACTAGAGTAGGTTAGCTAAAAATAGATTACACACTTTCATAATATTCTTTCCTCTTATATTCCCCTGATAGACTATATTCTTTCAAATTAGAATAGAAATATCCAGCAGATTCCCTCTGTGTTTTTCCATGCAAAGAAAGAGGTTCAAATACCTTTGTTTAACCATCTGAATACAAAGAGGAAAGGAGCTGCTTAAGGATTTCTTCCATCAGTATTTCTCAGACTTACTGAAAATACCTTTTGGCCCTCTGTTTCCATCTACTTGCAAACTCTGAGGTAGCTGGTTGAATAATTTGAACTCTTTAAAGCTTTTTCTGCTCCTTTCCAGTTGCTTTGGCATTCTTCTGCAGTCCTCAAGGACTGGTATGTCACCCCCCAGCTGGAGAACGGTGACTTGAATAACTACCATAATCAAAGCACAGAGGAGTTTAACACAGAAATTACTGAATAAAGTTCTTTGCACTAAGCTGAAGGTTTATAAACATATGGACTCTTTCTCATGCAATGAAAGAAATATTTGTTTTGTTTTCAGTCAGATTGTCAGTGCCCCCAACTCCATAAGCACTTCAGGTGCTCTTTGGATGACCATGATTTCCATGGTAACGAGGGATACATCATCCAGAATCCTCTAAGGAGTCCAGTGCCAAGAAATTAAAGATTTACAGGTAAACTGCAAAAAGACCAAATTCTGAGAGCACTGCTGTGAACAAGTCCCCTTTTCTGGCTTTAGTTTTTACAGTCTGGAGGGAGAATCGTCTGCCACTTTGGAGATACACATTTGTGGATTTAAAATACAAGGTCGTGAACAAAAGGATTTAGGAGACTAAAACCAAGGCACTCCACAGACCAAAATATTTCCCATGTATTCTTATGGTATCACTATACCTGCCACTAGAAAAGCATATTTCTCTGGAATAACACGGTACAGCAATTTGTAATTTAATTTGCCTTCACCTTAAATAGTCAACCTACATATTTGCATTTTTACCTTGACAGGAATGAAACTGAAGAGGCCAGGACTTCAAACACATTCTAACAGTTTCTTTGGTTCTTCTAATAGCCAGATTTCAAACAAATAAGATCAGTGAACACTTTTCCCAAAACATATTGAAAGGTTAATTATTATCAGCTACTTTGTTCCATAGATCGTAACAATCTATAAAACTACCATCCCATAGTAGGTTCTTCAACTACCAGTGATGCAAACTGGTTACTCTAAGGTTTCAAAGTATCTCATTTATCTGAAAAAGATCTTGCTGTTGAGGCAAGGATCACAATGTCGAATATCGACCCTGAGATTAGATCAGTTAGTTAAAACTTGGTTGCAATAATGCCA
>JAOXXN010000162.1:14384033-14430190 GCA_026770055.1 Myrmophylax atrothorax | reverse complement strand
CATAGGCATAAACAAATGAGCATAAGTAGAATAAGCATAAACAAAATAAGCATCATAAGCTCTAAGTAAATAAACATAGGCTCCCCCTTCCTCTCTCCCCCCATCAGGACTCTCCTTCTCTCCATGTTTCAATATTCTGAAGCCACAAGAAAATTAGGTGCCGGGGGAACCTTGCAGGAATTTGTTTCCTTTTTTTCTTCATTTATTGTCCAATCAGAGTTATTCTTCCGATAAAAGAGATTAACAAAAAGTCCAATATATCCTTCATTCATAGGAATAAGACTGATAATTAGCAAAGCTAAGAGTAAATTCAATGTCATTTTAGTAGCTCCTAGAGTATTTTACTAGCACTCTAATCATGGTGATGTTACTGAAAATAGTTTACTGAGAATTTTCAGACAGTAGACAAGTGATTAAGCAGATGTCCCTGGTACTAAAACTGACCCTTTGTGTACAAGAAGCATTTGCACCAAACACTGTGGATTTACTTGTGCTGTTTCAGCGAGAGCCCTCCTCTGTGCTGGAGAGTCAGAAGCATCTTTTCCCCTCTCTCACTGACTGCAGAGAATCTGAGATAAGCAAGGGACACGCATCAGCTCTTCCCGTAAAAGCACAGCAGGAATCACCGCGATGATTGGCAGATACATTTTGCAGATAGTGTGTTAACGGGAGGCAAACGAGTGCCCGCGGCTGCCTCTTTGCTTTGCACACTAAGCAATCTCGCAAGGGCAGGAGCAGAGCTTTCTCCTGTGCCCCCAGTCACCGAGCATAAAAGGCAGACAGTCAGGATTTACACTGGCATCTGATTGTCTCCTACATGATGCTTGAAAGAACAGGCAGCCACAGCTCAGAGATGGCTGACAACCTGCAGAAGCTTCTGTCCTCACTGCTTTGGTTTTCCTCCCTCAGTTATTCTACAAAGAAGCCTGGAAGTACCTGCAAATCAGCTGCCCGAGCCCCCTGCAAGTGTTTGTGAAATGAGGTCTATCAATCTTTTCACAAACATTTCTTACAATAAATCTTGCAGCAGTGAAAGCAAAACAAATGGTATCTCTCACAGCAAACATTCACAGAGGTCTGAAGCAATCTCACAACGTTTATTTCTGGAGATGCACTTGAAATGTAAGGAACAAATGAAAAATGTTAGTCTGGCATTAATTACGATTTTATGTCAATAAGGGTTTTCACAGTACATTTCTCTATAAAGGAAAATATTGTTGAAAACTGCTGTAATTACATGGAGTCCACCATTCTATCTGTGCTCCCAGGAGAGGCTGGGACAGAATCAGGACCTGAGAACAAGCCCCAGTCTGTGTGTCTCTGGCAGTGTGGCTGCCTGCTGAGCACTGACTGGCTCCTGCCCCAGCACTTCAGCTGGAATGAGAATGGAGGGCAGTGCCAGGGATGGACTGACAGGGTGGCACGAGACTGTCTGCAGTTTTGAAGGATCTTGTTGGAGGGCCCATTCTAGGATGGAATCAGTGGGTCTCTCTGCTTTGCCACCATATTAACCTGCTCTACTGTTCTATGCAGAAAACCGTCTCACTGTGCAGTCCTGATTCTGACCTCTAGATTAACCAAAAATGTATGGTATGGCAGGAAAATTGGCCACTTGTCCACAGATCTTATATCTAACTCATAAAGCAATGAATTATATTGTATTCTCACTTCCTTCAAATTTGCCATCACCATCCACCCTTGATAGTGAATATGGATCTTGCTTTTCACATCTATAAAAGATTATCTCAGCAATAGATATCACTGAGCAGAAAACACTATTCAAAGGTATAGAATGGCATGCAGAAAGAGATTAATTAGTGGAATTTCTCAAATTGGAAAAGAGATGACTGAGGAAAAGGCACAAATGTCATGGAGAAGGAGGCCATCAAAACCAGGTAATGGGTTTAAATGCATGTGCATAATGCATACCCCAATAATGAAATAGACACATCCACTCGGTAGAATGTACTGCTATAATAAACAAAATTGCACAGGAGGATTATTCTTGCCATTTTACATTGTTTTGTTTTAAATTGGACACAATGAACAAAGTTCTGTAAAAATAACTACAGCCCTGCAAAGCAATTTTATAGATATGCTACAGCCTCATTATATTGCAATAGTACAACTTTAACAGTTTCTAAATGGAAAAAAATGGGAATAAGGATTTTATTTATTTCACAGTTACCATATACTGCTGAAACCTTGAAGTTGTTCTTTACTGAAGAATTAAATCAGGTAGATTTGAACAAGTTATTTGCACGCTACTAAATAAACTTACAAAAAGTACAAACTGACTGCTCTAACTTTTTGCTTTAATGAACAAGCATTTCTAAATATATGTTAGACCTAAGTTTGTAATCAGCTTTAGGAAAAAATTATGTAACTAATGAGTAACAGTCTAGAGGAGAACACTACAACTGAGCTCCTCATCTCCTTGGGGAATTGCACATTGGGCCCATCCTCAACAGAAACAAATTGAGGTCCCAAAAAGACTACTTTGCATGGCAGCTGCAAACAAACTGCCCCCGGAAAAGAGCAGGAATAATCCTGTAGTGTCTCCTTTGTTCAGACATCCCAATAACCAGAAAAACTCTTTGAAATGATCAATTCCATTAAAAGCTTTAATGAGATTACCAAATTTAATTACTCTTCTGTGCTGCATTAATTTATAAAGGGTGGGTCCTCAATCTGAACATTTAATAGTTTCCAGAAATAGCAAATCCCATTTGAAAAGAAGCAGAATGATTTCTTTTTTTCCTCTTTAATTGAAATAATCTAGCACCACTATAAACCCTTTGGGCAAGATTTCTAGGAGTACTATAGTGCCTGAAAGGTTGGTATTTCTTAGGTGTCTATTTTAATTGTCATATGCTCAAAGGCCTTTTAAATGTTCACCCTCTGTATGTTAACCCATAAAAAGATTGAACAAGGTTACATTTAGGCTGTTCCAGTTTTTTAAATGTGATTTGACAAATTATACCACTAGAAAAGATAAGTGGAAGTAATTTTTAATACACAGCAAGATGCATTTCTAACTAGATTAAGCAGCTGTTAACATTATTTTTCTGCACAGCAAGAGCAAATGTCTACAATAACTAGACCTTAAAGGAAGAGGCAATCCCATTTGGTGCACATTGTATACATTTGATTTTATTCCCCAAGAGCATTCAGAAGAAATAAAGAAGAATTAGATAAGGAAATTAATTTGCAGTAGTTCAGACAAGCACATTTGCAAAAGCATAAGAATGTTGAAGACATTAAGAAAAAAATCTTTAAGAAGCAAGAACAAAAGGATAACACTCAACTTCAACATTCAACTGCAGTGCCAACTTCTTCCCAAATAAAAGTGTCAAGCTGGTACCAAAAAAAAAAAAAGAACAACACTGCCCCCCAGATATATTTGTCAGGGAATAGGAAGGCAGGCACTTACAGACGTTGAAGGTGCCACTGAAACAGAAAACTATGTATTTTCTGGGATTTTCCCCATACCCTCTGTGCTTAATTTTCCAACAAAAGAGCATCATTTGGCTGAAATGCTGAGCATTAAAGCCAAAGGCAGCTGTTCCAGGAAATCCACAGCAATGACAGCAATGAAACAGCAGTCAAAGTGAGACTGAAATACAACAAAAGGTGTGCATGAGACACTGAGGAATCTACTCAACAGCAGCTACATCCTGTAGGGCTCAATCCCAACTAGGAGGACTCTACCAAGTTCAAAGCAATAAAACAACCACAATATAAAAATTCAGGTAACAAGATTTGATGGTAATGAAATATACATTAGCCAACATATGAAACCCCCAAAGGCTTTAGATAATAAGGCTGTTTCTATAAGGTTTTCTTTGTATTTGCTGTCTGTAACACTAACATGTTTATAATTCTCTATGAGGCTAAAATAATTTATAGACAGGAATTGTACAGAGTGTGATCACTGCTCTTTACTAGACTGGCATGCTCTGCAGGACAGGGCAGGCATGTGGGCACCCCCAGGAATGCCCTGAGGGGCACACAAAGCCCTCCAGGCAGCGTTTCTCCACTACAGTATCTCAAGCAACTGGAGTCATTGCCTTAACACTTTCTAAAAAACCACCTCCCTCCAACAGATGGCTTGTTCATAAAACTGCCTGGGAATCACAGATTGGAGCTTCCCCCTTGCCAACAGGATTTTTCTCCGCAAGGTAAACTGGAAAGGCACCTGCACAGTGGTAATTTCAGAAACTTAACTATAAACAACCAGTAAGAGTTTCAAATACAACACCTAATTAGCACAACACTGAAGGTGTGCTCCTCCATAACAGGATTCAACCAGCTTCAGATCACTGCTGGAAATTTGTTATTTCTGAAGTACAGGATAGGTTAGTTTGGGTATAACAATTATGCAGTTCAATTTAATTAAATTGTTTTGTTTGTAGTACAAGGATCTCTGCATTTCTATAGGTCCAAGTTTTCTTCCCACAAGCACTGCTCCTTTACCCTGAGGCCCAGGATGGGCAGCACTTGCCACAAACCAACCAAGAACACAATAATCCAGAATCAGTCTTATAAAACAGTAAATCCTGCTGCAAGACATTAAGGTACATCTGTCCAGCTGAAATCCTCTTATAGCAAGACATTCATTACTGCAAGGAGACAGTGCTTAGCAGAAACAAGATCAAGGCCTGGTGATCTTACAAAAGTACAAATGCTCAGATGAAACTTGTGGCAAGAAGGTAAGGTATACTATGTTCTCTGACTTACAACTTCAAAACCAGTTGCTATAGATTCTTTTAAAACTGGACAAGGGAAATGCCTCCCCAAACCAGAAAATTCTTAAGCATCCCAAAGAAATTCCTCCATGTATGATTAATTTCTTTAGACAAAGAAAATTAATACCAACAGGAATGCAGTAATCTTTCTGTAACCAAGAACTGTCTAAACTTCTTTTAGTTTTAGCAACAACAAGAAAATTTCTTCAAGAAACCCCCATGTAGTTTGTTGCCATCCACAGTCTGTACAGACCAACAAGCAAGTCCATCCCTCTCTCCTCAGTTCTCACCATGGCATGAGCAGCCAAATGCTGAGGTCTCATTATTTTGAATTCTTCATTGCTTTTAAAACATAAGCCATCAAATCCAGGCACCCAAATATTATGAAACGTAAATACTCAAAGCTAAATGTCAGCTGTCAACATAACAAACTCTGCATGAGGATCATTGGCTGGAGAATGGAATTGAAAAGTTGATTCATAAGCTACCTTTGCACTTCCATGACCACAAACCAGCACATTGCAAGGAGGGCCATGCTGAACCTTGACATGAGATGGAGAGCAAGAAACAAGGGCAGTAGTGCCCAACTGCATTGCTGGGACCAGAGCCCAGCAGAATTGCCAACAAAAGCTGTGAACAACAGCAGTTTCCCCCAACTCTTCCCCATTTCCTGGGCTCAGGGCAGACCTCCCAGGTTCTGGCATGGACAAGCATGTCACTTCATAGTTTGGCACAAAATGAAAGATAATAGGGTTTAAAAGAAGCCTTGTAGTCTCTTTCTCAAGATGAGATGAAAACAAACAAGATATAGGAAAACAAAGGGTAGAAAAACCCTGAAAGGAACAAAGAAATCTGTGTTTCTTTCCTTATCTCTGTATCACAGTCCCACCCAAAATCAGAAGTGGTTTCCTTCACTCACAAAAATATTTGTAGATTTACTTTCACTTAACAGTCCTCTGCTCCATCTGGCAAGAGCCTGGGTCAGTACATTGAAATGATATCCTCTGTGCTGCTAAATATTCCTACTGCCAGAGTGCCCGTTGGAGAGCTGCCAGCACGTTTAATTGCAAGTGGAGAAAGCGTTGGCCAAATGATGCCTTTATTTCCAAAAGCACAGATGAGGATCAGCTCAGAAAATTTCTTTAGGTTGCAAGAGATTAACCCTCAGTGTGATTTTGAGTATCTCTTGTCTCAGCTGAGCGTCCATATTCATCTCAAGTGAAACAGAAGCAATGGAGAACCAAGTGCTTAAGTTCAACTCTGTGAAATCAGCAACAACAGATCGGACAAACTTATTTCCTCTAAATTTCCCACTCACCTCTGCCTGTAATGATGATTTGAGTAAAACAATTCTCCACAAATAAATTATGGGAAGCACCATCATGCCCTGATCTGAGTCCCTTCCAGCCTCTCAGGTAGGTGGCCTGGCTCCCCTGGCAATGGGCTCCTCATCAGCAGAGCTGCACATGAGCCAGGAGCTGAGGCAACAGCTTCCCTTTCCATCCTTTGACATGGAATTAGAGGATTTACTTTTTCTACAGTAGATTTTTTTTTTTTCAATCCCCATTTAGATATTCTACCTTTCTCTCCAGCCCAAAAGTGAAAAAGCAAAGATCATGAATGTGCTTGCTTTTGGCTTCCTACCAGTGAAACCCAGATAGAATGAAAAGAAACAAAAATAATTTTTGAAAAGTGACATCACCCCCAAACCCTGCCTGGCTACCAGTGCTGGGGCCCTTGCACACAACCCTGCAAATCAAGTCCTGATTTAGTTGCACTGCTGCAAGAAAGAATGTTTGAGATGTACCTTCCAAACTAATCCTGAAGATCAGAGCATCACCACTGACAAATGAAATCATGTTGCTCAACACAAATACAGCAAAACATATTTTTGGCATCCAAATAATTTTTAGCATAGAGGAGACAGTGGGACATTAAGGAAAAAATGTATTTCATTAATTATTGAGGACTGACACTCATCAGCAATTTTATCCATGAACAGGCCACATAAAATAATCATAAAAAAGGCTCTCATTTCTTCCCTCCCTCACTTCCAGCAGCCCTGTGTAAGAGTATTTTATTGCACAGGGTAGGAGAGATTTTAGGTCTGTCTCTCTATGCACATGCTTTTTTGTTTTCTTAATGCGTACGCCTGATTTTTTCACATTATTTTTAAACTAAAACTATGCAATCATATTTATCTGCATGAAAGATTATATCAAATTTTACAAAAATTCTCAACCAGAATCCACAGAGAATAAAGGCCTCATATTATGCTGGTAATGTAGGACAGAAAGATGGCAATAAAATACTTGAAAGCCTCACATGACAACTTCTTTGGAAGTTTGAGACTTATTCACATCTTCAGTTTCCTACTTGGACTAATTGCTGAAAGACTTTTGATTGATTGTGGGGTTTTTGGTTTTTTTCCCTAACAGATTTCCCTGTGTTCACGTCAGAGCTGATGTAATTAAATATTTTTTCCTCAACTACAAAATGCTATTAGCAAAACCAGAACTTTATTACAGCAACTTCCCATCCTCAGGAAAAAGCTGTTGTCAGAAATCAACTGCAAGTTCAGCAAGGGAATTGCTGGTCAGGAAACATGAAGCAGAGATATTAGTTCAGATGTCCCACAGCCTGGGTAAGTGTCCTGGCCACTAAATCCATGTCATCCCTCAGCCTCTGGTCCCACAGCATGTGAATCATCCAACTCTCATCGTCGCTTCCTCAGGGTCACTAACTCTTTGCAATCCTCCTCCCTTTTCACAAAGTATTTTCAAATGTCCTATTTGTTGCAGTTGAAAGATCCCAAACCTTACGAAAAACCTTATTACTTGTCACAGTTCTTGTTTCCTGGATAACCACCCTTCTGTTACTCTGCAGTTACACACAGAAATTCACGCCCTGACCATCCCACCAACACTTCTGAGCCCAGCTGAGTTATTAGAGACACCCTGAAAGCCTGTTAAGTTATAAACATCAGTGCTAAAGCAAGGCCTGATCAAAGGTTCTTCAGGAGACAGCACCCCATGCACACACCTCTGGCTGAGCTGGGCTGTGCAAAGGGCAGCCCCCGGGCTGGCACAGAGACCGACTGGGCACAGCCCCTGCAGGAATCTGCTCTGGCACCTGAGGGGGCTCTGCCTGTGGCTGTGTCAGGGATCCCCAGCACAGCCCTGTGCACGTCCCTGATGGAATTTTTCCAATATGAATATTGTTTCAGAAAATTGACTGGAAGACAGTGCTGGTTTTTTCCATAACAACTATTCATACCAGTTGCACCTTGCTAATCCATTTTCATCTGAAATCTAAGATCTTTAGGGATTTGAAGCTCTCTTAACAGCCCAAACAAAGTCAGAGATTGAAACCATTTGCACATTTGTTTAGCCATAATATTTTTACTCGTATTTCATTGCTACTTATTTCTTGCAACTTCAGCTGAGTAAATGTATCAGAACTCAGCCCCCTCAGGAATTTCTGTTCCTCTGTTTCCCCATCACTAAATAAATTTTATTGTTTGCTGTTATTAAACATCCAGAAAGTGAACTGTGGAGCCACAGATACTCCTCCAAGGTATTCTGTGCCATAAAAAGATATATAGTGCACTGAAAATCCTTCAAGTTTAAAAAGCAGACTATAAATTAAGACTTTCATGCTTCCCACTATCAGACACAGAGCATCACCAAGCTGGCCAGGCCCCAGTGAGACACACACACAGCCCATGGCTATTTTATATAGAATAAAGTGGAAATTTTCCATAGATTTAGCTTCTAGCATATCAAGTAGTCATTTTTATCCTAGGAAAAAAGAGCATTAAAACACCTCCAAGGCTGCACCATAATAATAAAGAAATATTTATTTCTATAAACCCTATTTACAACTTCATTTTCCTATAGATTTTCCTTTATAATTATACTGCAACATCTGTAAATTTGTATTATATATGTACTATTTTGCCAACCTTTATACCTTTAGATACTATCTTATATGTTTAAATAAACCAAGTTTTAACTTCATTTTATAACCACCTATTCTGCAGTACGAGAATGGAACAATTTATATAAAGAATAAAATTCAGCTTATGAAAACAAATTCTACCTCGTAAAATTTATATTTGAATCACTTTTCTATCATCCCCTTCAGCTGATCACAGACAAGGAAATTTTAGCAGCATTGTAACAGTCTGCTGAGGTCATCAAACACAGCAAAGGGGAGAAAGCCAATGGAGAGAATCTCCCCTCAAATACAGAGCAGCAGGGACAGGGCAAGTGAACCCCCCAGTTTCGTTGTTTGAAGGGGTAGGTGTATATTCATGAACCACATGCATCATATGCAACGGACTTTGAGACTTTCTTAATCACATCCAACTTCAGGCTAACCTAACAAAGAGTGGGAAAAGTCCAGCTCAGAGGAAGGCAGCAAGAAAAGAACTTCAAGATTACTTTATCAGCGTGATTTTGTTACACGAGCAGTTACGATCACAGTGGGTTTGTCCCTCTCTGAAGCCATTATGTTGATCATTTTTTTCTTGTATTTGTTGCCTTGTTCAACTACAAAGGCAAAAAGAAAAGGGGGGGAAAAATCAACCCTAAATTACACTACAGATAATCATTAAACCACTTTTCAATGCAAGGGAAAGTAGCAGCAATTTCGCTTAGATGTGCTGAGCCACAGATCTACCAGACATTATAATCTCTTAGTGGTGAATGTTTGTTGCTTTTAACTCAAGTGTTTTCTTTTACAGCTACCAATAAAGTTACATGCTGCATTAATTTTCACAGAGTCAAAATTAGGAAGCACCAAAAAGGAAAGTTTTCCACTCCTTTTACCAATCTTTCTGCTACTTCAGGTTCCTGAGGTGGGAGCTGAGGAAATATGAGGAAGGTGGCAGAGACGGATGTAATTTCTTAAATTATTTTAGAGCCAACTCCAAAGGAAGAGACAATTAGACACCTGCAGAGATGGAGGCACTGGGATATTTTGAACAGAGGCACACGAAAAGTGCACAGAGGTCTCAAAAATTTCACGTTCTTCATCTTCTACAGAGGAGAGAGGTGGAATTGTATCCTATTTTAATCCTTCATTCTGAAATGCCAGTGGTCTTAGAACAGTCTTTATCTTGCTGCTTGTAAGATTTTTGCCCAGAAAGTGAAAAGAGATGGTCATATATTAAGAAATTAACTCCCTATTGAATGGCCAGTCACACCCACGGTGTTGATTAAGGACTGCTGGCAAACATTAGGCATTTTTGGCTTGTTATTAGGCATCCTTTCATCTGTGTGTGTTGGAAATAAACTTGCACTGTTGTTTGTGCCTGGAGCATGAATAATGGATCCTGTTTTACTGCTGTCATCTGTGTGCTTCATTATGAGATGTTTATGCAGTGTACAAATTCTTTCTTTTTCTTTATGTCAAGCCTCATCCTGCATCTCCTCCTCAGGTAGGAGATCCTTACCAGTTTGAGGCATGCAGGCTACCAAATCATGTTTTCCTTTTCAGGGGTCTAAATATGGTTCATCCTGGTTACACCTGATGCAAATTAAAATTTTCATTTAGGAACTGAAGCATTTTTCAGGGCTCCATAAAAAACATTCGATATTTATCAACAAAGACATGACAGTTATTGCACTGCTGGACTTTGGCCCTGGAAAGTCTAACCATGATAGCAATCCTCATTGATTTGCAGGCATGGGCCTTTCCATGCTGCCTGTATCTGCAATGGAAAGCATGGTCCCTGTGCCACTGGCATTTACATTGGGAAGCCCATTATCCCTCAATAATCGAGTTTGACAGCGCTCTGGATGAACACCTGTATTCTATTTAGAAGAGTCCACTTCATTTTCATAATGCATTAGCAGAGTTATGAATCTCTGAGGACTCATTTGGAGCTCCTTATTGATGCAGGTTTGTTTACTGAAAGGAAGAAGCTGAACCTGTGGAAGCTGGGCCCTCTAAGTCTTGAGCCCTGTGGCAAAGCTCAGGTTCTAAGATTTGGAAGGAAGTCTTATTAGAGCAGGTTCTTCTGTTTGGACACATCAAAAGAACTATTTTTGTGATCTGTTTTTATGCACAAGGATTCACTGGCTGTGCCATTTTGCTTCCATAATCATGCACTGTTAGTGGAATTAAGGGGGTGTTGTATACTAGAAGACACACTCAACAGCTAATTCTCTTATTTTTTGAGCAACTGGAAAAGAGATGGGCTTTCACATAATCCCACAGTTCCTTCACTGTGTCAAAATTAAATACAATAAATAACATATCAATGCAAAGAAGTGAGATGAGATTTGGATCACCTTTCTGAATCCAGCTCTGCCATGACCTGCATTTAATGTATTTTGCACACTTTAACTCCACACAGCTGAGCTTTTAAAGTGTTCCTTGCTCCCCCCTGGTACCAGCCCAGCCCAGCAGGGTGTGGCACTGCCCATATGACAGCACAGCTCAGCACCAGCACAACCTCCAGGGCCAGCAGGGACTGCAGGGGAGGGGCTGCGAGGCAGAACCACATCACGAGCCCGTGTGCAAGGACAGGTACTCACTGAAGCACCCCTGGAAGTAATTCCTTAGATTACAAACCACTCTGGTTTTAGAAACAGTTCATAACTTTACCCAGCATATAATACAGAGAACATTAAATATTAATATCAATAATAAATTGACTAAGAATGTTGTCCTAATACGTAGCAGAAAAGGGAATTGCCTGATGCAGATAAAACTGAGATAGGTTTAATAACATCATTAAAATAAGCTATAGAGTGCCAAACTCCTAAAGCACAGATATTTCTTCACACCAACAAGGAATTACTGATAAAGAGTAGCACACTAAATGCAAAGGCTGATACTGGATGCAACCTCCATGCCTGCAAAATGTAAAACACCAGCCTCCTTGTAGCTGAACGGCACCAGCAGGGTCAGGTACCCGATCTTTTCTGCTTAATTACGTTTCCTAGGGCAAGAATACGTTCCAAAAAGAGTATGATGAGCACAGCTTACTACTGGGATCATGGTTCATATGCAAGTATTAGAAGAATCTCAACAGTGATTCAAAGCATCTCAAGGAATGCACAGAATTTTGAAAAGGAAACAGAACCTGTTGCAATCCCAAAGGGTACTGTTATGGAATATACATTTAAAACAGGGAGTAACCACACACCAGGTATACATTGCTTTAGTATGTAATGCTAAGATGAAATAAAACTATCTTTGAAAAGATGACTTCTCCCCCATTACAAAGATGATCAGGTAGGCCATTAGTTTCTTGAAGAAGTATTACAAAAAGTATTGCTCTTTCTACTTTTACTTACTGATACAGAAGCACAAAAGAGATCAGGTAGTGGCTTATATAAGAACAGACCTGCTTTAAAAGGCCCCCATATGACCAGATAACCTATTTTACTTTTTTATTTTAATGCTTTTCCTTTCCATGACTATGCATATAATTGTATTAGTGATGGAGAGGAAAGCCATCTTGTATTTGCATATGAAATACCTTTTTCTGAGCACATACAGTTTTTTCTGGACTGCCTGTACAATGGCTAATCCTGTCTGAAGGAAGGAGGGAAGGAGTTAAAGAACCCTTTAGAGTAACAAGTGCTAAAAATGGAAAGAATTCATAAAGTATTAGTATTATTCAACAGTGCTATTATTAAAGATTGTCTTGTAAATCCTGCACAAGTGCAGGGTCATAAACATTTACCATTTTCTATGGTGCAATTTTTGAAACGCGTTGCTATTCCCTGG
Organism: Myrmophylax atrothorax; assembly: GCA_026770055.1. NCBI lineage: Eukaryota > Metazoa > Chordata > Aves > Passeriformes > Thamnophilidae > Myrmophylax > Myrmophylax atrothorax. The sequence continues at coordinate 14,417,696 of JAOXXN010000162.1, read as the reverse complement.
ACCAAACACCTCTGGCTGCTGCTTCCATGGTTAAGCAATTCATTCTGTGCTGCTAAAGCTCTGCACAACCTCCATCAGCTAAAGGTGTGGCAGCCTCCCTGCCCCTGACACACAGAGGGCCCCACTCACTCTGCACTGAAGTTACACCTTAACTGGCAAGTGAGAGAGGCATAAGATTGAAAATCTGGCCTTTGTTTTCCCACAAGTTACTTAAGCCCACTTTGTGCAGCAAAGCTCAGCATTCAGTTGCTTGTGGGAGCAAACTCCAGCTGCCTGGTGTTTTGGTCAGCCCAACATCAGTGCCTTGTGGCCGCCTCAATGTTCCCTCTTGGGGGCCAGGAAGCCAAGGCTGAGAACACCCCACTGCATCCCTGAATCCTGCAGCTTTCTGTGAGCTGCAATAGGGCACTGCTGCTTTATTTTCCAGCATTGTATCTCAGTTCCTAGATTGGACAAGCTGTTGAGCGAGGTCCTGTGGAGCAGCTCAGTGAAGGTCCCTGTCACTCTGCCTGCAGGTCTCTTTGGGCATCACAGCCTTCTTCTCTGGGGGGCCTGTGAGTGCCAGGCAGGACATTCAGCCCCCACCGCCTCCCCTGCCCCAGTGCAGGTTGGTGGCACTGCCAGCCCAGCGTGCTGCAAGGTTGGTGCTGCACAGCCCAGCATGCTCCACGGTTTAAGGGCTGGTGGTATTGCTGGATAACCACATTTTCCAAGGGGCTGTTTGAAATTGCACAAGGCTAAAGCTCAAAATATAAATTGTCATTCCTCCACTCTTAAATAAAGCAAGCTCCCGACCAAAATGACAGATTCTGTTCCAGTTTGACAGCACATCTGTATTTTAAATGTTTTTAGGTGCTTTCAGGCACTGTTTTGCCCTCTCCATAGCAGACCAAAATTCCCCTGCAGATGCCACGTCTGCCTCTCTGACCCACACCGTTCAATTCAAAGATTACTTCTGCAATTTAGAGGCCCACACAAACGCTGCAACTTCTGCTTCAGGTCAAATACACTTTCTTGAAAGTCTGTTTTTGTGCAGCTTAACAACATACAGCAGAATTGGCTTCTCTTACATTTCCCACCAAAAGAGAAGGAAAAAACCTGCAGCAAGCTCTGCATTACAGTATCCTTTTGAAGTATTTCTTCTCTGTAGCTCTCTAGAGAAACTTTTGGATACTTTTCCCATTCCTTTTTTCAGCCATGTTTCTATACAGCCCTCTGGGCAGATGCTTCACAAAACAGGAGGAGCTAAGAGGCCTTGACTGAGTTCCTCTCACTCTTTACAGGTATCAAAGTAAGTAACAAAAAACCACAAATACCCCAGACAAAAATTCCTGCCCTTGGGGTGGTATCAATTGTTCTCGTTTCTTAAAATGTCCTGGTTAAAAAAAGCTTCATTAACACTAGACAGCAATTAAAAAACCTTATTCAGTCCTCAAGACTAAGGGAGGAGAGTAGTTGATACTTCAAAAGAGAAAAGGTGCCACTGACATCTGAGAACACTGTCACAAGAACACCACAAATTTTTTCAAACACCTTAAACCCATCCAAAGGAAGGGCCAAGGGAATCAAAGGAAAATTCTTCACTGATCATATAGATACAGAAGTGCAGCCAGTTGCACACACTGGACACAGCTCATTATTGTTGGGCATAAACTCCCATTAACCATTCTAAATTTCTCCAAGATTATTTTTGGACAATTTGGCATTAAGCTTTTGAGAACCTATAAACACATGGATAGAAAACAATGCTCTTATTTATGTTACAGATTAAAACTTGTAACACTGGAAGAAAAACACGTGTGGATCTTTAAAGAGAGCAGTGTATACTGTGGGTAAGCTGAAAGTCAGCATAGTGCACCCATATTTGTGTGTGCAGAACATATAAATGCATGTTTTTAATATGTAACTACCCATCCTGCAGTGCAGCTGCATGCAAACCATGTCTAATGCTCCTTTAGTTCTCTGACTGAAGGAAACAAAATGCCTCTGCAAAACTTGCCTTCACTTTCAATTTAAATTCAACAGGTAGAAAAATGGAAAATCATAAAGCCATATGGTATAAAAGTACCTTTACCATGAAGACAGAGGAAAAGAAAATAAACCTTTAGAAAACTGTTAATGGATCTTAAAACAACACAGGAATGGTAGGAAAGTGTGTTGTGCAAGACCAAGAAAAAATCAGAAGGCAGTTGGGAGCTGGGGGTCAGATACAGCAGATGTGGGAACTGCAGAATTATGGAAAAGTGAAATGCTGTTGGGCAGCCTGCTGCAAAAGCCGTGTGTGATATCCAAATTAAACACCCAAAACAAGCACCCAATCAGAATGGCTGGGACTGTTTTTAAGGGCCTTTTTCAGGTTGACAGCATCTGCAGTTGTTAGAACTCCCCCAAAAGGAAATAATTTAAATTAATATTTTTTTCCATTACAAATACCATTTTCAAAATATGTTTGCAGGAAGCTGATTTAGCAAAACTGTCATTTCCTTTTAAAATCAAGTTCTTTTTCTTTTCTTTAAAATTTTTCCAATGTAAGTGTTACTGACCTCAAAAGTGACGACACAGTTAAGAGTTCAAAGTGTAACCCATGGTTGGAAGGATTTGTCTTTCTTGGAATTTAATATTTTTCAATGAGTAGCTTATGAGTAAAGTAGGGAGAAAAAAATTGCATGGAGAGTGGTATTTTATTGTAACTGCTATATAATTAGATTTCTACAGCTTTATTTGCAAAATATCTCACAGAAACAAAAGACTGAACAAAACACTGAACAAAGTTACAAAACTTAGTTAATATAAAAACATCAGTGACTTAACTCAATTTAAAGCATTATGGCTTGACTCACTTTGATACATTCCAGTATGTAATACTACTCCTAATTTTGTAAGTTTTATCTATAAAGAGGGCTCTGGAACTGAAGTCAAGATGCTTACACAGTACATATTGAAGGCTAAATGCTTTTCCCATTCCTATTTGCATAACAAGAGAAAAGAAGAACATTTGATTTAAGCAGCTAGAAAGGAACCCAAACTTATGTCTGTGCATCTAATGAGAATACAGGTTACATTCACTTGTGTTCACAGCTTAAAGAACAGAAGAATCCCAGCTGAAACACCTTCATTTTGAGGAAGGGAAAAAATTCTGAACTCCTTATTCTATCCATTCCTTTCTTCAATTTTGATTTTACAAACATTTCCATAAAAAATAGGATCCTCTTCAGATGTTTTTGCAGTCCATATACTCCTTGTGAAGCTACAGCCTTATGCAATATGCTGATTTACACAGCAACCACTTAACAAACACAAACAGTATAAATATTATGCTGAGCATTAGCTGAACTACAAAGAAAGAAAAGATCCCACTTTTGTGCAAATTTGGCTTGTACGAAAACAAACAAAAAAGTACAAGGGTACAGAATTTATGCTGCTACACATCAAACTGATATTGAGTGTTCCTGAATGTTTTGGCTTTAGAAAACACTGACTTGTCAGCACCTCTGAGTGCATTGATTTCCCAGCTCTAGCATAAAAATTCCAAGACCTTTTCCTTCCCCTCCCCAACCCCCTTCCTGATCCCGTTTATCTTCACCCATCCCCAAATCCAGCAATCAAACCAAACCATCCATGGCCCTACAAGAAAGTCTTCACCACCGCGCCAACTCTGTGTTTACAATCTCTACCTCATATCAGGGAAAGCCTTCAACTAACTCAGTTCTGGAAACTCTCAGTCTGGTTTTCACAAAACATAAACTGGAAAAAGATATAAATAAATTGCTAATGACAGGTTTCAAGGATCCTAGTAAGTGATAACCCAAACAAGATTTTGTGGTACTCCTTGGAAGCAGAGAGACATTGTAACAGCTTTTGTTCTGAGTTCAGATTCAGGAAGAAATTTGACACAAATAATACCTCTTCAGGCTCTGGTTTGTGTTTGGTTTGGTTTCAGTGGCAGGATCTCAAACATGACAGATCTGAGTCCTCAAGTAATTAATTCTAATTGGCCACTTGCCTTCTCTCTCTGTTTAGACATCCCATGCACAGAAGTGGTTGCTGAAACAGCCACTAAAGGAAGCCCAGTTATCCTCACACCGTGTCCAGCTACACACTTTGCTCTCACAGAGCTTGCAGGCCTTAAATTGATAGAGAAGGGGGGAAAAAAATCATTCCAGTACTATGAGGGGATGTGCCTATAACTTGTCAGTGCATGGTTTAAAATCAGAAATCATGAAAGCTGGCACACTGATAAAGTTTTCCTGGGGTTTTGTTACTTGAGGTAGATTGAATTTCATTATGTTTAAGCAACAGGCTTCTCCCTGGGAGATGATATCCACTGCACAGCACTTCTCAAAAACCCTGGGCAGCTCCCATGCAAGAGGGGATTTTTCAGGATGTACAAATAGAAACCTCCAGCTGGCACTGCAGGTTTCTCCTGTTGGCGCTCTGAGGTTGAGCTGGCATTGCATTCCCCCTCTCAGCAGGAACAGCACCCAGGCAATGACATGGGGGGAGCTGGAAGACCCAAACCGGCCCTGCTGTGTTAGTGGTTAAAGAGACGCCTTCCCTCGCAGGCAGCTTTCACAGTGCTCAGTGATTTACATTTTAAAAAAGGACAGAACCGAGGTAATAAATTGTCCCCCAGCTCTGCCTTTTCCTCTTTTCTGAAAATGAAAAGAAATACCAGGATGGGTAATTTCAAACGAAAAGGAAAGCAGGCTGCAAAACATAAACATACCCGAACATTTTCATGCTCCTCGGTCAAAAATATTCAAATCAATCAACATTATACTTCCAGAACAATAAAACCAAAAATCGATGCTAAGACATATGGGGGCTGTTATCAGATATGCTATTTTAATAAGAAATACATAAATTCAATTAATTTTAGATTCTACTGGTTATGTGTTGCCCTTTCTAGCTCTTCCTAAGCCATTTTGCTCCAGTTTATGGAGAACAAGGAGCCTGGGCACTGAAAGACCAGGAAAAGAAAATCTAAAGGGATTTGCACACGGGCAGAGTCAGCTTCTTCCTCCTACAGAACGGAGAAAAGATAGAGGGGTTCCACAAAGGAAAACCTCTGTGAAAAGTAGTTTGGCACTTTGCTCCTGCCCGGGAGCCACACAGGCAATAAGGCACATCTGACGCTTTAGCACCAGGCGGCAGCAGGTTGAGTGAGGAGCTCCAGAGCGTTCAGAAGCCACTCCAGCTGCTGACAGCTCTGCCAGGGAAATCAGATTATTTCCAGGCATGGAGATGCCCACGCTGCTGGCACAGCTCACAGCTGGATCCTGTCCTGGGGACAGTCCCTGCTGCCCATGCACAGCCCCGGTGGTGTGAGCACAGCCCTGAGAGCAGCCCCAGCACGGGCCGAGGGGTGTGCAGGGACAGCCGCGCTCGGTTTGCTCCAACAGGGAGGCATTTCAGTGCTGTCATACAAGAAAACAATAAAGCAACAAAGGAACATCCCAAAACCAAACCCAAAAATCAGCAAAGGCAGAGCAGGTCTGTCAGTTCACTGCTCACTGCAGTGCCACTGGTTATCAACTCTGGAATGACACTCAGGGGTCAGTAACAGTTTTGTAGTTAATGAAAGATTCCCTGTCACTGAGAGAGCTGGGATAAAGGAGTTGAACCCTTTACTTACATTTTAGGCATTTTTTGACCTTACCTCCAATTCTTTCATAAAGGAACTTCTGAGAACTGGCTTCTACACCTGTTCCCACAGTCTCTCCCAATCTCACACCCTTCTTATCCCAAATTTAAGTAGTGCATCCTCCTCTGTATTCAGTATAAGCTATTACTGGGGCTAAACATGGCTACAGATCTCTACCATCTTACCCATCCACCAAATTCTTCTCTGGCTTCCCAAGATCATCTGACATTCCAGCCTCTGACACAAGCAACTTCCCAGACCCCTCACATCTCCACTATGTCTAACTTCTAAAGCATCACCTCTGAGAGAGCATTGCTCTTCTTTTTTTGCTAACAAAATGCTTATGGTGCTCTCATTTCACATCTCAAACATTGCAGCATCCTATTTCCTGAGAAACACAATCAGACATGATTTTTAATGTGGGATTTGAAAAAAGAGGCCCTTAGAACATTTTATTTATCACTAACTGATGCTCTATCATTAACATCCTTGCCCTGTTCTTCATCATAGTTCTTTTATTCTCCTCTCTTCCCCTGAGACACTACACTGCAGCACCCCAAGGCGTCTGGGGCTGTCTCTGGAACTGTCTGTAATGTCACACTGAGTGGCTCCAACTGCTGGGCTGGGGCCACTCACTGCCTCTCACACAGGCTCAGGGGCTGTATCATACTTGCAGGCCTGCAACTTTGTCCTGCAGAGGACAAACAAAGAGCAATTAAAAGAGGAAGATATGAAGGAAAAAAAAAATCCAAAAGGCTCCAGACTTGTGGCGTTTGGTTTGGGACTTAAAATTAGCAAGTACCCCTGGGAGCTTTGGGCAAATGGCTATTTTCAGGTATTAGAAATGATGGATAATGTTATGCTGTGTGTTTGCACAGGGTTTAGTGGATAGTTTGACAAGTTTATTGCTTTTGTGCTTTAAGAGACCAAGGTACTATGGAATTTCACATCCAAGACATTTCATCATAAACCAAAGCAACTAAAATTGCAAGGCAAGGAAAGACAAAATAGTTAATGCTAAGCTTGAAGATATTAAAAATGGAAACTGTTATAGTTACCCATTAACATTTAGATTGCCTGTACAAAGGGATGCCATAAATTCCCACACCTCAGGTACAATAATTCCTTTTAATATCTCACTGTATCACTGCTAAAAGACTGTCTCTGCTGTGTACCATTTCAAGGAACATTTGTACACTTTTGGCTTCCAGAAAGTATTAGTGCAGTTGAGTGACATCAGTCAACATATTTCTGTGTAATCCAACTAATTCACAATTAGTTTCTTCCCACAGAGCCTCTCCAAGAGGAAGCAGAGGCAGCTACAGTTGCACTGAGCATTACTCAAAGGAAAGGCACCAATTTACCAGCACTGAGTAAATGCAATGTTAACAGAAAGAGGTAATTTCCTACAATTCTATCACTAAGTTCTGCATAATGCACCCATAAATTTCAGCTGCAGCCTGCACTGAAAACAGAATTTGGCTTTGCCTGTGCACTATGTTCTGAGCTCATTAGACCCATGAGTGAGTATCTGAAAACTTTTTCCACTGTTTTATTTTGTATCTCTCTTAGGCTTTTGGCATTGTAACAAAAGTGCTATTCTGAGCAATTTTTAGTTATAACTTCAAAATAATTGGACTTTCACATCACGGAGTTTTTTCTCAGTGGAATTTTTATCATAAAATCTTGCAGTGTGGTCTGAAAGATAACTGATTTGCAAAAGAGTTATCTTATTAGCCAAAAGCACATCATATTTTACCTCTTGGTTTTGCACAGTTTTGCCTTTGACACATGTATAGAAGCAATTTTATTATTAATAAGAATCAAACAAGAATTCACCTCCCCAAACCCCCCTCCAAACAAAAAAAAACCCCAACAACACAAAAACAAACCCAAGAAATTTCAAGTTGGCAACAAATTAATCCCTTCACACTCACAGCAAGAATTTTCACAGCACAAGGAACTCAAGGGGTCAGAAACATCCCTGTCCTACAGTCTGTGTTTTCCAACTACCTGTAAAAGTGATCCTCAACAGAAAAAGAAGTCAGACAGCTCCAAGTTCAGTTTCTGCAAAAAGAATAAAAAGACAGGAACCAATCAGAAAAAAAAAACAACACTGAAGAAAGCAGTAAAATGAGCCAGCTGAAAATACAAATCAAGGAAAAAGTGAAAGAGCTGAACAGAGAGGAGCAGGAGAGGTGGGTGTTATGCTTCAAATACACAGAGGATTGCAATAGAAAAGAACTGTTTTCTAAGACCACTTTTGAGAGAAGAAAATTAAACCAGAGCAAAACCAACTTCCACCCTGCATAAGGGACCTGCAGGGACAGTGAACAGATGGGCTGGGAGGTTTCAGAGTGAGAAGGTTTTAAGCAGACATTAGGTAAGGGCCTGTTAAAGATGACACCAGGTTATGGCTCCTGACCTTAGGCAAGATGAGCACTTTGGGCCTCGTCCAACCTCGTAGCACAGGATTTTGGGGAAATCATGCCAGGAAGCAATTCAGCCCTCAGCTGAACCCAAGCTTGTAGGTGCAATTTGCTCCAGATTTCAGTCTTAAGCTGCATTTCTCTGATCGTTTTCCTGTTGCCAGAGAAGCTTAGATCAGCCTACTCAGACCTGACAAAGCAGACATCTGATGCAGGAAGCTCAAACATAAAATATGATGAGAGTTTAATCAGGAAATCTGCCCAAGATTCGGCAGCAATTAAACCTTACAAGAAATGATCTTCAATGCAATAACCCAGTTGCTCACAGAAACTTCAGCAGGCTTTTTTTAAGGATGCCTGAGGCACCAAAAGAGAAAAAGTGGAAAACATGAAAAAAACAAAAACTGAAATACCTTAAGCACCAATCCTAAACATTTCATTTTGGAATGGGTCTCTGCTATTGAAGAACTCACAAGACTAAAACAAATAAACAAAAGAAGAACCTAATCTTACATCTTTAATAGCCATTCAGAAAAAGTTTTGGAGAGAAATACCAAATGAGCTGGCAGACAGGAGCAGTTCTCCACAGTGCATTTCAGCCTGGGCTCTGGGCTCTCCATATCACACAGAAAGAGGTTTTATCCAAGTCTTTTCTAAGATTAGCTTTTCTATTTCCACACCAATACTTTGCATCCTCACTTTCGCAGCTCTCTGCAGTCTTGGCCTTCCTTCACACATTTTGACACTCAAACTTCAAGAATCAAACCCATCACTACTCAGTCTAGTCAGGGCCATCCAAAGTAATCTCCCCTTCTTACCTTGAACATAAAAATGTCACACTTACAAACTTGTTCTTTGCATTAGTAGTGGACATTTCAATATGAGATTAGTCCCAGGGGTTTTGTGGTCTTTGGAATATGTCAGGTACTTTGCACTTAAATTTATAGGGGGGTGTGTGCATGCAAGTTGAGAAAATATAATCAAGAAACAAAGTTCAAGGGAAGAAAATTCTGACTTTCTCCCAGATTGTTGTATCTTAGTAAGACAGGAGTTTAGAAAACTCATGTTACTTGTAAGTAGCTGAAAAAGTGTGTTATTCTTGCATAGTAAGTTTTCCAGAGCCATAAGTTAACCTTGAGAGAAGCAGAGAATTTAACTGGCAGCAGCAGCAAGGGAAGTTCACCAGGACAGGGTGAATAAGGAGTGTTTGTGGGATTTTTGTTTGCTTGCTTGTTTTGTTTAGGTTTTTAATGAAACCATTCACATATCAGGGGGTTGATTTGCCTTGTAGTCTCCTCCCTTCTCTGTGAAAGGTCCTGAGGACACTGATCTCTGCCCCACAGCCAGAGCCATTGTGGCAGCTTTGAAGCCTCTGTGAAATGGAGGCCACAGGATGCTACAAACAGCCAAGTTCAAAAGACTTAGAAATAAAAACTAACCCAGGCTGCTGCCAATAGTCACAGAAATAGTGACAACAGCTGCCAATAGGTAATGGAAATATTCAATTACAGTTTCCAAAACCTTGGGAAAGTTGGGACTTCCTTGAAGAGTTCTTTGCATGTTCTATTTTTTTGCTTAAGAATCGCTTATCTAAACACTCTCAAGTGAACGACAACTGTTTCCATATCCATGACTGGCTTAAAATCAAGAGTAAAATAATAACTTATCAAGTAAGGAGTAAAATAATAACTTATCAGCTACATCTGTGTGACTAATTCCTGACATTAGTCAGGAATTACTAACTTTATCAGCTTTGCTGGATTTGCTGTTGCTGCTGTAAGCAAGATCAAAATCCAACAACAGAAATTTGGGCTAGATTTGGTTCCAGTTCAGAGCTTTGCTTTCTGAACCATTTGTTCCATTTTTGGCAATAATTATAGCAGGTTTTACAGCAGATCGTTATTGTAACTAATTTGTACTTGCATGAATAATTATGAATGAGAAGAAAGCTGCTCACAGTCCTCTCTCACATCTGGAGAAGACCAGAAGCACAACAGCAGCTGTCTGGATGCTGTCATGAATTTGTTGCTATTTATTCACTGCCTGCTTATTCTTTTGTCTCCTGATGAAAAATGCTGTAATGCGACCTCATATATTTCCCATCAACTTGCGTCATTGGTTTACTGAATTATTGAACAGCCAAATCACATTCACTTGACAAAGATAGTAAACAAAATAACTACTGCATACATATGAATACCTTCACACTAATCAATACATGTACATAAACAACCCAACTACTTGTTACAGAAAACTTTTTTGAGCTTTTTTTATTCCTCCATAAGTTCACAGCTATTCAAGTACTACTCACGCACCTGAAATCCTTTGGGGCAAAATTGTTGGGATAAAACAACTGGTTTTGTTGTCCTCTCCCTCCCTGTCCCACCCCCAAACATCTCCCCCACAAAAAAATCCCAGTAAAAAAACCCCCAACACATTGTCACTGCTAACGTGGTGTTTGATAGTCCAAACTAAAAAATCTAAGATGTTACTGGGCTGCAATAATTAAGCACCTTTCTGACTTTTTTCTCAGTTTTTTTTTCTTGTGCATTTCAATTTTATTTTTAGCTTTTTTGTCTTGGTAGAAGTATAGGAAGAATTGAGCAAATGCTTTCTCAAGTCCTTGATATATAATAAACATAAATTAAAATCTACTATACAAAGCATTTTACAAAGCAGAGCTACAAATAAATAAGAGTATCTTAGCACTGGGTTTGTTTCCATGTTCAGAGGTAAACAACAAATCCACCAATACCACACCACATTTTGAACTTTCGTCAGAGAAAACAAACAATAGCTTTGAACTACACAAGTTTACAATAATTAAGTTGTAAGAACAATATGGAAGCTTTGCTAAAGCACTTCAGAAAATGACTATTGTTGAGCCTGCAGTCTTTAAGGCTGTAATTCAAGTACTACAATTCCAACCATACAACTCGGGTCAAAAAGAAACAAATCAAACTCACAGAGAGTAAGTTGATGAATTCTTACATTTTACAACACCGGCACAGATGGACAAGAATAGAAGCCAGTATACAACAACATACCTCTGTGCTACTGTTCCTGATGTAAATATCCCCTTTTCTGGCTGTCATGTCTTTCACAGGTTAAAGTATTCTCACATATTTTAATTGATCAGGCTTTCTAGCCCTTAGCCTCTTCCCTGCATTCCGTATATGAGGCACCAGAATCAATTAACTGCTTGTGAGAAATATGCAATCAAAACTACAAAACTGCATTAAAAAAAAAAAAAACCACTGAACTATCCTATAAGGTGAATTGCATTGTGCAAAACCAGGAGTAGGGAGGGGCTTTTAAAGTTGACTCCAGTTAAAGGCACATTGGGGAAACTTTCACATTGTACCATTACCAACACAGCAATGTTTTTATTCAGATTTTCAAGTCCTTCATTTCAAGGTACTTAAAAGAAACAAGATTGCCTGAACAAACAAAACATTGGGTTGAAAAACTGAGGAACTGTTGTACGTTTTGTTTTAAGTACTGCAGTATTATTTAAAGAGTGAGGCCAAGTAATGATCTTTAATTGAAACCTCAGATAGCGTTAAAAGCTTTGCATCTTTTTCTGATTGCCACAAGAACCCAAAGCTGCAGCTGGTTGAACAAGGGCTCTTTGGTGATTTTTCCCACCTGTGCCTTTGTTCCCAAGGAATACACAGGCAGGAGCATGCCCTGGACATCACAGTGGTGCCCTGCTGTGGTGCCCATCCTGCCATCACAAGCTTAGCACTCTCCAGTTTCTACCACCATATCCATCACCCTGGCAACCCTTTCCCACCCCTTCCAGTTTTCATCCATCTGTTTTGAATGTGGATGCCCAGAAGGCAGTGCCTGGCACAGCAGCACCAGGTGAGCTGCCCCCCTGACACCCCCTTCCAGACAGGCAAGGCCCCCTCCACCTCAGGGAATGTTTCCTACCACACCACACTTAAACCTGCATTATCTCCCATGTCTAAAGAAGGGGGACAGACATTTATCCCTTCCCTGTGCAATCACTTTGGTATATTCATATAAACTCATGAAGCTGCAAAGAGTAAAGTGCAGAGACAAAACTATAACTCTCACTACTTTTTTTTCTCACTACTTATTTTTGCAGACTTGTGATAATTTTTGTGATTGTCCCTTGGATTGTGTCTGTTTGGACTCCAAATTTCTTGTGCCATCACATCATGCTTGCTGAGTCTCCAAACAGCACACTTGGTATCATCATGTTTCCACTAGTTTATGTAATTCCAGAGCTTCAATTTCCTCCTAATTCATCGCATGCAAATAAGCCCTCAAGTTTCTCAAGAAACAAACTGAACAAACACAGATTTAGCACTGAGATGAGTGTTCAGGCCTTTTTTATCTGTCATCCTGAGATAAACTGTCAGACAAACAGAATTTCTGGTGGAGTAAAACAAAACCACAGGGGAAACTGAAGAACTAACATATAAAAAGCACAAGGTTTGTCAACTCCAGCTTGTATCCAGCACCATCACATTCTAGACCCAGAAACAATAGATACCTCCAGCAAATATTAAAAAAGTCAATAAAACTGAAGTCTTGTACAACTAGCATGAATTGACACTTAAACTTATCATTTCCTCTACGTATAAATATTTGCAAGAAGCTGTTTAACCCTAACTCAGGATTAAGGCCTAGAATTCACAGAGTGCAATCTAAAATGTTTTTACTTGTTTTACAGGAACTGTCCAAGCTGCCAGGTAGAGTGTCAGAAAAGCTTCTCTGGGATGTCTGAGGCCGAGTATGGCCCCGCTCCCTCATGTGTTTAGAGCAACATTACAAAACAATATGTACTGATTATTTAAAAACAGCTTCAACCTGTATCATCTCTTCTGCATGATGGAATCCTTTAGGAACACACCTGCCTGTGCAGAGCCTCTAAAATGACACTGAATCCACTTTCCTCCATGTTAAGGCATGATGTGCATTCCAATCTACTTGTCCTGTCCTCTGCTTCATTAGCGTATCACAATAATTTCACAAGCAAAATTCTTGTCACAGTGTGCAAAGGCAGAAGAATCTGTGTGAGATGACTTGGAGTTACAACAAACAGAAGCACTGGAGCAAAGTGAACACCCAAACAGAGCAGCCATCGGTGCTACTATTGGCAGGCACCAGAAAGCAGCACCTTCCCCCAGCAGGGCACAGCAGCACACAGCTGAGCAATCCCAGGGTTTAATCTCACTACTGCCCCAGGGATTTCCTTCCCCTGGAACAAGTTTTCTTGCTCTTTGGTAGCTCAGGTAACCACAAAAAATGACTAACATTAAATGGCATTATGTGTCTCCTCTGTATTCATTTACACACAAACTTTGAGGTAGTTCAAATTAAAGATGATGCTTTATTTGTCCCCAAGCTCTACACAGGTCTGCTGCTGGCACTCATTAAACTCCAAGTGACTGGGTATGTGTTTTATTCCAAGAAAGAAAGGATACAGCAGAAAATGTTCAGCTCTTAAAGCTGCATTTGCAGAGGAGGTAAGTGCAGTGCAGCATCTAAGTTTAGGCTAATGGAGTGCTGTTAGAATGAATATGTAGAGCACACATCCAGCCACTGCCAATAAAGGATTCCAGCACACTGTTCTGGAAATAAGTCTCAGGATAATACAACAGTCTGACAGATGAACATTTAAAAAGACTCAAACCTCAGGGTCCCAAATCAGTTCAGCTATTTTAAATCATTGTTGTAAATATTGAATATTAAATGAATAAAACTAATTTTGACAACAAAAACATTACTTATTTCCTTAGAGATGTTTTATATTTAATTCTTCTCAATGAAAATACCTCTTGTGAGGTCTATGACAGCTCTCTGAAAAGATCTTAAATTTTACAGCAAGTAGTAAGGTAACCCATCTCCTTTTCCCACACATGATTAATCTTTTTCAAAAGCAGAAAACAGGCACAGAAATTAAGGTGTCAACTGTTTGCACAGCCAGCTGGAATCCCTGCTGGCAGGGCCAGCCCAGAACTTCTACCTGTAAGAAGAGTACCAGCAGCAGTTACCGCTCCTCTCTTGGCCCAAGTGCCAACTCAAGACTTCAGAAAGGTTTCAACAGTTTTATTACTCAAAGGAAAACACAACTACTGTAGAAAGAAACCCAGTCTCTGGGGAGGAGACAATGGCTTTTGGATGTAAATTATTTTTTTAATAAAGCTGTTGCATTATTAGCATAGATCTTAAGGGGACATTCAGCCTCAAGAGCTCACACCAACAATCTGCTGTCCTGCCTCTCTCCCTCTCCTGGGCTGAGCTATGGAAAATCCCCAAAGAGTCCCTCGGGGGACTTCTGGCAGTAACAGAGCCTCGCAAACCTGCAGATGGCAGCACTCCCCTCCAAGCCCTTTGGGAACAACCACCTCACTATTTAACTTAGGGGAGATCAGACATGCTAACTCCTTTTTTTGTGGCAGGCAAGGGTTGTGTTGGTTCTCTTCCATTCCCCACCAGTCTCCCACTCTCTCCAAGACAGAAGCTGAGGGCACATTTTAAAGTCTGATGAAGTATTTGAACTGGAATCGGTGAAACCTGAAATGAGAAGTTTTTGCAGCATAAACAAATGGTTGTACAAACAGTGATGCACAGGATAAGACACACAAGAAAATAACACCCTTCCTGAGGCAGGGCAAATGCAAAGAACAGATTCTTGGTATTTTTCTATATCCTTTCTGTATGTGTGCAAGAGAATTGCCCCCAAATAAATATCTACCATTCAGAGACCATAGCACAAACAAAAGCACCCTGAGTGGAGGGGAGTACTGCAGTGAAATATTATAAAGAGGGCAAAAGGAACATCTTCAGCTACAAATTTTCAAGAATTTTTTATTGTGTGTTATGAAAGCTCCCTACAGATGAGATTCAAAGTTTGAATCTAAGTTGTCACATTTAATTACTAAATAAATCTTGGACTAAATCTTCTGAGCCGATTTTAATAATTGAAGAATTACCTTCTACAAATCCTTCCAAAGGAGAAAACTCATATCGTTTAATATAACTGCCTGCTTTTCTGAGCCCTATAACATGGAAGTACAAATTACAACTGTAAAACACTACTGTAACTCTGGAACATCTGAGGTTTATTTAGTATTCATATGCTTTTGTTGACTGTCTTGCTGTACAGTTGTCTGACTGTGGTCACACATCTCTGAAGAGACTTGACAGTTTTCAGTAGGGTTAGGCTTGAATAAATCCTCAGATTTTACCACTTACGTTTTTAAAGATCAAAGTTTGACTTCCAATACAGAGCTGAATTTGGGATTAAGCTCGTTAACAGACTCTGACACTTTACAGAGGCTGAACTTCTAAACAAGGCAATGATCTTAGAGGGAAAGATGAAGACAAGCCAAGACTAATTTATCACAGAATATTTTGTTACAACAGGACCAAAATAGTGCTGCTAGACTGGTCATATCCTTTTAATTAAGCCTAAATTTTGCATTGGATTGTGAGCAGAAAACACCGAGGTATGCTAACAGCTCAACCACTCTAAGCTAAGACAATTGCTTCCATCTCCTGAAAACCAGATTGCCCTAAAATATGCTTACACACACACAGCCAGTCTGCTGCTGTTGTCAACATATAAAAATATATCCTGCTTTACTTCAAATCTGCAGAAGTCAGTGAATGATAGTTAATTGCTCAGTCATGTAGTGTGTACAGCTGGAGACCAAATAATGTCTGTTCCAGTTTCCCCAGCTTGCTTTAAGTATGTTCTCCTGGGTCCCTCTGTAATTCCCTCCACTCCATCCCTCAGCCAGACAGACGTCTCTCTCTGTCTCCTGAACCAATTTGTTCTATTTTTGCTTCTGCTTTAAGTCTAAGGTAGTGATGAGACTTTTGTCCCTGGTCTCCAGACAGCTGAAAATCTGCGTTTGAATTCTTTCATCTGTTTCCTGCATGTTAATGTTCCTGCACTGAGCCCCACTGCTTTCTGGGAGGGCCTTAATAAGAGCCAGTTTCTGTACCTACTCACCCAGTTGCAGAAACTGCATTCACGTTTCCAGCATACAAGTATTTTCAATATTTATGATGCACAGATGATGCCTCTTTCAGTATTAAGATGACCAATAAGAACTCATCATTTTAATAAAAGCATTCACACTCATGTTAAATACTTCATAATGCTTATAGATTCCTTGGTACAGTATATTTTCATTCATTTCTGTTTGCCAGTCTCAAGACTATTTTTGCATGAAAGGATAATCAATAAAAGCACAGACTTGCTGGGGATTTAATGCAGATGCGAAAAGGGTATTTTTAGTGTGCTTTTAAAGGGTGATTTCTAGAAATCTACAAGGCTAATATTCTAAAATTATTCTTCAAGTACTTTTGAAAAATCCCACTATTCAAAAATATTCCTCACTGTGTTAATATTCCTATTAGGAATAAGACTTGAGAACCCACAGGCTTCAGGCTCTCTGACAACAATATTTCCATTTCAATTAAAAAAACCCAACCAAACAAATCACAAAGCCATCTAAGAGAAAAAAATCTACTTGTTTTTTCCTCTCCCTGGCAAATCCCTAGATAGGATATCAGTACTTACAGCTGAAAATCCACTTTATGTCCTATGTTTTCTTTGCAAAAACTGAAATGAGCAACTACAGTCAGATGTCTGCAGTGTGGTACAATAAAAGTTAATCATTAGATGTGTTATTTTTATCTTAGAATTGTCTTCTAGATCAACTTATTGAATAAAAGATTAGCTGGAAGGTCTGTTCATAGTTCTGGGGCATCAGTCCAAAATGAGAGAGAAGACTGGGCAAATTTGGACATTACAATTATGCACTTGGTTAAGGCAGGCATAGTCTGGGGTTCAAAATACATAATGTGAATTCCAGAATAAACCAGGTGTCATGCAGCCCCTCTCCCCCGAGGTCTGGCCCAGCAGCACTGAGGCAGCAGAGAACACTGAATACAGCACAGATGGGGCTGATTCCACCTCCACATGTTCCATGGAGCTGTTCTGTGTGTGACTGACCCTCATAATATAACAGGGGTGAGTTGGCCTCTTCTGACTTAACCAAGAATATTAACATAATTTCAGCAGAAAGGGAACACAAGGAACCACTTGAAGGAGGGCACACTTTGAAACTGAGGACAGCTAAGGGCCTGTCCGCATCCCCCAGGGTGCAGGAAGCTGCTCCTCCTCCAAGGCCACTTCCCTGGGTTTGAACTTGCTCAGTGTGAAGAACTTGTCACTAATATCTAATTGAAATTGCCCTTGCTGAAACTTGTGCCCCTTGTCTCTTGTCCTTTTACTGCACATCTCTGAGAGGAGTCTGGCTGCACACCCTCTCGAGCCCCTCATTCCCCTTTCTGTGAAAGGCAGAATTGCTTCCCTTGAAATGAAACTTTCATAATTCAGAAGTTACCTGCCTTCTATAGCTAATGGATTGAAAGCCTGATTAAGGGCATCCTTGACAGACTGTAACAATTACTTGGGACAATGATAGACACACACCACCACCAACAAAAAAGAATGTTTCCATTTTTCCCAGAGTAAGGCAAAATAAATTCAAATACATCAGGAACTGGCTGCTTTAGCCAGCAATGACTCAGTCTGTACTTGGAGCAGATGCTCTTAAAAGCCACCAAAGCTAACAAAGGCCACAGACCAACAAAGAGGTCCACAAGGTAAAATGTAGTTATTTGGTGCACTAAGCTGCTCACCCAACTATTAATTCATTAAATGGGAAAACTGCAATAGAGTAAAAACATTAATTGCTCTTGAGAGATCATGTCTCACTGTTGCCTTACAACTGGTAATAATATTGGTGCTCTCTGAAAAAATAATTAGCACTCCAGAAATATTCAGACACAGTGAGAACATATACATCAGCAGTCATAACTTCATTATTATTTAATTTATTACACAGCAAAATCTTTTAAGAATACCAGCAGCCAAAGAACAAAACCAAAGTAAAAACAGTGCAGAATTACTTCATGATTTTTTTCCATAGCATTAATTTATCTGTACTTTAAATTACTCACAGAAAAGGAACTCACCCCTCTCTTTCCAATGGGAGGCTTGTCAGCCAGCAAACTCACAGCCGAATATCTTTATCTCAAAGAGGCTAAAAGACTAAATTATTTACAATTTAACTAAAACCTAATTCCAAAGGAGTTGTGCTTGTGCAGCATTTCCAACAGTTCATGCAAGCACAGGCCAGTTGAGAACAAACAAGGCATGAGCTGCACACGATTCCAGATTCCTAATTAGCCATACACACTACAACAAGCAGCATCACTGCACTAAACAAGTTAACATGCAAATTATTCTTCTAGCAAGCCAATGCTACAGAGACAACACAATTTGGAAGCACAGCAGAAGAACCAAGACTCTGGCTTTAACCTCCCTTCATAGTTAGGTGATCCAGTTTGTTTTCTTAAATATTTGTATAATAAGAGCACATAAATGCTATATCCAGTCTATGTGTTGCATTTGTTATTGTACATATTAAAGAATGAATGGTAAAGGTTTTGTTCTTATGGAGGAGTAAACACCTATTTGCACCATCCTTCATATGCTTTATAGACAAATCCAGACATCAGGTGTTTTTCACCCAAATTCTTTCCCATGCTCATATAAAAGAACTGCCTCTGAACTGAACATGAAATACACTTTAAAAAATATTTTTCCAGCTATACAAGTTTATTCTCTACAGCTCAATATTAATAATTTAAAAAGTCACAAACAGTAGTCCTTCTAGAAGAAATGGAACAATTAGGAATTGCTACATTTAGTGGAATTATGTAATATTTCAAAATAGCATGTGAAAAACATTATGTCTTCCTGAAATCAAACCTGTATAAACTGGTCTGCATCCAGAAAAACAGAATACCATAGCACATATTAAGAATGGATCCTAAACCATACTCCTCCTGCCTCGAAGGCAGGGCTTTAGGCTGCAGCTGGATTAACAGGAAAAACTGAGTAGGATTTAATTATTGCCTGTGCTGGGATGACAGGAATGACTGCAGGGCAGGAGGGCAGGGAAGCAGGCAGCAGTGTTCAGCAATCACTGCCTCCTCTGCATCCTGCAGGGCGGTGCAGACCTCCTAACCTTCAGCTTATGCCATTCCCTCATGAGCAGAACAGTTATACTTGCTGGGGCTGAACTAGTTTGTCACTGGTAATGCTACAGGAGGGGTCATATCCATCAAGGTGAATAAAAACCTGCATGGAAGATTTATATGATGTTTTGCAGTACAATTGCTCTCCACAGGGAGGAAGCAGCAAAGGCCTGACACCCTGTATGTCCATAGTGGGCAACAGCAGGTGAGTCCTGTAGAAAAAGAGGGGAACCAGAAGTTATTTGAACTTCTTTAATGGTCTTCAAAGGGGGAAAAGTAACTGCAAAAAGAGGACATGCAACTACACTGCAATGTTCAGAGTTTTGCTGGTAGAACAAAGAAATCCCAATGGCATGGACAGGACCACAACACAATTATTCCAAGGGAATCTGCATCAGACAAACTTAATTACTCCCTGGCTGCACAAGGTGGTTCTGCTTCCTGCTCCCCTGGAGCACAGGATCTCCTCATGAGGTGGGTAACCACTGAGCAGGTGTGGCTGAGTACAAAGGCCCAGAGCTCTAATTCCATTTCACTGAAGTTCAGAACAGAGGAATGACAGAAAGGATTGCACTGTGGCCAGTTCTGGCCTTTTTAAAATTTCCAGTAGTGAGAAGCAGCCAGATGCAGGGATGTTTGGATAGGTGGGTGGAAATGCTGTATGAGATCTTGTACAAATGACACAAATACCTGTGACAGACACAAGCCCTTCTGCAACATTAACTATAAACTGTTCTGAAATACTACAGTAGAGAAGTTATTTCAGCCCTTTACAGAGATAGAAAACCAGAAGATGTGTAAATTATGGACAGGAAATGCAACAATGAAAATCAGTGACTACTAACCTTAATTAGATCTGATTTGAGCCCTTTTGGAGCAAGGAGGGTATTCCCTCCTCTCAAGGAGCACATTTTGTAAACCCATTAACTGTTAGCAATCCAGAAACTGTGGGCAGGACAAATACAGTGATCAATAACTGATGCACTCCCAGCAGTGCAGATAATTTACAATAGAGACCTGGGTCTACACTGAGAAAGAACTGGAAATGGAGAAATAAGGTCCCAGTCTAACACAGTGCTGTGCTCAGAAACCTCAAGCACTTCAGTTCTCACTGATGGGGATGCAGCAAGTGCCCAGCAGAAGCCTGGGGAGGCAAATGTTAACTTCCACCAGCTGGCAGTAACTCCAGACATCATGACCTGTACTTTCTAAGTTATTGCTGAAGAGCTCCCGGATGAGCTACATTAATAAAGCTGTAGCCTAATTAAACCACATCTTCACATCTCATCCTCCCAAGTGTCTGGGAAGATCAATGCAAACCAAGGCAACCCAAGTGGGAATCATTAAATGCATCTGTGAGCCATGCCAGATCAACAAACAATTAGACACACAATGTACCAATCAGTACAACAAACCAGCCTTATGGTTATGATCCCATCAGCTTAGCTTTCCTCAAGTGTACTTCCAATTAATTATAAAACATTTATACACAAACAGTGGCATCTCTAAATGTCTACTTTAAACACCATTAACACTGTCAATAGTCTAATTTCTATAAGTAAACAACAAAGCCTTCCTCTTGACAGGAAAGCCTTACCCCAGTGAAACTTTCTGTGCCATTCATTCAGCACATATATAATTATATTGATACACTTGTAATCCCTGAAGGAAGTGAATGGGAAATATGTGTAAACATACTAAGCAGGATAATAAGGCTCCCCAAAAACCAGTGATAAACACATTTCAGTGAATCCCAAGAAGAGAGGACACCTCAATGATTTTCAGAAACATACTGAATGATCTATTTAAAGTTTAAAAGACAAAAAGAGAAACACACATGCTACAGCTCTGCATTCTTGGAGCTCACAACTTTTTGCAAAGATCAGTGCTGCCACTTTCTGGATGAGTGCATTTACCCATTTCCCACATGGCTGAAAAGGCTGTTTGCTGGGCTGGAAGATGCACCAAGATGCACCAAGCAGGCACAGCTTAGTAAACTTCATTTAGATAACAATTTCCCTCCCACCTTTACATTTTAGGAAGCTCCCAAAGTTATAACTTGCCAAATGGAGCTCTTGTCCATGTGGAGAATTGTAGCAATTTGCTTATCTTCCTGCAAACAAAACAATGTAAAAGATGCTGTACCAAAATAAAAATAACCACGCTGATAAGTCACTTATACAGTGATAGAACTCCTACATTAGTCTTTTCCTGAAGCTGTCATTGTAACTATTCCAGCAAAACCAGATCACACAAAACCAAGTAAGACCAGCTAAACTGAGGCACACTATTTTTAGTATTACCATTTACCTTAGAAGGCACAAGATGGAAAAAGAAAGAAAAAGTTCAGACTCATTACTGTTCCAACAATAAACAAAGAAAGAACAAACAATATACACCATAGCACAGCTACATTTATGTCATTTATCATTTGTTTGTTACTGTCATAACAATCCTGTGGATACTAATGATAATCACTACATCACTGCCTGCTTGCTACCTCACTTCATGGTTCCTACATTATTTTTCTTCTCTCCCAAAATATACAGAGAGATTAGTGTGAACAAGCTAAGTCTAAATAAAGGGTTAGAAGAACAGAAATAGAATCCAGAGGGATCTCCCTCACCAGTAAAACAAAGAGGTGTGAGGAGGTGCCAGCTCCATACTCTGGGCCATTGCACAGATCAGTTGCAGATCCGGAGGAGCCACAAACAACAAGTTGTTGTTGGAAAAGCAACATTTAAATACGTGTGCTCTGAAGGGAGAGAAACAGCAAGCTGGAAATGAAGACTGACCAAAATTAATGGAAAACTTGCTCAGGCCTGACATACAAGGAAAACTGTTCAAGAACAATTCACACATGTGGAAACAGCCCTAAAACTCCTCCCAAGTCAGCAGGATTTGGGCTGAACAGTTTAGGAAAGGCAAGCTCTGATGCTCGGTGTATTTATGTATTCTCAGCTTCCTAATCAAAAAGGATGTTCCTTTTAAACTTGGTATTGCAAAGGATGGAAGTCTGGTTTTTAATTATCATGTGTTTTTTCTTCCTATAGAAGACTGGAATTGCTGTTCACTAGTCTTAGATAGTAAGTAATTTTGAGGTGCACGGGATGTTTTAATTAGGCCAGCACTGGTTTATGCTTTGTATTGACTTTGCCCTTTTTTGGCTATTGGTTGATTTATTTGTTCCAGTTGAGGATATGAACTTATCATTGATTTCTACTAAGTCAAATAGTTGAAGGATGATACACATACTGCAACTTGATGTTTTTCCAGAAAATGCCACTTGGGATGAAAGTTTCCATTTTACCTAAGTTTTCCAGGTGAAATGGCTAAACAAGGGCAGCCCCAATTCTGCAAGAAACTACAGCCCTGAATTAGTCCCACTGAGGAATGTGATCACTGCAGCCAAGGAAGGTACTTATGCACATCATGTTGAATGGGAGCTAGTAAACACAATTCATCACCAGTGGCAGTTACTCAGTATGTTAAAACACATTTTTTTTATTCCACATCATTATGCATAAGATAGTGTGAATAAAGATAGTTCAAATCAGAATCTCTTCTTTGGCATTTAGTAGAGTCAGCAGAGGTGCCAGACAAGCTCTCCATTAATCCCTTTAGAGCAGAATGCTGTGATCAGGAGAGCCCTACAGCAGAGCTGCAGACTGTGCTTAAGGATTTCTTCTCCGTCAAAGAACAATGGTTTATATGCTGTGACCAAGGTTTTCCATGTTCAGGCTATCACATAAACAGATGGAAGGTGCTATTGTCTACTTTTCCTTGCTGTATCTCACTGTGCCCAAACTTACTTCACAGCTGGACCTTTGTGAATATTAATCAATAGTTGCCAGGGATGCTTTAATTTTTTTCCCCCCAAGACACTGTATTTTGAAGACAAAATGTGCCCAGATCTCCTTATTACACAACAGTCACACACTGCATTCTTGCTAGCATATTTCTAAAACTTCCTGAAATGAGCCTGTTTGTCCACCAGCCCTTCTTAGAGGGTTTAAATTTGTTTTCAGCTGCTGGGTGAGATTCCAGCAATAGCTTTTAACTAACTGTTTGGAAATTTCAACCACTCAATATTGGGAGAATGTCAGTTCTAGGAGGAAGATATTAATCTGCTCAGCTGATCAATGTAAGGATGCTGTAGCTCAAAAGCAAGGCAATTAGTTATCTACTTCCTAACACCTGCAAGTCTTCCATGCAAGGCCAGAACACTGGCTGGGATCCACTGTGGATCTGCCCTCGTAGCACAGAGAAGAAGAGCAAGTCTCACACACGGAGAGCAGGGAGATGTTCTGTAGCATTAACACTGCACTTGGCACAAGGAGGACCTGTGACTGGATTTTACCTGGCAAAAGGAAAACCTGTTTCCACATGAGCCTGGCGTAGGTCACTTAGTCTTGGGCCACTTGTCTTAGAGGAGAGAACCTCCACACTCGGACCAGGCAATTCTGAGCACGAGTCTGGTCAACTCCTTTGAGGGAACAGAAGATGGTGGAAGTTTGCAACTCACCAGCTCTCATATGAAGGATGGTTAAGAGGAGGAATCCTCAGCTAGTTATGGCCATTCTTTCAATATTTTATTTTCATTGATGCACTGGGCAGAGCTATTATTGAAGAGTATCACAGAATGAACTACTAATATGCTGCTAAAGGCAGTAGCTGTTACTCACCTTTATGAGTCATGAAAATAGCACCACTGAGTAGCACTTCAGTAACTCAGAGAGAGATGGAAGTCAAAAGTTATTTGAGGAACAGTCTCTATAGACATTTGCATCAGAAATTCAATGTACTCTGGACCTGAAGCTTTCATAAGAGTTCTGAGTTATCTGTTTTGCAAAAATATCTGGGTTTGAGATGAAATTTAATTCTTTTGGTAACAAAAGCAGAAAGACCTGCAAGATCCTCAATTTTGTCAGTCTGCAGCATTCTCACAGCCTGATACAGCACAGGTAGAACATAAATTAATATTGCTTTTTATAAAATAGCCACTGGGCTAATTTGCAAGGAGTGTTTCATTAGACCAACCTGCACTGAGTCAGACAATGGATTATGCCATGTGCTATGTGATATTCAGTGGATAAAAAAATTTATTTACTCAGCAACAGCACAGATTCTGAGCTGCAAAATAACTGCAGCCTTAACAGAGACCATCAGGGTGAGGAATCACCAAGCTAATACTACATGACTGTATTTTTAATCTATACTTCAGTCAGCAAGTCTAAAGAACTATAAGCATTTGCTCTTGTAATAGGTAACATGATTTTTTGTACATCACAACCTCAGAGGCAAAGTTGATCTAACAGGAGTTTCACCTGCTAATGGTTCCTCATTGCATTCCTACTCTAAAACTCTTATTTTCTCAAGTAAATTCATTTCTTTTGCAGAAAAATGTTTCTAGTTCCTCTGCACATTTCTATCTACAACCCAACTGCAAAATACTTTCCTTAACCCATAGTCTGACTGTTCTAACCTCCAACAGCCTAAGGAAAGAGCACAAAAGGCAACAGAAACACAGTTTCTGACTCTTAACATGACTTAACCCATCATAGCTTAACATGACATTCTGACCCTTAACATGAGATCCCATTTCAAGGTTCTACCCATCATAAAATTAAAGTTTCCATCCATGGATGCAGTTAAAAGAAGCAGTAGGGGAGAGAGGATGAAAAGAAAGGGATCCTCAGCAATGCTAGTCAACTCAGAGAGGTAAAATTAAATAAGCAGCCAAACCACTTGCAATAGCAACAGAGTTCCCAGGCAAAGAGTGCACTACTAACAATTTCTTGGAGCTTTATCAAGAGCAAGCCCATTTTGTAGATTAATGGAAAATGAGAATGGAAATAATGCTTAGAATTTCAATAAGCCTTTTAATTTATTGCTTTGAATCTTATGCATTTAATAGAAAGTAGACATCTTCAAGGCAAGGTCTGTGCTATTTGCATTTAGGACTTTTCACCCCTTCCCTTTCCAGAGACAGATAAATAAGACTAAAGTGTAATGTTCCATTATCCACTTTTACTAGGAAGAATTCAGCTAAATGGAGCTGCATTGACAATGCAACTAAGCTTAGTAAATGAAAGCTCTCCCACATCACAATGTCTAAGGCTAACTGCTAAATCAACATACACATTTTTAACAAGATGTTTTCCTTGTTCATTACATACAGTTTTGAGAAATTTCACTTGAGACTCATTTTTGGTGGCTTTGTATCAGGTTTGGATGTGTTTTAATGCACTTGTGAATCATTAGTGGGGAACTGCTGACAATGAGGACAAAAAGGAGAGGAAGAATATCAGTCTCTGTAAACCATCCTCAATATTCTACCTCTCTTCAAAAAGTGGTTAGGTATGAAAGTCACCAAAGTGCAGCAAACCCCATTATTACCAACATGCTGAGAGAATGCTTTGGGCAACCTGCCCAGCAGGGTCCTTTGCACTCCCACGGGCTGGAAACACTGTGACTGCAGCCTGGACAGCTCCTGCCCTAAACTCAGTGCCAGAGCAAAGGTGTCTGTGCCCACTGACATGAAGTACTTCCTTTTGAGGTGGACTTGGACAAAGTACCACTCTACCAGCAAAGACTGAATTCCTGCATCCCACTCTAGTACTGAGCTGTGCAGTTGAGTTGCCCAGACCCTTTGGTGGAGTCACTCTTGCCATATATTCAATCAATGGTTAATACTTAAGATATTAAGCTATAATGCAGCTTTTCTAAAATTTTCCATAATCATCTCTTCTAGTTTAGAACTTTTCTGGAATAGGTAGACCCCTAAATTGTGTCAAAATTCTGGACAACCTCTTGCACTGTTTCTTTCTGTCTTGTTTAATTCTCCATTGATTACAAATGAGAAAGAAAATTAGCTGGATTGGAAAGAATAAACAAAGGAAAAACCCCAGTGTCCTACAGTTAATCAGAAACAACAGCATAGATTTCTTTAAATGTTTTAATCACTTTGGCAGCTTAAACAAAACCAGGTCCAAATATAAATCAGAAAAGAAAGGAAAAGTAGAAGGAATCTATGGAAGTAAAGTATGCAGCCTCAATATGAATCAAGAAACACTATCTTACAAAATATCAGTTGAAGAAATCCATAAAACTGCATCAGATCAGAGATCAAAACCCGCTGTCATTAAAC
Organism: Myrmophylax atrothorax; assembly: GCA_026770055.1. Taxonomy (NCBI): domain Eukaryota; kingdom Metazoa; phylum Chordata; class Aves; order Passeriformes; family Thamnophilidae; genus Myrmophylax; species Myrmophylax atrothorax. The sequence goes on along the minus strand of JAOXXN010000162.1, from coordinate 14,391,373 downwards.
TAGAAATGTATAGAACCCAATTTGGAAAAGTATAACAGCAACCTCAGGGGCAGGAGAGAGAATTTAGCTGTGAATGTCTAGAACTCAGCATATTAAATGACCATGAGATAAACATTTAATCCAGATGTTGAGCAAAGAGGGACAATACAAACCAATAATGCTTTTTCAAATACCAATGTTGTCCCAGCTATCAAAACATTACTAGTTCTAAAGTTTCGTTACAACACTTTATTACTTTTAAGCAGCAAGAGCAATAAAAATAGCACCAGAAGCCTGGACCTATAAAAACCAGCTAATTAACTGCAGAACTAGAAGTACAGAGCTACCCATGGCTTATTGATGGACAAGCATAGCTTTAGGCATGAATTGTAAGTCCCAAATCCTCTTAGATAAATTCCTCTACGAGCCAGGGAGCTCTGTGGCATAATGCAAACACCAAACTCAAAGTTCTGATAAAATGCCACATAAAAGTTAAGACTGGTTTCTGACATGTATCAAGATATGTATTTCAGTTTTAAAACACAGCTTAGCCTAATTTTTCTCCCATCAGCTCATTTTCCCCCCCTGTGACACAGCACTGTTTTCAGAAGAGTTTCTTCATTTACATGGGCACATACACAGCACATTCAGTATATTTTCTTCAATTTCTTTCATGGGAATGCATGTCAAAATTTGGTATTTTGAGACAAGCCTTTAGGGCATTGCTCTACTGATTGACCAGTGAGGTACCCTGTCAAAACTCTGAAAAGTGAGGCTTTGTCCCCTTCAAAGGTTCAAACATTATTCAAAGTGAAGGGACACTAAGGAAAGGGGAAAGAAAATCTAAATTCCTGAAAACAGGGAAACGAGACCCAGCTTAAGGGAGGAAGCATTGTGTTAAATTACTATGGTGGGCTCTTTGGGAACAAGAAGGAGGATTCTGGAGGATTACTTTGCTTTGGAGACATTTCTGACTGATCTTTCTGTTTCCTCTTTTATGCTTAAGGGACTATGTTTGGTTACATGTCTGTTCCCTCAACTACTGCCAGTGATGCTTTTCTTCCTACTTCAAATAAAAGCACACTGAAATGTTCATATTAAAATCTGAAAGTCCATATAACTATGACAAACACACATGACCTCCCTTCAAAAGGAAAGGAGAATGCTAAGACAAAGAATCTCTTACAGGGCAGCAGGAGGTCTCTGGAATCCATTGGGAACTTCCCATCCTTTGTGACTCCGGCAAAGGCAGACGGAAAACAGACAGACAGGTTGTCACTTCTCAGTACTATTTACCCATTTCTGCATTTTTACAGAGAAGGAAGTGACCTTCTCTTGTCCCAAACATTTTATGAACTCTCATAAATAGTTCAGCTAAAGAACAGGGAGGGTGTTTAGGAGGTGATTTATTGGTCACATCTTCTGAAATATGTAATTAAGTTTTTTTCCTGTTGATGCAACCAACAGTCCAAGCCAAAACCTTGGGCTTTACTGTGTCTCTTGCAGTTTCTGTAATAAACATACAGTTTCCTTCTTCAGAGTTCATAATTGAATCTGGTGTCTATATAACTTTTATAAGAAACTATAAAATTTCCTCCCACAGGCCAATCCAACAGGCATTCATCTCCACAGTTTGGAAATAAAACACCAACATGCATTAGTGTGAGTGCCTACCCTGAGCATCTGTAAATGTGTTCCACAGAAGTTTCCCATTTTTGTTTGTAAAACACACGCTGTCTGCTCTGAAGATTCCCCATAGCCCTGACAAAAAGCCAAGGTGTTCTTTAGGAGGGCAGGCAGATTTCAGCAACCAGAGAAGTGGTCCAGTCCTGTTCTGGGTACTGTTACACACCAGAACACTACGAATTCCCAAGATTCCTAGTTTTACCTAGTGTAACATTATTTGCTACTTATGATTTATGCTGAAAAATAGCCAGAACTGCCTCAAGACTGGGAATGCAGTAAATGCTGAAACATCCCAGACACAATTGTTTACCAGGGTGTAAAGTTTGTGGACACAAACAGAAATTATCTTTAGTTAAAAAGGAAAATAAAAAGGTTCATTCATGCAATGTAGACTCATACAATTGTCCCATCACCACTGACAAAGAATCACTACAGAAAACTTTGTGATAACACAAGTGCCCCATGGAGGGTAAGATGAAAAGCAAAATGAGTGTTTCAACCATCCATCCAGGACCAAAAAAATTAAGTACTCCCACTTGATTGTTGCTGCAGACACGGCATAGAGCTCCCAAATCTTTTCTAGTACAATGTGTGCTCCAGGATCTGCCATAAGGTATAGATTCTTTCCTTTATAAATGCTCTGTCTTCTACATCTCCCCTGTAAATTCAATAAGATGTCACAGGTAAAAATCACTCCTGAGGGCAACAAGGCTCCAGTGCTGTTTCTCAGGCAGTGTTTGATAGAAAACAACATTAAGAACAAATAAACAACAGAATTATTAATTATTATTTTTAAACCAGGAAGGCTTTTTTGCCTTAAAATGCAACAGCTCATCCTAGAACAGAAATTTCAGTATCAGTGGTGGGCAGTGTCATATTTACCAGAAATTTAGATCACAGAGAGCTCAGCGATGCTGAAAGACTCCCTGACAACAGTAACCCCAGACAGATTCCTTGCATTGCCATTTGCAAAGTTGGGACCAAATATCCTCTTGTAATTCACACAACTAAATATTCCCCTACTGAGTCTTGCAAACCCCCTCCAACCCCTCCTTAGGTTCTTCAACTCAGCTTTTAATGAACTTTTGAGCTCCACATGACTCCACTTTCTCTAAAGCCCAGAAAGTAACAAACAGGGAACTTTGTCTCATCCTGCAGAAGGCACAGAAGAGCTCCCAGAAGCACTGGCTGTTATGCCTTCCTGCTCCCTGAACTGGGAAGTAAGAACACAAACCAAAATTTCAGCCTCTCTCAGGTGATGCAGATTATACTGACACTTCATCCATCCTGGGATGTATTTCACTATCCTGAACAGAATGAACTTATGGGAAGCAGCATCCACCCCACTGCAGATGGGAAAGGTTGGGTATCCTGTCCCTGTGTCAGTGAGTTCTGGGGTATAAAATATGAAGGTTCAGTTGAGGAAACAATTCATGTTGAAACACACACACTATTGTACCAAGGGGGAAGGACCAGCTCAGGTTTTTTCTGCTACAGCAGAGGTTTAAAGCAGACTGATACAGATGGCAACACCTGCCCTAACAAAGACATTTGTATCTCCAAAGTGAAATAGCACAGCGTAATTAAGATGAAACATGAGGTTACATCCTAGATAAGAAAGAGAAGACAAAAAAAAAAAAAAGAAAAAAGTTTTGGGGTGAAGCTGGTGCATGTCACAAGGAAGAGACCTCTCTGTAACAGATGCAACTGTTTACAGGCAAAATCATGCTTATGTCCAAGCTGTGAGGGATTCTGCAGCTATTAGTAATTGTCTTACCTTTCTTTGCACATAATGGATTGCCTTCAGTAGTAGTTATTTGTTATTCTGAGATGCCTTTTTTGCCACATCAACTCTGAGACAGCTAATTATTTTACCTACTTTTCATCTATCTTTCCAGCCTCTCACTTCAGCTGCTGTTTTGTTACCAAGTTTTATTATGAATCTTGCCATAATTGGGACTTTCAACCAAGCACTAACAATGAAATAGTGGCATAAGATTTCCAAGTTTCATTTACAATTACCACCTTGACTCCGAAAACTGAAATGTGTTAACCAAATGAATTCAATAGCTTCAAAGAACAAAAAAGTATTAAAGCACCTTCACTGGATTTCTAAGCTCTTGACCTGAGAATAATGGAAAATAATTATATCAATTCACTGAATACTTACACTGAAATAATACCAAATGCTGAAAAATACTGCAAGTACAGAAAGTCCTTCTCTTTTTTTGTGAAGTTAAACTGCATCATTTCCCAGCTGTGGCATCTCACATGGCTCTCCATAGCACAGGAAGGCAGAGCGGGTCCTTCCCTTTGGCACATGCAGCTCATCCCCACAGCCCCTGCCGCTTGCAGGAGCCAGACTGGGGCTGGGTGGGCTGTTCTCTGAGCTCCCCACATTGTCACTCAGGGGCAGCAATGAACCTGTGCTGCACAGGAATCCAGTGCAATGAGAGCTCAGAGGGGAGAGGAGCTGGGCTGGGAGATCAGCTGCCTGACTATCTGCCTCCTAATTCCCTCTCCCTTGGTGCAGCTCTCGTGCCACTTACAGCAGCACTGCCTTCTCCAGCACACGTGCTTTTGCCAGAATAACCAGACAGATCATCACCAAACCCCTGTCCCTTCCATCTTTCAGAGCCTGCTCTGATTCCTGTGTTCTCTACTGTCCAAGACCACTAAAGAGAGAGATGCCAGACCAGCTTCTCAGTGGATTAGAAACCCTCTAGCACAGCACTCAGTAAAACAGGTTCCAGGGCTGGTCTGCTGATACTACAATTATTATATGATTGTATAATGATACTACTAACAATAAATCACTTTGTGCACAAGAGTATGACCATTTGAAGCACAAGGTATTCTGTAAACCCCAGTTCTAGCACAATGTGCCACAATCACAGAATTAGCTCAGTTTACAGCAAATGGTTTAATTAGAGCACCGTCTGCCTGAAGTTTTTCTGATGACTAAAAGAGCCTGGAAGTAGATTAAAACATATGCTACTACAACGATGTCAGAAGAATAAAGCAGGCAGACTTTCACAGAAATCTATGGAATAACTTACATCATCTTTTTTGCTACTAGAACATTTAAAGACTGATTCTCCTTTATGAAATCCACGGAGCTTCTGTTAAAGCAGTAACACCAAGCCCCTAACCTGGCAGCTGACTGTACTGCAAAGTTACTCAGGAGAGTCTCTATAAAGAGCTGCCTGCAAGCAAATGAGTAGCAGCAATACTAAAATATCTCTTCTTAAAAAAAAAATAAAAAATTAAAAAATAGCTGTGCTGTTCAGCAGTGCTTTCAGGTAGAAAGTACTATTATTAGTTATAGAATCCACTAATTAAAGATGGAACATGCTACTCATATGTACATACAGTGAGTGGAAAAAGGAGACAATTATTCATCAAGATGTATTTTTCAGATCTATGACAAGGAATTTATAAGCATGGAGGAAAATGCAGTTTGCAAATTAGTTTGCAAATTGATTAGGTCAAATGAAAGTATTTACATAATTTTACAAACAGGATGCTCTATCATATTAAAACATTAATATGCACACATGTTCTCCAAATTTCTATGCAGCCAGTGCCCTGGCAATAATTTAGTGATACAAGATTTCTGTATTCCATGAATTGCTGTGTAATGTTCTACATGAAAGAATAACATGTCTAATTTTACTCTGAAGATGAATGATTTGTCATGCAGAAACGTTCATTAGATTTAACCATTACTAAAAAACAGGGTAATAAATCATGATTTTGCATCAAATGAAGAAGCAGCACCTTTCTTAGCTTGGTTGTTCAGTCATAATCATGATAAATGGACATTCCAGGACAGGTGAATTTTAACAAGCATCCAATACGCTTAGATTAATTAGATTTTGTTTTCCAGTTTTTATTCTCTCTTCCTCTATGAATGAGAGACCAGTGTTGAAAGCAACATTGAATATACAAGCATTCATTGTTGCATGAAGAAGCTGTTTGTTGTTAAAAGGAGTCCTACTGAAGTCGGTGGGACTTTCCAAAGCTGCCAATAGGAAAACATGATGGAGAAGTTTAGAATATTTACTGCACCTTCCTTTAAGTTTGTGCCTCTCTGCCAGTGATTCTCTGTACAAGGTAATAGACTCACAGAGAACATAAATGCATCTAAAATGTCTGAGCAGTCTGGTTAGTACAGGTAGATTGGCACTTGGTCTAACTCTTCTAAATATCAAAATTCAGTTCTTCTAATTCTGATCATTCTACTTTTCCTTACAGAAAAAGAGGACATGCTGAGAGAAACCTGCATTTCAGCTTAACTCTGGGGTCTGTCTCATGTTCTGTGAAATGAAACACAAATAAACAGGAAAAAAAATTAAATACCCAGCACCATCACAGACAATGTCATCAGCATTGCACAAATGCAGGGCTCTCCTGCTTCATTTCTCTCCTCCCCTGGCTCTTCCTTTGCAGCCTGGAATATATTTCCTCTTTTCCTACTGCAAGAAGCTTCACTCAGGGAGGGCAAGGTTTCATTTTGCTGGGATGATGGTGCAATCCACCATGGCACACACGGGCAACCCGAGGGGGCTGCACTGCCACTCCGTGGGCTAATGAGAGCTTTATGGAGCACTCGTGGGCAGAGCAGCTGGAAGTGCTCACAGCTGCTGCTGCTTCCAACCACCTCTTTCAACAGAGTGTTGGAGAGCCCTAAAACATTTCTTCCAGTCTTCACATTTTTAACCCAAATCCACTGGGCTTTTCCTATTCTTCATCCAGGTCATTTGCACCCTCAATGTGCACAGAACATTCCCAAAGCACCTCACCATAGGCAGATACCACATGTCTTTCATAGAGGCAGATAAACATTTTTTTTCTGCTTCAGTATTGTAGAGTCTTCTAGGTACTTACTGCCTCAAATCTTTGTGGGATGGGAAACAACTGGAATAGCAGGCAAAAGAAAGCTATAGGTGAAGTATCTTAAAATTGGGCCCAACTTCTTACACTGATGGGATGTGCAGGACAGTAGCTTAGGAAATCAGCCACCAGTCAGTGAGTGAGCAATACATCCTTGCATATTTGGCTACCCAGACAATTTTTCCAGAGCTGAGGAATGGCAGTCAGCAGGTGTGACTACAAGTATGATGACAGGAAAGCCTGAAGAAACAACATTTGGGGAATTTTATTTTAAATGTGATAATAAGGAACCATCATTATCTCCCAAATGAGATGTTCAAAAGTGTGCACTGGGGAGGAAAAAACCCCAAACCAAAATGAACAAAAAAGCCCACTGAGCTATCTTTAAAAAGTTACATCTGCCCAGCCTGGATAAAATGTGGAAGGTGTCCAGCATTGATATGGGAATTGAATTATTTGTTTAGTTTGAGCTTTGCTGAAGAAAATGGAATCCAACACTTCTATCTACCGAGGGATCTGTCAGCACAGGACAAGCAGAGTCAAACTGGCTGCTTTGCTGACAAAATGTGCTGTGTATGAGTAACAAGGAAGGAAAAACTAATATCATGCCAACAAATGTTCTGACTTGAAATCACCAGTCACAGCAAAGACTATCTTGGAATACTAATTATCCAACAGAAGAACAGAGATTGTCCTATTAAATACAGTGCCATAAACTGAACAAATGCGAACGGAGCTAATTTAGGACTATGCCAAAGGAGCAGACAAGCAAAATCCCT
>JAOXXN010000162.1:14352074-14384004 GCA_026770055.1 Myrmophylax atrothorax | reverse complement strand
CAGAGTCAGAAAATGTCCTGAGCAGAAATGAAATGCAAGAGAAGGAGAACTAGATAAGTAATTAAAGAACACTGATGAGGAACGTGTTGTCCTGGACCATAAGGAAAAACTCTGTTAAGCTTCACTTGTAATGAGAATGTGTTTAATCACTTATACAGGTATATAATCACCAGCTATTCCAGAACATTGGCTACAGAAAAACATGCTGGAAGCAGGCCAGATGCTGAAGTTCCTGGAAAGCACTGCATAGCTTTTACTGCATACACAGGATAAATATTTAATAAAGAAAGAAGAGAGCAGGTCAGACACCATTTGCAGAATTTCCTTTTGAAATTAATTTCATACATGGATTTTAAGGGGTTTACACAAAATGCTTAATTTCCATATGAATTCAAAAATAATTGGTATACACAGTGCACATGCAAAGAGACTGATAGCTGTAGGAAATTCACCATAAAAACCTAGTTCAGGGGAACTCTGTGATCAGCAATTGCACTGCCTTAGTACCCTCATGTTCCCTTTTTTGAGGTACACTCCATGACCTACACTGGATACCTAAAAATCCAGAATAACAACCCTGACAAAGCAGAATAGTCCTTGACTGCAGCAGCTCAACTCCTTTCTTATAAACACAGGTCAAGAAAATAAAGAATTTCAAGAGTAAATCCCTATTAAAACTACTCTCCTCCCAAACTGGTGTTTTCTATTATATTGATGGTATTCTGTGACTTATTTTATCTATATGTTCTCTATGATTACTAGCCAGAAGAGACACTAATGACATCTCTCTTCCCCATATTCACTCAGATGATGAGGTTTATTAAAAAGACTCTGACTAGGAGTTGATATTGAAGAGCCCACCAGTTCTTCCAAAGGGCTTCTGCAAAGGGTTTGATGGCCATGACCTGCAGCAGAGTTGGGCATGTCAGCAACTGAACTGCAGAACCATTCGGGGGGCACTGATGGCACAGGCTTTCATTTAAGACTTCAAACATCAACTGACCCTGCTGCAAACACCCAAAGCAGCCCTTGCCCCCGGTGAGGCAAAGCCCACAGTGACTGTGAGCAGTGCTGGCCTCGGGGCTGGAGGAACACACCCAGGTGAGGAGCAACACAGACTCCCACCAAAATAATCATTCCTGCTGCTTCCCTAGGCACTTTGCCCCAGGCACATGTCTAAGTCTGCAAAGCTCAGATTTATGCATCCATTAAAAATAGAGGAGGGTTAAAAATTTCACCCTCAGCAAGGCTCAGACATGCCATTTTCAGGATTTCCTCATTTCTTTTACTGATCTATTATTAGCATCTACGTAACACACTGATTTTTTTAATCTCTGGAATCCCAGAACACTTGAATAAAGCAATACTTCTGCCACTCCAACTAACATCTGAGACCTCAAAGTAATATATTTGATGTCATTCAGGAAAAAAACACATCCTCCAGATATGACATTCCTGATGCTAATCTTAAACAAGATAAAATGCCTTAAGTTGACAAAGACAAATGAAAACCAAAGCATCCCCTCCAAGGCAGCCACAAAAAGCAAAAGTCCTCTGCAATTGACCTTAATGAAGTTGCAGTGCTGGTGTATTAAACCAGACACATCTATCTGAATAGAGTTTCATGGTTCAGTTACATGTGCAAAAGTCATGAAAATAAGAGTTATCCCCACAATGGTTTAACATGGTTCAATGACTTCCTCACACAGAGAGCATCTTTTCCTCTCCTTTAGCCAGTGCTGCATCAACTGTGCACACACATGTATATGAGAATGCCAAGCAATTATGTAGACTTTACAGTGAAGACTATTAAATGAGAATTGTGACTTCAGTTCTGCAAAGTAATATTGCCTTGCTAATTAACAGTACGAAAGGTTTAGAGATTTTTTTTCTGAAGGGAATGCTGAGAAATTAAGCACATGCTCTTGTCATTGTGCTATTTAACACTGCTCTTGGTCTTAACCAAGGACATGAAGATTTATTTTATCTATGTTAATTATTATAAAGCTAAAAAAATCAACCTGAGACCCTGCACTTATGCAAGGCAGTCTATATTATAAATAGGACTTTTACACCAGCCTAGATATTTTATGGCCCTTGCCTAACCCCAATTACAGTATAACACTCTAGTTTGAGAACATATCAGGATCAAGGTCATTGCACTGTTACTTAAGGATGAGAAATTATAAGAAATTTCCTTAATTATGAAATTTTAGGGTACACATTTACTACATAGTTCTGTGTAATAAGGGCTAGAGCTTTGCTCCTCTAATTCCCTTCCATCCATAAATAAACCCCTTTCACCCAAACTTAATGATGCTTTAAATCCTAGTAGCAGCCTGACTGGGACTTTCACTAAAACCGTGGGATATTTGCAGGTCACCACGTTCAATGAAGAGAGGACCAAGAATAAACATTTCTACCCTGAGTTACCCGCTCAGCCCTTGTCTGGGATAACACACATGGCACTCCTCATGTTTGCTCTGTCATAAAACCAGAAAAATGGCCTGAAAAATTTCCAAGCATATTTACCCCACAATCCACAGAGTCAGGGCTCTCTGAGCTTGCACCCTCCCCCACCACGGGCAAAACTCTTTATCAACAGACCTTCCCTCAAATGAAACAGATGGATTTTCTCATAAAGTTCCCCAACTCAAACTTTTTCTTTTACAAATATGTGTTTCAAAACAGAGTAAAAAGTCACACACTGGGTATGGTCAGAAGATAACTGTTTCCACTGAAGACATTAATAAGTAAATTTTACCTCTAGACAGTCTTTTCCAAAAAATCAAGCCACATTTCATTACTCCTCCTCAAATAACAATACCCTCTTAATACTTCAACCTGTGCATTTGACATTCACACTGACACAGAAGAATCTTAAAGTCACAAAACCCCACAGCTTCCAACATCCCCAAACCAAAACATGCTTTTGAGATAACTCAGTATAATAAGGCTAAAAAAGGCAGCAGCAAAACACAGAGACTCTCATGCACTTGTGAGTTAATGGAGCACTAGAGTTGTATATTTATTCACACACAGGAACTGTAGTGATGGGAAAGACTATTTGCTAATCTCAATTAGGCCACCATGAACCTGACAACAAAGATGTTTGTGATGTACATCAATTCAAGTGCTATCAATCAGTGACAAAGGGATTTATTATTGGGATGCTCAGAATATTCCTCAAATATCCACTAATAAAAGCATATGTATTCATGAGGCTTCCCTTAGTAATTTTTCACTGTACTTTATATGTATTAGATTAAAAGCCTCTTCTTCAAACCTTTTCTGAGTAAATGCTCTCTTTCCTTCCATCACAAAAAGTAATAGAAGAAAAAACCCACATGAGCCAAAGTTTCCAGAGCCCAAGTCCACAAATGCAAAAAAATGAAACCCAAAAACCAAATCAAAAAAACCCAAACCATCCAAAAAACCCAAACCAAAACAAAACCCAAACAAACTAAAAGAGAAAGAAAAATCCACCTCACCAGACTAGTCTTGTATTTTCTCTGCAGCTTCTCTTTACACTCAATTTAGAGTGATTATTAACTAGATAAATCCAAGGAGAAACAAAAACAAAGGGACACAAAACAAACCCCCAAACCCTACGTGTTCATTTCAAAGATCTATATCCAATATCTTGTTTCACACCACTATTAGACTGGCAGCATTGCTGGTACTTTATGTTCATGTTTGCTTTGCTGTCTGTCCCTCCAGCACTCCCAGACACACATCCCACCCCTGGGAGCACTCAGTGACATGTGGATATGTTCCTACAATCCTGAGCCTGCTGACTACAAGCAAAAAATTGATTACTTTGATCACAATAGGTGCATTTGCATGAATGAATTTTTGATTGTAGCAAAACCTGTTCAGTCAGGGTCCACAAAGCAGAGCAAAGTAATGGATTAGCCACCATAGCTTCAATTAATGGTTTTGGTTCCCAGTGGCAAATCAATGTCCATCAGCTCTGATTTCCTTGTCAAATACAAGCAGGCAACAACACCACCTACAGCACTTTATTTACAGATCTTGCAAAATCTTGGAAGCAAGAATTGACAGGCACATCTGATTTCACCTCAGGAAAACATATAAATTATACTCTGCTTTTCTGCTCCATCTTGAAGGGCTTTGGCCAGCAGGGTAGAATAATTCAGTATTGCTGAGTGCAGAAATAAGCACTGGGTAATTATTATCTTAAATCATGTTTATGAGATCTACAATAAAAACAGCAGCTTCTGCTTTGGTTTGGACTACTGTCTACTAAATAATTTCAGTCCAGTTAAATTGGGATACACATGGCCTAAAAAAAGTTTGAATGAAAGAAAGAGAACCTGCAGTGATGGTCAGTTGTTTTAAAGGGCTTCTCAAGTAAAAAGCACCAGAGAACAAGAGGAAATAGGGCACAAACTTACATGTCACATTTTATTTCCACATTAAGAACAGAAGGACAGTAATACAACAGAGGCCAGAGGAAGCTTAAGGGAAAAACAAGTGCTAGATATGGTGTCATAGAATGTAATTGAGCAACTTGTTCATTTGTAGTAGTTGTTGGAGTGAGGCATCTTATACAGTGTAACTCTGCATAACAACTCATTCATGTACTGATACAGGATGGCCCATGAACCAGAAAATTAGGAAAGACTGGTCTCTCTTCAGCAGCTGCTTAACTGTGAAAACATCCAAAGACCTCACAGAACTTTTGTGGGAAGCAAAGAGTAATGGAGCTCAACACTGAAGACCAGGCAGTGAACATCCTGAAGGGCACATTTCAGGATTCTGAAGCTTCCCTCAATGGAATAATGTGGTTTCTGGGGGTGCAGTTGTCAGTCTAAACATGCTTCAAATATACCTGACACAAATGTCTTGTCACACCAACAGAAAAGCACCTCACCTTCCTCACATACCTATTTAACAGGAGCATCCCCTCACTGGCTGGTGTAAGTGGCCAGTGCAAGCTTCTCCTTGAACAAAGGGAACACAGAGTAGCTTATTGGTTTTTTCCTCTTAACTACAATAGAAACAGGACATGGAACTGCTTTACAGTCAGGATAAGGCAGAAAAATTAAGAACTATGGGAACAAGGTCGTGGTTTAAAGTATTTTTTAACCAAGCAGTGTGCAATTCCTAATAGGTTGCAATACATTGAAAGCATTCTTATCCATATGAAACCAGAAGTAACACTGCTAAGAAAGAACTGGTGAGTTAAATCTGTGAAGAAATAATGAAAAAATATGTGGCCCCTTCTGGCTGTAAGGTAAAACAACAACAAAACTTGATCTGCTCTGAAAAGGACTAACTCAAATCCATGAACTTCGGTTTTAAGGACTTCAGATATATGGTGTCTAAGAAGGGAGTTTACAGTGATAAACTTGGAGCACCAGTTCTGCAACAATGAAAACAGAAGTGCAGTGATTATAAAGGATTTTTGGTTTAGCTCCACTAGAAAACTCCTCGGCCTGACAGTAAAGCCATTTATATCCCATTTTCATAAGTGAAGTGTCAGCAAAGTTCCTCTGGCAGAAAAATACGCCACTTTTGGCACATCAGTACATTTCCATTTGTATGGATTAAGCCCCCACTGAACTCAGGGGGATATTTGCCTAAACTTTCCTGTGTCCTGGTGGCCAAATTTGTCTTTTGTTAGGAATATATTTTTTCTATTCTCTCCTGGTCAGCAGCAGCTTTGCTCTTCCATCTTCCCAGTTCAACCTTTACAATCCCTTCAATCCTTCACACAACCAATCTTTTTTTTCCTATTTTCATGCTGACAATGGAAATGTACCTTAGGCAGACATCACTCCTGGTTCAGTTTACCAGCAGAGAAATTCCTTAGCTGGATACAACAAGCACATCTCAAATTAGACATATACTTTTGCAGTCTTTTGCAATGGAGAAGCTGTGAGTCCATGAGATCACAGTGAATCCTGCCCAACTGGACCCTGGCTCAGAAGCAAGGCTTGGAGAAGTTTGTGGCCACAGCAACTGGCAGACAGCCACATCAGAACCAGCTCCACTGAAATAAAGCACACAATGTTTTTATGGTGTGCTTTCACTCAAAAGCAATTCATTTTCCTTCTTTTTTTTCTTGTGTTTTTGTTTTGTTTTTTTAATTTCTGATGGCTCATGCACAGCAGGAGTGATACGTTGCTGATCCAACAAAACACTGACTCCTGAATTTAAAAAGTTCTTTCCATTGCTCCATCCCTCCCTTAGACTTGGGTAAAGTATTCATGTCACAGCACGTTTTAACTCAAAAGTACAAAAAGAGTAACAGACTATATTCTTTTGTTGGTTTTTTTGTTTTGCTTGACTTAGATAAAATAATCTTATTCCAAGAGACTGAAAGATCATCTACTCTGCAGTGACAGACAAGGATACAGAGCACACAGAGCCCTGTGGGATGGGGCTTGTTGTTCTTTGTAGAATCCACACAACTTTTTGAGACTAATCTTGCCATGGTAGCTTATCATGGATGTCATGCACAACAAGCAGCAGTTGTGCAAGTGCCTAATTGGTGTTCCTGCAGAATGCTTGCTGCTATCTGAACCTGTTTCCTTGCTTCTGGTGTAGCCCATTACTGTCTATTGTATCTGCACTGTGTACTGCAAATAACCTCATTTTCCTAATTCCTCTCAGATCTGCCCCGGGCTGCTGTCACACGGTGCGCTCCCTTTGCTTCTGGGCTGTGCTCATTCTGTTCCTTTGATAATACACTGTGACCCATCATTCATTTCTTAGGTGGATTTCATTACTCTCTACCTTTTCAATCAAACTCTGTTCTCACAGTACCTCATTTCAAGCCTCTTTAACAGCTCTCTATTCCAAACACTCCAGTCTCACCTATAAAGACATAATACATCAATTTGGAAAAAATCTTGCCTGTGCTAGAAAGGCTCACAGAGCACAGGCAGAATTTCTGCAATTCACAGCTGATCTCATTGGACTTCTCTGTGATAATCAACCACTTTTTAGTTGTGGAAAACAATGAACTCCAAAGCAGCTGAAAAAAAGACTGATAAAAACAAGCTCCTTCACTACATAACAGTGCCAGGATTCAGGTCCTGACTCTGCAAACTCATGTGACTGCTGCAAAGGCTCAGGAGTGGAACTGCTGGTAAAAGTATTTGAGAGTGACCAGGAAATAAATATGGAATTAATAGTGGAAATGTCTTTGACCTACGCATATTAAATAAGTAAAAAAGATGGAAGGATTTGCCTCCATTCTTTTCTCTTCAGTGCTTAAATTTGGTTTATAATGTACTTAAGATTTGAGCACATTTCTAAAGGTAAGTACATGCTTAAATATTCTTAAGTCAGAATTATAAGGAACTATTTTTACTTGTATTAGAAATCATCCATTAGTTTGAGTCAGTATACACTGTGTTAAATTGTAGAACTGCAGAACAAGAAGGTGTTTCCAGTTCCTTTTGCAATAAAAGAGAGCTGATTAAAAACAAACAAAAAAAACCACAGAAGAAAGTCCAAGAAATTAATATAAAATTTCATAATTATTTGTATAATCTTAAAATCTCTGAAAAAAAGGATAGATTTGTCTATTTAGGGGTTTTTAATTGCTTTCCAGTTACATAGCCATCAGTAGTGACTGTTCTAATAACTTGTTTCTTAGTCACTATAGCTAAGAATAGCTAATGTATAACTAACATTTCCTAATTAATATATTACCATGAGGATGAAAATTATCATTTAGCCACAGGTGAAACATGTTAAATATAAACTGCCCACAGGAGTTCCATCTTCATGGAGTTTAAATGGTGTGGACATGCACTTAAAAAAAAATCTAAACCAAGACTTTAAAAAAATTAATTACTCCATCAAATAAAATGGCAAGATATGTATTAAAACAGTTACTGAACTGATGTTTCCAAACATGTTCATATATTTTGTAACACACTATGAAAGATTTGCTTCCATGAAACCTGCACTTCTATAAATACTCAATAATGTTCTCAGAAAGCAAGAGAATTGTATAAATGGAATAAATCTGTTAATGACAGAGAAGGCCCAGTATGTCAGTGATGCAAATAAAGGCATCAGAAAGAACGTGTCCATATACAAAAGTGCACACACACACACAGAGCAGTCTTAGATGGCATGTGAAGATACTCTAACTCTTGAACATGTTCCTGTGTCAGCATCAGAAACCATTTTGTCACCAGCATTGATGCTGTTAATAAATGAAAGCAAGTCGGGGTGAGATGAGGGAATCTAACAGGTCCCTTTTGACCTTAAGGAAAAGTAAGTTTAAGAAGTATCTCTGAATGTCATCTTTTTGTATTTAAAACTGAATTGAGTATTTTGCTCCTTGCTTTGTCTCCTCTGCCTCTCTCACTTTCCAGAGTAGACTGAATAAGCTGAAATAACAAAAGCACTTTACATTGTTGCATAAAGAAATATATTCAAGCTGGACTTCTAAGGAAAAAAAAAAAAGCAGTAGCCTGACAAACTAGCAACTCTGGAAAATACCACTTTGTGAGAACTCCCAAACTCATAATCCCATTATTACAAGACACAATAGCCCCTGCTCTGTTATAAGATGTACAACACCTGCTCTATCACACACAAAATGAATTTTGTACAATATCCACCACATTTCTCATTGTGAGATCTTATTACAGCCCTTGGAAGAGCTCTGTTGAACTATTTCAATTCTGTATCGTAGCAATCAAAATGCAGTAAAGATGAGAGGCTACAGTCTATGGCAGGAACATACAAATAGTCTGACAAAAATCTCCATAAATCACCTGCTGCATCTCCTGTGCTATGGGGAAAATCAAGAATACCCAAGGCAACCCTTGACAGATGCTTTTGTAATACTTCCTTAAAAAAAACTCTCTAAGGATGCCCTACCACAAACCCAGGTGCCTCTGCCTCTACTGCTCCACTATTTTTACTGTGAAAGAGTTTGGGGGGTTAAGTACCTGCATTGGATATTCTTTCCTACAATTAAAGTTGATTATTTCTTGTTCTAGCCTCAGAGAATACAGAACCAAGGAAATCACACTCTCCTTTATAGCATCTTTTACAGACTAGGTATTTGTAATTCCTGTGCTTTCCTTTAGCCTTCTTTTTTCCCTAGAGCAAAATAATCTAATTTCCTGAGCTTTCCCTCAGAGGTTAAATCTGCCAAACTTCTCTTTTTTTTTATTTTAATATTTTCTCATTTTTGTATGTCTGTCCTAAAGGGTGAAACTCAGGATTGCATCCATGTTCTAACTGAAGGCTTAAAAATCCCAGGGAAAACAAAGCAACGTCCCTCCCTTAGATACAAAACTCCAGTTAAGACATCTCCAACTAAAATTAGCTCCTTTTTCTTTCTGATAGCAGCACTGCATTTTAGCCACATATTCCATACATTGTGTTTACAATATGCTACAATCACCAGATCTAGTTTTGCTGTCCAGCTGCCAGGCCAAATATTGGCTGTTTGTGGTTTTCCCTTATTGCTCTTACCTGTGTGATGCTTAAGCCCAGTTCTCTACTTCAAGATTATGTTGAGTTCAATCATATAAACAAAATTACTGGTGACAGGGGACAATTTCATAGATTATGGTTTTTTGGGGGGAAGGTAATGTAAAAAAAATTGTTCGCAGAGAAAACGACATTGAAAGTGCTTAGGCAGAACAAATGACTGATGAGTGTGTCAGTGTGGTGGGACAGACACCTGGGTAAGCTGCATGGACAGGTATGCCAGTGCTACATGGTTGGGATGCAGAAGGTATTAAACAAGCTTCTAGTTAGTGTAGGTTCAAAGCAGAATAAGGAAAAAGACTCCTGGAGTCTGCCAACAGTGGGGACCAGGGCTGAGGAGCTCAACAAAAGGGGCAGGCACAACACTGATGGGGGAAAGGGCAGATCTGAACAGAGTCCTCCTAAGCACATGATATGAAATAAGATTGTTGTATGCAAAAGTCTGGGCATGGGATACACAGTTAGCAGGGAAAGAAAAAGGATCAAAGGTGAAGCAGGCACAGAAACTGAACTGAGGTGCAGAGAGATAGTCAAGAATGCACCAGAGCTGTGCAGAGTGCCCGTGCTGCCCATGGCTCAGCAGGGAGGGACTGCAGCACAGGGACAAGCAGCTACCCCTGGCACAGATTATGCCAATCAGGCACATGGCAATTAAAAGGCCAGTCCATCCCCACTCGGCTTTTACTTTCATAGGTGTGTTCACAGTAAGACTGATACTGTAAAAGGTAAAGAACTCTTGTAAGGAAAAGACTAGGAACCTCCATATTATTATTTCAGAATACTTTGAAAGGTGACAAAACACGTGCTTTTGACCTGTAAGGTTTGCTGAGAGACACTTTGCAGAACACCACCAGTTCTCCACAAACAGGCTTTTTATTGCAGTTATACTGCAGGACAACTGGAGGAGAGAGTATGGAAACGACCAGGGGCTCTTAAGGGCACGGCAAGTGTTGTGTAAAAGAAAAACTGTAAATGGATTTCCCTGCTGCAGCACACTTTTAGTAGCACAGATGTGTACTGAGGTAGAAAACTATTTGTCTCTGGCAGCAAGAGCTCTGTATTACTTTTCTCCTCTGAGCCAGGGTGGTGATCTTTTGGATACAGCCTCAAAGAAAGCACTTTCTATAGAAACAGACTGTGTCAGTCTAGAAAAGTCTTAGTGTGTTACTCATATTATGGATCTCATGAAGGACAATGAGAAATTGGTTACTGTTTAGAAAGACTCAAAGTTCATTCATCAGATGTGTAGGCATAAATGGATGTCTCTCTGTAGACATGTGCATATTCATACACAGCTCGTATACTTTTTTAATTAGTCTTACAATTTCTACATTTCGGCTTAATTTATCAACACAGATACATTTGATCTTGTGACTACACTCAAAAAGAAAAAAATGTTCTTTTGCACAAGAACTCCAATGAGGTGGTAAGCAAAAAAAACCCTGCTGTCAAAATCTCCACCATTGCTTCAAGTGACACACAAAGAAATCACCTCCTTTTGCAGAATTAGAGTGATTTAGTCTGCTAATCATCATTATATTATAAGCCCTTATTAGGTCTTGGCAATGCACATGGTCTGTCATCAGCCCAAGCCATTGTGCCAGCTCTTTGTAAAAGAAAAGTATCTAAAAGCTTATCCTGTTACTGTAAATGCACTTCAGTACACAAATAAAACAGAACTTTGTCTCATACAACCGCTGTCTTGAGGTTAGATGCCATGAATTATACCAAGATTTAATACAGTATAACAAATAGATACCACTGTTAAGTTGCAGGCAATTTACCCTGTGCAAACCCTGTGTACCATCCTGCCATGGCAAACCAGCAGGATGTGGTGAAGTTGCTCTTTTATGGAGCACCTCTAAAGACCTGCAGCATCAGACACAATGCTAAGATACTGACTGTTCCAAGGTTTCATTTCTGCCCCTGGGAGAGATAAGGGTGAAAGCAAAGCTTTTTCTGTCATTAAGTGGAGCGTAATAATGATACCAGGCACTTTCTCAGATTCTTCTATTCATTGGAATTCACCCTCAATGAAATGTTTCTGGAGCATGTCTGCTACCAGCAGCATAGTGAAATGACAGCCTCCAGATGAGAACCTGAGCCCAAGCATTTCTCCCTCCACAGTGCCTGGCATGTCACTGTTCTTTGCCAAATTCTGTGCTAGGTAATTATGTTTAGATTTCCAAATATTTTCTCCACTGCTCCCCACCCCAGAGGGCTGTGCAATGTCACTGCATTTCTAGCCAGTCCTGTGTTTCTTCCAGAACCAGCCACACCAAAAAGTTACTTACACATTGGGCTACAATAAAACTAAGAATGACAGAAATGTGAGGTATGACTATACATAGGATTACGAGTTTGGAAGAAGAGTAAAAAAACCACAAAAAACCCAGACACATTTGAGTGGCACATTATAGACTAAATAAATGAAGATTAAACACAGTATAACAGATACTGAACCCAGATAACCCGCATGTATCCATATCTCAGCACAGGATGTGTCAAATTTGTTTTGTTCATTGCACAGAAGAGTCAAAGAGTCCCTTAAGAAGTAAATTTGATGCAGTATAATTTGGTTATAGTAAAGGGATTAGTCTGGGCACCACCCTGCTGATAATTAAATCCAATTTATTATAGCAGATACAGATCTATGAAGAAGTTACAGTTTCCCAAAGCAAATGTGTGCACAGAAGCAAAATCCCCACTTTATGAGGACAGAGCATATTGTTTCTAGGCATTTGCAAGGTTCTCAGATCACTCTGATTGTCAAAGCAGGTCAAGTTAAAGCTGACTCTAACCAGCACTCCTTTGACCTGCTAAATATTTCACCTGCATCTAAGTCAGCCTCAAAGTAAATCATAGAATCAACTATTTTTTAATTCATGTGAAAAATTTCACCCCAAGATCACAGAAAATCACTTCCATTCAGATGGCTACAATAGGAAAAAAGCCCCAAACCCAGTCAGTCCAAGTGAAAGAAAAACCTGAGAACTCTCCCACAGCAAGGTTTGAGTTGAATGAGCAGCCAGCCCGGCTGTAACTGCGCTGGTTATGGAGGAGGGCAATGGAAAGGCTCTCCAGGGGCAGGTGCTTCTCACATAACCAGGCTGTTCCGCTCACTTGACTCCAAAGGAGTTCAGCACTGACAGATTGGAGAGAAATGCAACTCCTTACATTTTAGCTCAGTGAAAAATAGTCCTGCTCTCTCCTTCCTTCACTGCCTATCACTTTGCTATGTGATCACCCATGATATTAAAAAACAGAAGGGCTAAATTCACAAAGGCAACTGCTAAATTTAGCTAACTTCTGTTAACATGCCACATGCTCACAGAGATAAAGAAACAGTGATGACAGGTGGAAATAACTACAGCAAAGAGTAAATAAACCCAGCAGCAGGCACTGCTCTCCCTCTTGACTTCACCTCCAAAATCAGCTGCATCTGCAATGAGCAAATGCCAAACCATCCACGTTCTGTGAATGTCTTTCATCTGCTTTGCAATACAGGCAGATTCCAGCTCTTTCCTGCCAGCAAGGGAAGAGGAGAAATAGTGTGGCTGCACACCCAGAGCAGTGCCTTTTGTCAGAGATGCTGGTGCAAAAGGAAAGAGCTCTGCAGGACTGCAGCCCATGGGAAGGACCTGAGTTGGGGCACGGGAAAAGGATGAGGAGGAAGGAGCAGCAGAGAGCAACTGTTAAGGACACAACTCACCATTCCCATCCCCACTGTGACACTTCGTGAGTGGGAGTTGAGAATGAAGAAGTGGATTTGAGCCCACGAAATTGGGATAGAAAGACAATGGTGTTGCAATTTGCCTTTGTTTATCATTGTCCAAACCTATTTTAACTGTTAATTAAATTAATTCTCCTCAAGCCAAATCTGTTTTTCCCAAGATGGTACCTGACAAATGTGCTTCCTGTCTTTACCTGAGTCCATGAGCTTTTCCATCTTATTTTCTCCCCCATTCTCTTGAGGGAGCGGGAGAGCAGCTGGGTAGGCAGCTGGCCAAGGTCTCCCCACCACACAGCCTTAGGTACAAGAGTGCAGGGCCCTCTCTGTCCTTATTTTACACAGCTTTTCTGGTCAGCTTTGCTTCATTTAAGTCTCACAGAAGGAAACTATGTACAACAGATCCTCCAAGGAGTAAACCAGTAACATTTGGTATCTTTAAGTATCAGAATGCTGATGGGACTAGTAGCTGTCATCATAATGGACCTTTTGAATTCAGATGTAAGTAAAAAAGCCTTCTACTGCCAAGACAACACAGTGCCCAGTATGTCATTTTCATATGCTGATTTCTGGGATTCACTTGTCTATAAGGATATGGTAAGAAGGCAAAAAGCCACCACTTTTATCAAAGCTTAATGAGCAATAGTTTAAAAAATGTCAGATAATATGCAGCAAAAGTTATCCAAAGGAAGCAGTTTCATCATATTGTTTTGCTTCTTAGCTTAACTTGGATGTGGAAGGAGACTCATTAGGTTCTGCACCAATTTGGTGTACTTTTGCCTTCCTGGCCAAGGCCAACTCTACATGACAGAACTTGCCTTTAAAAATTAGAGGAGTTAATTTTCAACCATCACAGACACTAAGATACACATTAAAAAATAAGACCTGTTGGTCTTGGCTGTGCTACTGCTTTCATCAAAGTAGCTCTAACAGAGGGCTCTCTGTCTTGCATGACAGTGTAGGAAGTGGGACCTTTCTGTTCCAGACACAGAGGAATCCTTGCAGGGCCACACTGGCCACCAGCAGAAACACACGTGGCCTCTGGTTGCAGCCCTGCCTGCAGGTCCTGATGAGAAGTGGCATTTGGCAGAGAATGTCTGACACTGGTGAGAGCAGAAGCAAATCTTTGTGGTCTATGGTACAACTCCTGCTCTATAGGAACAGCAAGAGTGGATATAACCAAAGGTGATAAGATCTGCATTTGATAGACGAGAAGAAAGAAGCCAACATCTGGTACTTATCTAATTAGCAACTGGATGTGGCTGTTGTTCCAGAGATCTATAGCTCCAAATCCCTCTTTATTGCTGTAAGAAATGCCTCTATGTGCATTAGAGAAAGCAGTTATATCATGAAAAGTTTTGGGAAAACTGGCAGTTTTCTGCTGAAAGCATCTGCATTGTAAGTAAAAGTATCATATATTTGTTTAACTAGCTGGGTAAGAAGGCAATGTATAGCATCCCTGAGATCACTATTAGAAAATTTAGCATTTCTTGAGATTTAGATGGCATTTAGAGCATAAGGAACAGACACTGGCCACCCCTTCTCCAGGTAGAATGCAAGCAGGAGACAGCACTGCAGGGATTAGCAAAGTCCAAGTGTTATCTTCCCCTGCTCTCAAAAACCTGCAGAGTTCACATGGGTCAACCCCACTCTCTAAGGCCAGTTGTCACAGCCTGGAGGGCCAGGGCAGACCTCAACCCAGCACAAAAGCAGGGGCAGGTGGGCAGGGCTGTCTGGTGCAAGGTTCCTGCTCCTGCACCTAAAGCAATACAGTCAAAATCATTGCTATCACTGCCAGGGAAAATTTTAAGGGGATTACAAAAGATAAAGCCATTTTAACGTTGTGCTTTGAAGGTTCAAACATATTGTGGAGGATTGGAACATCTGGAAGCAGATTGGAGCCTATTATTTAAGACTAGGAAGAGAGTATTTGACCATGCATACCACCATCTCAAATCTTTACTGCATAGCATTCACCTTTTCTACAAGTGACCTCCATCTGATCCAGCACCAAACCAAACATCATCACTGAAAAGAACCCCCAAATCCCACAATTCAGTGTAGAAATCTTTGCAGTCAGCTGCACTTATGGGCTTCCCTGTAATGCCATCTGCAGATGTTGCCACATTGCAGCACACACTGCAATAGTATTAGGCAGAAAGTTTCTGCATTTGCCAAGGCTCTCATAGGAAAATCAAGGTGGTAAATCCAAGTGGGAGCATGGGAGTCTGTTCTCTTTAATTAGTTAAACAAACTGTTTGAAAAGCTTCAGGGAAATAAAGACTTCTTTGCTGTTACACTTCAGGCACTACCTTCACAATTATTGTCCAGAACCCATCACATCATTATATTAAAGCAACATGGAAAATTGTTTTAAAAATCCATAAGAAAATCCTCAGGCCACATTCCAAAGAAATCCATCCACTTCCTTACCAGACACATCTAACAATTACCTGGAAAAGGTGGCCTTTCAAGTCAATGCAAAAGCTAACAATCCTCATCTAAATGCTGCCAGACTTGGTTGCACATCAGGATAAAGATACACCCCTCCTCTTTCATTAGAATGGCCAAGCCCCTGCCCTCCCTAACAGAAGCATTAACATGGCAAAGGTGCCACCTGATCAATCATATCACATGCACTGTTGGATATAGTAATTCTTTTTAACAGAATCAGAACAACAACCAATAGGAAATATAAAATATAAAAAAGTCAAGCCCAAGCTTTAAAGTAACAGAAGGCAACAGAAGTCACAAAGCATGTGTGAAGTAAATTGCTTGCCAGACATGCTGCCTAACAAAAAGGTTGTCCCAGTAGCTCTGCCTGGGGTCTCCTGGTGGCTCCCAGCTGCTCTCCATGTCCCCACTGGGGCCTGCTGCAGCACTCCAACCTCATGACCCAGAGCACTGTGGAACCTCCCCACATCCCCAGTGCTAAAGCCTTAAAAGCAAGCCTTGCCACCAAGTGGGGGGCAAATGCACACGCTGCCACCTGCCCCTTGAGTGTCCAACAAGGCCACTCGTGCTGCATGACTTGGACAGATTTTTTCCACTCAGGAGATCAGAACCCCTCAGTGCCATTTAGTCTGGGTGCTCTGAGCACCCTGGCAACTGCCTGGCTCAGCAGCCTTCACCCAAGCTGAAATCTCCTTCAGATGCTATTTAAATCCAGATTACCACCAAAGCCAGTTGATAAGTAACTGCTTGGAATTTTAGTTTACTCTGCTTGTTTACTAGATCTGCCAAAACATATGAGGAGGCATGATATTTGCAATGCAGTACATACTTATGTTCTCTGTTAGCTGCTCAGTCACTTAAAAATTCTCGTATCCACAATATGGTTTAGAATTACTTACATAAAGATTAATACAGAGTTACACACAGAGTACACTAAGTTGTTTGCTCTGATACTTTTTTCAGATACTAAGTGCAATCAAGAGAATGCTTTCAAGATAAACTGGCATTTGACAGGGGAAAACGCCTGCTCTTGAATCATTAATAAAAAGGAAATAGTACTATTAAGAAAGAATTGCTTTCAACCCCTTCAATTCTCACCAAGCAAATACTTCGTAGTATTTCACATGCTGAAATATTTTGGATCTGTAGCAAGCCATGAGAAGGATCACTCTGCCAAGACAGTGATCTGCTGAAATCCATGAGATAATTATGGTCAGTGAAACTCCTAATCTGGAAAGACCTGAGATTTAATTCTTTACACTATAAATCTCTGTCTCTGCATTTCCTCCATGTTACCCTTGGCATGATGAACTCCAAGTGGGGAACAGGTCCACAGAATTAGGTGCCTTCTGAACTGGGATTACTCACTGCCTAATGAGACACACAGTGAGTGTTAATCTTAACCTCTTGTGTGCTGGGATATGAGGCAATGGTAGACACAGAACTCTGTTCCACGTGGCTTTCCAAACCCAGGAGGCAGGCAGGGACTGCAGAGGTGCCTGACAGTGACCCTCATCTCCAGGCACGCACCACACTCTGCTGCCACTCAGCCTGGGCAGGAGGGTGGAGCAGTTTCACCAGAGAGAGTAGGATGGACCAAGCCAAGAAAGAGCAACTTCCCCAAGCACATACTGGAATGCAGCCACAGCAACAGATGACAGACAGGGCAAAACCGACTGGGTGTAGCTGTGCTGCCACCAGTAAGCCAGGCTGAGATTCCAGGTAGGCCACATTTTTAAGCCCAACAAATATGTGTGGATTAAAACATTGGGTTTGGAGTAGATTGCTGGCAGCAGGGACTGACCACAACATCTGAGCTAAGTTATCCACTGTGGCAGACAACACAGCTCCGTGTGGCTGCGCACCAGGGGAGGAAGGAACTACCGTGTCTTCATGAGTTACTGTCTGTAAACAATAAACACCATGAGAAGCTGGCATGTAATAAATTATTTCCTAAACCCCAGGGTTATGAGCCAGAAGCCTGAAGCAGTCTGGAATGCAGGTGGACTCATATTCTCCATTCCAGATCAGTCCATGAAGTCTGGAGTCTGTATCGCTCGATGAAATGCAGTTTTTCTGGTAACAATTACTACTTCTCTCAGATTTCAAACTACAGTGGGGGAAAAAAAATCTCACTGGGGTGCTATTTGACCTGGCAAAACATTTCAGCTTGGTCTGGAAGGCATGACAGAAACAGTTTTTTCAAGCCTATAGTCCTTCCTATTACAGACAGAATCAAAATCTCTTTTTATCACTTAATGACCCTTGGGAACATCCCTGATTTTTGCATCATTTTGGAAAGTGTTTTCATTTTGTTTTCACAGAACCATCCAACACATGTTGCACAAACAACCAAGATGACAGGGTGTTCTCACAACAGAGAATTCAGGATGACAGAGGATCTTAGAGCACACAAGTATATTCCAAACTGTTGCCATATGGCTCCTTCCTAATAGCAAGGAAAGAAGGAAGGGTTTCTTTGTCAGACAGATCCTGCTATAAGTGGGTTACAGCCCCAGCCAAGCCCTTCTGCAAACCTGCTTTAAAACAGGAACTAAATTTTCAGTGAAAGTCCTTGGCTCGTGTCCATCTAGCTCTAGTGCACATTTCCAGTACTAAAGCAAGGAGGACAGTGCAGGGGGCACCTGAGCCCCTGACAGATGCATTTACAGGGCAGCAAGAGGGAATAATGTTGAGGCACTCGTTCAGTGTTTCTTCCTATATCATCATCATCATCATCCTGGGTATTATAATAATAATACTATTAGTCTCTGCAACTATTCTAGTGGGTCCTATTATTTCTTCATCTCATAAACACAACAAATTATTACTTTTATAAATTTAAAACCAGATTTTTAAAAGTCCTCAAATGTTCTACTTCCCAATTTAAAATATTGCATAAGTGAGTGGGTGTGAAATTTTGAAGGTTTGCTTTGACTGTAAAAAGTCTACTGGTCTTTTCTATTTTTGGGGGGGAGACATGAGTGTCTTCAGCTTGCACTGGATTGATTTGATATTGACAAATGCTGAATGATTAAACCCTATAGGTAAAAAGAAGTTCAAACCAATGTAATTTAGTAGCTGCTACAAGTGTGCCAGTATGAAGATTCTCATTTTGGCAACCATGCAGTAAAATAATCAATATTTAATACTATTACTATTTAAAAAATACTGGCAAGATATATTTTTCAGCCATTTTATACTTTCAGGTAATTCCCATATTTATTTCTGATAGGAGGGAAAAAATATAAATGCATTTCATTCCAAATATCCCTTTGAAAAAATTAATTTTACAGAATAATATAGTCTAGCACTTCTGAAATTTTCTCCCAAAAAGTAGAAATTGAGATCGTAGCTACAGTACAGGGTTAACTATTTTGCATCAGAATAAAAATTGCCTCATTTGTAGTAGAAAAGTTATAATCATTGATCTGCATAAATATGTAGAAAGCTGTGTTACATATGCCTGCACAGCACTTGTGAGAGAAAAAATCCCCCAAACTTCATATTCCAGTGTTATGGATCATTAACTTTTGAGAGCAACTATTTCCCTCTATTAAACCCCAACCTACCCCCTTTTCTCCCCCGTCCCTTCAACTCATCTAACGTGTGATGTCCTTCATGTAAATCTTAATAGATTTATTGACAAAAATGTTTTGGACTGTTGGTGAACTCTGTTATTTGCAGTGGGAGACTATTTATTACCTTGCAGGTGCTTGAGGGGGAACTCCATTGTTTGGTGTGAAAGGGGAGCAAATGGAAAGTACAGTGTTCATTAAAATGGATCACACAGCCAAGACTCAACCTCTGCCTCCTTCATGTGGATACTGATTTTTTCCATTTCTGCTACACTGAGCTTATCACAAGACAGCGTGCCAGCAGCTGCATCTACGATATTCAGATTCCTTTCCAGAGCTGATGAAGTGTCTCTGTAATTGTGTTTGCTTTTTGCTTCCAAGTGACAAGAATAAAATGTATTGTCTGCACTCACTGCTTGTACCCACTGAAAACTTATGTTCACAAAGAACAATTAATTTCTTCTCTTTTCTCACCCAAAAAAGGATATATTAGCTGTCTTTCCTTTACAATAAATTTAAATTGAATTTAATAGAAATTTTGTATTAACTTTTATTTACTTTCCCTACAAAAATACAAAACAAACCCCAGCTATTGATTCTTTACTGTTTTGATATAAAATTGTATAAGCTTGAAGCCTTTGGTTTCAACAAACAACTTCAAGCAGGAACTTCGGATGAGGAATAGTAATTTAATACCTTATTGTTAAGTACTATACTTGTTTTTGCTCTTGCCTGTAGAAATGTTAAGAGATCTCTCACATTCTAATTCTGAAAAAAGTCCCAATGTTTCCAAAGTATTTCAACCCAGGCTGAAGCTTCATGGTTAACTCATCAAACCAGTCAGCTGAGAGTAACACTGAATGGGCACAAACAAGGCTCAGGTCTAGAAACTAAGGAAAAACACAGACTAAAATCTTGGGGTTTCCACAGAAGAGAGGCAGGATCCTGTGGAAGATACATATGAAAAGTGGTGGTGATCAGTTGTGGCTCTGCAGCTCCAGACTGTACATCCCACGTGCCAGCCTGGAACGGGACAGCCCGTGAATACCTTCAACATCATCACCTGATGCACAGGAGCAAGAGCAGCACAGAGGCACCATCACCACTTCCACCCATCCATCCATCTGGCCCTGCCAGGCCACAGCTTGATTTAGTTAATTTTCCCTCCTGAAAACTTTGCCTGAAGAGTTTTCAGTGGCGCTCCATAACTTCAGAGGCAGCCCAGGTATTCAGCCAAGTGAGAAATCCTTGATACAATCCAGTCACTCCTGTGAGCCCGAGGTAAACGCAGCTCTAAACTCCAGACAACGGGGCAAACATCTGGAATTTGGTTTCTGAATTGCCTGGCCGGCACTTGGCTGATTTGCTTAATATTAATGCAAAAGTAAAGGAAAGCTTGACATCAGGGCTCCTCCAGAAAAGGCTGCAAGGTATGTGATGTCAACCACAGGGATTTTGGCTCCTATAACATCCCTTTAGGAGAGGAGAACTTCCAGGCAAACACAGGAGAAGCCAGTGCCAGGTTGCATCCCTCTAGCTTCAGGGATTATTCAAAAAACAAAACCAAAACAACTTCTTCCTTCAAAAAAATTAAAACCACAAGGACACAACAGTGTTGGAACCTGCTCACTTATGTAATCCAAAATAAATATGATGGCAAACCCAAACAGTGACAAGGAGCAGACCAAGCAATCAGGCCCCCTCATTCTTCCACGTCTTGGCCTGACAGACCATCCTTTCCCTTGCACTAGCTCTTGTGTTCGTTGGGACTGAATTTAGGCAGCAAGAAGACTTGCCTTTATTTTTGCTGGGCTAGTCTGCAGAATCAATTAACAGTAGGAATGAGACGAGGGCATACAGGAGGAATAGAAAGGAAAAGGGGTTTTTCTTTCAGTTTAGATAAAGTTGTTAGAGCATTTTAAGCTGTCATGTAAGTTCATTCACCCTCAAATTATATAAACCCAGACACACTTCAGTGTTTTTCCAGGGCTTTCAGACATTTTCTAAAATGCCTTCAGCAGCAAAAAAGGCTCTTCATCATTAAATTGTGCTGGTGAAAGAGAAGAAATGCAAGTATCCAGCTAGATGTGCATGATGATAAGCAAGTGAGTTAAAGCTAAAATTTGCATCCAGATTCTGCATCAGAACAAGCTCTAGATGATTGTTCCTGGTGGGAGTAGAGTTTCTATTCACTTCAAATCATGACCTGTATGAAGGGTGCTATTTTCAAATGCTTACACTCATTAGTTGGTCCTTGGTTCAGGCTTGATGAATGATAGTCTCTGTAAATAGTCATAGAAGATACAAACTAAAAGTTCCATTTATGCTTTTGTTGGGCAACTTAGAAGTGGATACAAGCCACTACCAAAAAAAAAAAAGAAAGAAAAAAACCAACAACCCCCTCAAAAACACAAAACAAACAAAACAAAAAAAACCCAAACAGACCCCACAAACAAACAAAAAACAAATAAAAAACAAAACCAAACCAAAATATCAACCCAACCAAAAAAACCAAAACCAATGAAACCCCCCACCTTTGGTGTCTGCCCACAGAGACTCTGACAAGGAGAGACCAGCTGAGTCCTGCAATGGGAAGAACAGATGACATAACACTGTGGGGAGGGATGCTAGAAAATGGACAAGGTGGCTATTACAACCTTCTAACAAGTTTAAGGTCTGCTAAAAAAGATTCCAGTCCTGTAGCTGTTACCTGTGAGAGAGCACAGCATCCAGTGGCTGTTCAGTGACTTGGTGATTAATGTGAACATCATGACTGGCAGCTGAAAGCAGGTGCAGAAAGTACTTCTCCCTTAAGAGAGGTTTGCAACTTGCTCCCCAGCAGGACTCGGCTGAGCTAAGCTGAACCATCCCACCCAGCACAGCTCAAGGGAAGGGGGTCACAGCCCCAGCAATAATTTTTGATCATAGCTCTCTGTGGAGTTACCAAGTCCTGCCTTTTAAATCATGGCACTGAGAGCATAAGAGCTTATCATACTCATATTAATGGCACACTTAGTGCTGCCACCAGCTCTTTCCTATCAAACAAGTGCCTCTAGACTCACCAGCCTTTTGCCACTTATCTGTCTGACTCTCAGTGAACAGCAAGCTAAAACTTGCACCACTAAGGTACCAAGATACCAGAAACTTCCCCGCAGGCACAGTCAACAAAACTGCAGAAAGCAGTGCCATGAGCAGAGGGAGGTTTCAGACCCGTGTTCCAATTTGCTTTGTGTCTATCTAATCAGGTGAGAAGGAAGCAACCACAGGAGCAGTCAGTCCTCAGTCCTGAGCTGATCTCGGTGCTACCTTGTTGACAAGACAGAATAAATGGCTGTTATTCAAAGTAGATCCTAGAGGGAATGGGTAAAGTCCCAATTTTCATACCTGGCTGCTGGTATTTTACTAAAGGGTATATTGGCATCTAGCAAAGGTTAGAATAATTTTCAGAATACTCAGCTCTTGCTCATCTGCAGAGGACAGATTAAAACTGAGCACATGCTATACATATTCAATAAAGGAATATTCCAACATGGTCATTTGCATATTCAGAAGGAAGGCTGGAGCAGAAATGTTCACACTCCTCTCCCTTAACAACACATTTTCCAGGGGCTCCTATTCTACAAGTTCACATGATTCAGAGGAAAAGAGTTCTTCTTCTTCCCAGCTCTGAGCATGGCCAGGTGCCTGGGCTGCAGGTCACAGAGCCTGCATCACAGCACTCCTGTCATATAACACTAAATCCAGAAGGAGTTTGCCAAGGCAAAATGGATATCCTTTAAAATAATACCATGTAAAGGTTCAGTGCCATGAATGGAAAGAACCACGATATAAATTCAGAGATGGATGCATCACCTATTGCACCTGAGCAGAACAGAGGTACCTGAGCACTGAACAACAGGCTGTGGAAAGGTCAGGATTGCATGACATGAGATACAACCAGGCTTAAACTCCACACTGCTACTGGAAAGTTTGGGATGCATCTTTAAATTATAAAATGTGATTTCATCTAGGAAGACTTAAGTTTAGCATCTTCAAGTGTCAATTCAGATTTTATGTTCTATCATAAATCTAAGCCATTTGTTCAGCTACATGGCCTCATGTACAGACTTTAAAACACCTTTTTATGCAAGTGTCCAGCACACAGACTCCAGCTAGCCTGAAAGACAGGAGTTAACTAACACTCATAATGAGGTCAGGAAGGTTTTAGAATTCGTACAGCTACTCCTCCTTTGATTGAAACTATTAATGGAATTATAAAAAATTAAAATTTAAGCATTCAGCTCACCAGTTGCTGCAGTTGTCCAACTGACAGCTTAGTATTCATCTGTCATCCTTCAGAGGTTGCACAAAATTCAGCAGGTAATGTCAGATAGAGATCTACAAAACTCAGAAAGTAAAGTGTTTTAACAGCTTCGAGCTATTTCTACATTGCCATGCTGTATAGGTGTTGCTGATAAAAAGAATGCCATATCAGTCTTTCAGCTAATATGAAGTTATACAACTGAATTGAATATAAAAATGAAAGTCTTAGTATCTGTCAGTTAAGTATTAGCCTGAGTTAGTCTCAGAAGAAGATTAAAGTTTAATGGACTGTTTTGATCATGCAGATGTAATGTGAGCCCAATTCAAGCTTGCTTTGCTCTAGGATTTTTTTTACATTATTTTTTTAAGCCTGTTCAGGGGATTTGCTATCCTGATACGAATTCCTCATTGAAGAAACCATGTTCCAGGTCTCAGCTCTAAGACTGTATTGCTCCTAGAGAATCTAGGACCTATGTTATACATTTTTGAACAACATTAAGGCTTGTTCACAGGCTGATAAAGAAATAATCAAGATTGAGCCTCTTTTTCTGAATCAGGAGAGCAGACTCTTTAAATGCAATGTCAGCCAAGAAACTGGTGATTAATCCTGTTCAGTTTTAGTTCAGGAGTTGTTAATATTTTGTAGTACAAATATTTGATGTATGTAGAATAGTGTAAACAAATACCTAATTGATTTAATATTTCTGTAAAAATCTCATTACAAACTGATAGAATACTAGCAAAAAACCAGCAATGACAGAAAATAAGAAAATAGCAGGGAATAAAATGGTTTGTTTGCCTCTGTGGTGATCACACAGCTATACAGCACATAAGTCTTCCCAATGGATTTTCTTCACTGACAAAAACACACATTTTGTGTACACTTCACCTGCAGAGCCACTGAGAGACAACTGTGGGGCATCTGCTGGTAAAACTGGGTGATGAGCCTCAGTTAACTTCATGTAAAACAATTAGGGAAAGCATTCAAGGAGGGAACTGACTCCCAGACTGACACACAACTATGCAAAGGCTACAGATGGATTCTGCTGCTTCACCTGCACTCACTCCTTTGGCATTCCATTTTCAGCACATTCATTATCTCTGTACCTCACTGCTATCAATACATTCATGCTTTCAAGTTACTCTCAAGACAAACTTCCAACAAAACAAATGTCTGAGGGAGATAATACTGCTCAGTGCAGTGTATGGCAAAGTAGGTAGCCAGGAGATTAATTACACATTTTTAAAATAGATTAAGAACAAAATATAGGAATAAACTTCCAAGAGTCTGGTGAAAAAACCACTCTGTTACAGAACCTCTGTATATTCCACAATCATCAGTTACCTGGGAAATGGAACAAACATTCAAAACATTAAATGAAGATGCCAATGGCAGATAAACACAAACACAAGTCCTTCTTAAACAATAATAAGCATATAAATCCTCAAGAGAAACATAGGAAACCAAACAGTGAAAGCAATCACTTCGTGAAAACCCATGCTGACAAACTCGTATCATGCACAGAAAAACAGCAAGTGTAGACTCCATTTAGATAATTTCTCAGAACCTGCAAACATTCTGAAAAGTGGCACAGTGTCACAAATGAAAAAAAAAGCAAAATAAGAGTGGCAAATACTGGTCACTTCTGAAAACTCCACCGACTGGAGAAAGTAGTATTAAGGATTATACAGCAGATTTCATGTCAAACAAAATAGATTGCTGTACCCTTGAGGGCTTTAAGATACCAAGCTGCTGTATGTGCCCCTTGACACTGCATCAGGACAAGACTAATGCAAAGGCTAACCCTGAACACTGGGTTTTCTAAAAGTACACACAGATGGGCTTTTACAGAACCAGGACCCTGGAGGTAACAACAGACATGGATCAGGCCACACTCAGCCTGAGGGATTTGGGCACTGTATGTTCCCCAGAGAACATGGCAAATGGGGAAATCTTAATATGGTTTCTTCAACTGGAGTTAGCAAAAGTGTATGGAAAAGTATGCTGAAAGAAAAAGACATTTCAAGATTAGTAAGGGAGCCTAACACCTTCAAAAGACTCACGAATATATTAATGAGAGACACTCAGATGGAATAGCATTGTGTCTTTTTCCATGAAACAGAGCATTATAGCAAAGGGTGATAGTCACAGGAGGCAACTATCTATCTTTTATATGTGGGAAAGGCCTACTGTCTAATTTATATCCCATGGGCATCTTTTGGAGTAATGCTAAGTTTATGCACCTTTACAATGTCTTCACACATAAAAATTATATACAGCCACGTTCACAGTTATAAACAAGCCATTTATGGCAAAGCCAGCAAACTTTCATGGCAGGATTATTCTATATCAACATATTAAATACAATGAAAACGTTACTTAATTTATATTCTTTCTTTACAAACAATGCATTTGTGAAGCAGGTAATTTTTTATTTTTTTCAATGACATATTCAAAATGTAGCCTATTTTTTGAGAGGAAGAAAAGGCATAGCTTAAGTGGCTTTTTCAGCAGCAGCAGAGAAGGTAAGGATGCAGGCAAAGACATAGTAAAAAGCTCTTTGGTTAGTGATACAATCTCCTATTGATTTATGGATTATTTCCCTATTTACATTCTTTCTCCAGCAGATATTATCATCTAGAGAGATATGGCTGAAGAGCTTCTGTGCACTCCACACCAAGTATGTGATGTGCCACAGGATGCTCCCTTTCCTTTCCATTGCAGGTGCTGCTCCAAACAGACGACACCAAGTCACAGAAAAGACGAGTCCTTCCCATCCATCCCTGGACAGGTGAGGTGGGGGAGCTGCTGCCTGGGGGCCCTCTGGCCACACAACCATCTCCTCCCTCTTCAGCTCTGCACTCACAGACTCGAGAGTCTCACAGAAGCTGCTGATGCTCAGTTCTCTCTCCCACATGTGACAGAAGGATAAGGTTTCAGAATAGCACACCTTGTGCGGGCAAACAAATAGCTTCTTACTCATTTAGCCACAGTGCTAATCAAATGAGCTGTTTCCTTTCTTGCCCAGCTTGTGTAAGGCCCCCAGAACAAGGGGCTCAGGCACTTGCCAAACACTGCACTGGTAGTGCAGTATTTCTACTGCTGTGTTTGTTATCCATTCAAAGCAAGTAGGACCTCCAAAGCTGGATGTGCAGGGGCAGATTCCAATGCTCGCCATTACAAAGTAATGCAGACTGTTAACCTACTTCCTTTCAGAGCTCTTACCTCCTGATCAGACAGGTTCTATTTAGGGCAGAACAGCATGGCACTGTCCTCAGAAGGCTGCTATGGCCAGCTGGGATCCTTGCTGGAGTTACTGACACCTCCAAACCCAATTATACCAGCACAACAATGGCAAATACATGAACCCAATGAGACACCGAGTGTCAAAACTCAATGAAGAAATCTATCTCATGAAAATAAACCTGATTAAATGATAATGATTAATTACAATTAAGAACTTGCTTACTCAACCAAAACCTCATGTATTTAGATTAGACTTTGTATATGACTAAGATGTCAAAATAAACCTTGAGACAATCCTCAATGTTCAAGGAACTGCACAATAAGACTTAACTGCATATGCACTATTTCATGTCAGTAAAAAATTCCTGGTTTTAAGTACTAGGGACATGGCAAACTTAAATTCCTCAGAGAAAATATTGCTGTTATCCATAGTATTCTGGTAGGCTTCTCTTACCAAGCACTCTGAAATCCCCAGGGCTTATCAACAGACGGGCAAAACCCATCAATGTTAATTTATTGATATTTGAGACAACATGTTGGTTGTTATTAACTGAAGAGTAAAAAAATATCATTGACATATTAATGCCATTAATCCTTTCAACTAATGCTTAAAATAGAACCTCTCTACCCAGCTCCTAAGTAATTACCAGAAGTAACAGAAAGGTTTAGGTCCCCACTAATGAAACATAATGTATCATAAAATCTCAGAACAAAGATTTTGAAATGGGTACAAAAGTACCCCAGACCACTGTCCCTTCTCAGCTGCTTGGAGAAAAACCTCTCATCTGCAGTTACAGAAATGAAAAATACATCTAGCACTGAGACCAGGCAAATTATATTTTGAGATAAAAGGAAATTTGTAAGAAATCTAGTTTTGCAAAGGATTAAATTGTTTCAAAATTACTAAAATTAGACATTTTAATTTTCTTAAACAAGATTTTTTTATTCCCCTCTCTAGATTATCTTTTCAAAACCATCATCTTGTCTTCTAGTGAACCAAGAAAAAAAAAAGAAGAGGGAGACTGCAAACTATTTCCCACCCCCCTCTATTAGATGCTGATCTTAGATACAGTCGCTATGCCATCTTCTTTAATATTAATTACTGTAACTGAAATCTCAGCAAATATGCCAACGATTTCTAAGATAAAATCCCAGGACTGTACGTTGTAGTTGGATTCATCTGTATAATGTTTCTGGCTGCCCTTTCACCAACACCAACAGAATACGAAGCATATTCTGTGTGACAGGAATGGGGTGATTCTGCCTCTCTTTCTGCCCAGAAAGGACAATAGATCAAAGCAGTCTTGGATGGCTCATCCATTCAAACAGGAGGATTAAACAGAGTACTAATCTGTCATTCCTTGTTCCTGCTTCATGACTTGTTAGAATGCCTTTTTATTGACTCTATCCCCTCTCGGGGGTTTTGTGTTTTGTTTTTGTTTGGGTTTTAGGGGGGCAAGGACTGTAGGGTTTTTTTGTTTTCAAAGGTTAAGTATAAAAGAATGGTAGAACTCCTTATACATTATACAGCAAAAAATTGTCATATGCTTGGAATTCTCATTTGACCACTTTTCATATCCACAGTACTGAAAATTTGCAATGAGAAGCCTACTTGTAATGCTGGAGTCACAAAGAAGTTTAAATATATAAAACAACATATGCTCAGATAAGTAAATTATAGAACAAGAAATCCAAGTCATACATGATGCCACCCTTCTGACAAGTACACTTAAATAACACATTAAACTTCCTTATTCTTACAGAATATTGTGATTAGCTTAAATGGAAATAAGCTACATAGATTTTGATTAAAAAATAAATGATTAATACTGGGGGGGAAATTATTTTCTCTATACTATTTTAGCATAGAAATTCTCTAGGAACATGTAAATTCAAATGAGGAAAATTAGTAATCCTGCTATTTTTATAATTCTTATTTTAACTGCATTCAGACATCTACTATCTACAGAAAGAGGTGGACACTGCAGAATTTTAAAAGGATTCAAAATATTCAATATTCAAAATACTGGTTTCCTTTCCAGATTTCCAAACCAGAATTTAAGGGAAAAAAAACAGGAAAAAAATATTATTCTTATAAAAACCTTTTGCCCTGCCAGTCTAAGAAACTTCTTTCCTTGGACAGACTCCAAATGCTGTTACAGTTGTGCATCACTGAGATTAATAGTGATGTAAAGGGAGTTGTGAATTTTATTACAAGAATGTACTGATGTATTGTCCAGGGGCAGCAATTAAGCACTGCCAAGTATTTCTATGTCCTAATTCCTGGTAACAAAAATTCAGAGAGCTTGAAACCAGTACTTGGGTAGAATATAAAGTTTGATACCATGCACTTATTTGACCTGGAAATCAGGAGTCCAGGACACAATCCTAAATCCTCAGACACTCAACCAGTCTCTCCAACCACAGAACACTGGAGCTATTTCTGTACACTTGAGTTTTACCTAGAAGAGAACCCTGCTGACATTAAAGTTCCTTTGCACAATTTGACATACTGCTTTGATTTTGAAAACTCATTTTGCTGTCATTTCATCTATTACCCCCAAACTTCTTTGGGACTTAAGTCCTTTGCAAAAGCCAACTAGCTGGAAAAAGGTTTCTTATCTAGCCACAGCCACACATAGGCCTGCCATGCCAGATGGCTTTTATAGGGCATAGATATTCCTCACACTACTCCAATAACATTTCTCTTTTCTGATACCTACTCCTTCTTTTACTAATACTACAATATCACTAGGTAAGGAGTCAGGGAGGAGAAATAAGGACTACTGTCCTCTTAAAATTCATCACAAGTTACTCGGTAAATGAAGCATAAACACAGCCTTCACACAGGAATTGCTGAGGATTCCCTGTGCTCCTCTGTAGATACCAGTGCAATCTGTAAGAACCTGCCTGGCACTGGCAAGAGCAAGGAGAGGGTGTGGGCCCTCCCAGAGCTGCTGCACAAACCAGGGCCATGCAGTGCTCGCCCCTGCTGATGGCCAGGGCACAGACAGCTTCCATGGGGCAGCACACAGTGACCAGCATTGATTTTGTGTGTTTGGGATCATTAGCAGAGAAGTCAACATATCCCACACACACCAGCTGTCAGGGCTACCTGGAGATGCTTCACTGGGCACAGAAGGGTAGAACTTTCAGACAAAAATGAGCCATCCCCCGCCTTTTCAGAATAACATTGTTTCTTACTCAGACCCTGCCTGCAGCTTCTGCAGTTTAGTTTGAAAAGATCCTGAGAGTAACAAAGGACCTGATATTCAGCTTACCTTTCCCTTTTTCTTAATTTCCTCATGATGCCCCTGATTATATTACCGTGTAGCGCAGTAATTGGTGTTCACACATGGCCAACTCAGCTACAGCTGATCAAACTTACTGTCACACACCCAGTACAATGTGGGATTCCTTAAAATTCCAGTTGTGTTAGTTAAGCGTTGCCTATAAACAACAGAATACAACTGCACTCTTTCTAATAGCAAGGAAAGAGTGCAGTTGTATTTTGTTCCTTTTTCATTTCCTCCAACAGTTTGTGCTGAAGAAAAGACAGGTTGCCAATTGGCATTTACCTGTTCCCACCACTTCCCCCCAAGGCAATTAACTCCAACTACCACAGATGCATTTAGACTTTGTCATAAGAGAAAATCCCAAAGAGCGGAGAGAAGCCATCCAGTCATATCCCAAACACCACACAACCCCCACCATACCTCAGACATCCAGGATAAACCCACAAGCAGTTTTGTTTGTGACACTGGTACCAGCTATAA
Organism: Myrmophylax atrothorax; assembly: GCA_026770055.1. Lineage (NCBI taxonomy): Eukaryota > Metazoa > Chordata > Aves > Passeriformes > Thamnophilidae > Myrmophylax > Myrmophylax atrothorax. Next base: position 14,353,422 of record JAOXXN010000162.1, on the reverse strand, counting down.
TGAGGTATTTCATCAAGAAAAGAGCAGTTTGAAAATTTTGACAGAAACCCACATAAATATCTGCATTAACATCATGGTGATATAATATAAAATGAGCAACAATAATCCTATGGAACTAAACTCCCTCCCCATCAATACGGTTGTTTCACAAACGTAAGGTGTGATTGTGAGTTTAAGTGACATGTCTGCCATACAGGGCATTGCCAGCAACCCACTGTACAAGCCAGGAGGCCAGGTGATGTACCCAGGGTTACAGGGAAAATCTATACTAAAGCACAAATCAATCTCATGCTCACACCAAGCCACAGACAATTTCTTCCTCTGAAAAGTAAGTTACAAAATTCTTGTAAATTGTACAAAGCGATAGGGTTAAAACAAATGACCACTTGCACTCACACACAAACCTTGCCACTGCACACCAGGACAGCACCTTTCTCTCTGCCTCTCTGATTAGCAACAACACAGTAATTTCCATTTTAGTTTGGCAAAGGACACAGCCCATCTCTGAGAGGTGCAGACTGAGACAAGGTCTATTCCACCTACGCCAGGACACAGGGAGTAACTAATGCAGGTTAACACAGAGCAATCTTTGAAGAAAATCTCTAAGCATGCTGACAAGAAAATGACTTTTGCCTGAGGCAAGCAGGTGGTTTGTGGGTCTCCGTGATCCTTTATTCATCTCTCCATATTTCCCTGTGAAAAGCATTTCCTCCCTCACAACAGCTGGACACAACAGGAGACTGGATTAGAATTCCAAGGCTTATCAAGCCAGAGGAGCAAGGCCACGCTGCTTTGGTGGGGACTGCACCTATTTTAGCACCATGCAAATTCACTAAATAGGTCATGAACTAACCCAGGGTACAGAGGTTTCTATGGACTCCAAATCAGGCAGAAGAATCAACAGCAGAGAGCAGGGAAGGTGCAGGGTGATGCAGCACTATGGCCAAGGAGAAGCAGAAGCCACCAGGGGATAGATTTTCAATACCAAAAAACATGCTGGTCTTTTTGAGCAACAAAAAAAGTAGATAAAATGTAATTTTGTTTATCATAAAAGGCTTTCATTGAATCAAAAATGAAAGAAAAATGTTATTAATGACTCCTCTGTGGTTGGGGTGTCCGTGCTCAGGGCCCAAAACATCAGTGTTCGAGCAAATTCCAGCACTCGAACATGCTGAGGACTTTATTACATCACACCCCAGCAGCAAAAAAAAAAGCACAAAATCCAAATTTATAGGACTCTGCTTCAGTGTCTGTGAGCACAACTAAAGAAATAACCCCACTACTCCAGCACTTTGAGCACACTCACTCCCACAGAACTTTGCACAGCTCGGAACTGCTCAGGTGCTGT
>JAOXXN010000162.1:14329989-14343062 GCA_026770055.1 Myrmophylax atrothorax | reverse complement strand
AATCATTGACACTGAACTAAATAGAGCAACTAAGTTTGATATATTGTTTAACATAAGAACTATATTTTGCGTTCGACTATCATAAGCCGAACTTTACCGACTACGTTTCATCTACAGTTGTTCATACTTCCAAACCAAATTTATGTATCGTAAGTAAAAACATAACAGATTCTAGCGTTACCAAATTTAAGATTAAATCATAGATACATCTTTATGAATAACACGAATTGATGTTCTTGTCGGTAGCAACAATATTTACAGAATGTATGTTACATTAAAGATGAAATGCAAAGGAAAGATGATTCCACTAAAAGAGACATGGAAACATGCAGACTATCTCACCCCTGCAAAGACTCTTCACCTTTTGTCAAGATGTTTTGCTTAATATTCCAAAACCTCTTGTATTTGATGCTGACTATTTAAATCGGTTATTACTTGTCAAAGTGGTTCTCTGCAAACATTTGTGATACCAGAAAGAAATAAACAGCAAGTTATTATAAAGCATAACACAAACCTGGGATATTTCATAAGCCACAGGAATTTTCCACCACGCAGTTGAGGATGTACCTTGTAAGCAACACAGTGAAAATGTTCTGAAAGGGAAATAAAGAACTATTAGAGCTTGAAGGAGTCCCTGAAGTCTTCCCTGAATTCCTGCAGGCCCCAACAGCACAAAAGTTCAGTGCCAAACACTGTCCTTAAAGCTGACATGGACCTGCTTGTAGAGCAAACTATGAAGGTCCCATCAATACCAGTGAGCACAAGAGCAAATTTCATCTGTATAAATTGTACCTCCATGATTTTCAAGCTGGTAAAACTATGGTGGGGTTTTTTCCCAATATTCCATTAAAAAACATCCTTAAATTCCATAGCTCATGAAAGGAGAATGATGCACTCAGCACACAGTTCTCAGGGTGGATGGAAAACTATCTCAATTATTTACCTGGAGACCAGAAATGCACTTCCAGCCTGTTTTACACCCCTCACAGCCACTGAAAGCACAACCAAAACTCGCTACTCATAAAATCCAAATCGAATTTCTTTTTCTGCCACACACAGCAGCACAATGTACCAAAAATTACCACAAAAACACCCATGAGATTCAAGATTGCTTTTTTAGATGCTTTTTGATGGAGGGAGAAGGGGAGAGAATTCCAGAGCCAGGCACTTAGAGCAGCGTATTTTGTAAGCAGTGCTCTCTCCTCTCAGGGAGGAACCAACACTCTTCCCAAAGGAAAGAGGAAATCACTTAGTTCAGGAGATTGCCTTGCATGAACTCACCATAGAGAAAGAGAAGTGTAAAGCAGACCTTTTAATGCAAGTATTATTACTAGTATTATTTGAAACTATGAACTTGCTGACACAGATGACTTAACAGAATTTACACAGGAGATGTTAACAAAACACATTGCTGGGTAAGCAACTTCCTCCACTCCAAAATATCTGAGCTAAGTTATAGAGTGTAGTGAGTAAAAATTGATTAGGAGAAAAACCCAAAAAGTAACAGGAACAGAAAACCCAAACAAGAAACCCCAAACCTTCAACAACAAAAGAAACCCCAACCCAAAACCAGACAAAAAGAACAAAACAGGACACCTGGAAAAAGAGGAAGGGTGCAGTTATTATTTGACCACACTATATTTTATCCAGGAAAAAAAAGCCCTGCAATTTCAAAAGACTGCTGCAAATTAAAAAAAAAAATCCTAGTAATGTTCAATATATGCAGTAGGGGCCATGCATGAACAGAGAGATGATGCTTTTAACAGGTTTTTCTGTTACAGTTACATTCAAAGCAGACAATTATGCAAATAAAAAGGGAAACTCTGGAGAAGAAAATACTTCTCTCTCACAGGAATGACAATGAAAACAGTATTAATCATATGCCTCTAGAGAATTTGGTATTAAGCACTACTAGTGACAAAAGATACAAAACAATAATTCAAATGTATTTCAACTGTCAAATACAGCCATTAATATTCTTTTCTCTCCAATTTTGCATCTCTCATTTCTTTCCTTAAGGAGATGGGAAAACAGCTTGTGAGGAGGGATGGAAGGCAAAGAAAGCAAATCAAATGGAATTGCAACAGGTAGGTAAAAAGCAAGACATGCTTCGAGCCAAGACAACTTTTGTATTGGATTTATATTCCTGCATAACCGAAGTACTGTGCCATGATTCTGGACAGATCTGCTGAGGAGTATATTCCCAAAGCCAACAGAAAATGCAGAGTTACCCAGAAAAAAAAAAAAGAAATGTACCTAATTTCTCCATAATAACGTTGTCATGCTACACATGCAAAGCTTTATGAAAACACACCTTTTTTTTAAGCATGCCTCTAAACACTATGCTTTTTGGCAGAAAATTTACAACATTGGCATTGCCAGCCCCACACACCTCATGGCAATATTTGGTAAACTGGACTGATGCCCAAGACACTCTCCCTTTGCTTGAGAAAAAGAATGTAAATATCTTCTAACTGCCCAGTGAAACAATGTAGAAGTCAGCAGTAGGATACCTGCAGTCAGTGCAAGGAACAAGGGAGACAACAGTGGAGAAATCATGCTACTTTTTTATCATAAACCTGAAATAAAGCCAAGCTGCCTTTAACTAGAGGGATAATTAAAAGACCACCCAGAGGTGAAGCTTCAAAGCCACTTTTGCATAAAACAGCTGATAACTGTACTTCAGTAAAAATGCCATTCTGGGTCACCAGCACTTCGGACAACTCTGGCAGGGAAGTCTCCCTTTCTGCTCTCTAATTCCTCAAGGAAGGTGGCGTGCCTCAAACCAGGGCAGATATCAATACATTCTCTTGCCACCAGCCACACACCTGTGCACACATCTGGACACGTGGCTCAGGAGCACTCACCCTGCAGAGCCAGCCCAGCCCTTGTTCCCATCCCACCTGCCAATCCCTCGGTGCCTCATCCCTCTCACTGTGTCCATGTGTCCTCCTGTCTCCACACACTGCTCTGCCAATGGAACCCTCTCCCCTTCAGGCTCTGCTCCCTGGCCCATGTTTTTCAATTGATGTACCCAGCAGAAATAATACAATGGCCTTCCTCAAAGCTCACCTCAAATGTCCAGGGGCCAGAAATCTCTGCAGAGACGTGTTTGGAAAAAAGGGTTTCCATGATATTTGATACAGCCCAAGTAAAAACCGGACCTTATCAAAAAACAGTTCTTGCAACAGAGAACACAACTACTAATTTAGGGGTATGTTTCTGTTTTATCAAACCCAATATCTGCTTTATAAAAACGTGATTCTCCTCCTACCAAGCTGCTGACCAATACATTCTGTTTCTTACCACTGAAACTCACGATCATGCTGCGTTCTCACGTTGAGATGAAAATTGGAAAATAGGGATTCAGGTTTATTCTGTCATCTTGACAGTCTCGTTTTAACTTGTGATGTGTTAATCCTCTTTCCATACTTTCAACATGAACAACTTCTGACAAACTTTTCTTCACCCATGAAAACAAAATCCTCATAAATGACCTTACACTTTGTCTGAGACCTGGACCATGAACTTATTTCCTTTTATCCTTTTGTACTAAAAAGGAAGAAAATGAAGCATTATTTAAAAGGGCTTTCCTCCCCTCCTTTTTAATTCTCCTTAGGAATAACAGTTTCTTTTCCTTTTATCTTTTCTTTCTGAACTACAGGTACAGTCCTATTATATCACTTGCTGATGCCTTTAAGCACACTATTTCAGCTCAAATGCACTCCTTAAATCAATGAAAATGAATTAAATTAGCACCTTCAGGCAAAATAAATTAAATAAAATGTACAATAATACAAGTATTACATGTTTTTCTCTGTGCATAAACATTAATGTTCTCTGCCTGACATTCAAATAAACAATTTTGAACCACTAAAATGAAGCATCCATATTTTCAATTTTTGTTTCTTTCTAAAATTTAAGATTTTTTGAATGTCAGTACTCCAATAGAAAAAGGTAATAATCTATTTCCCTACAGAGAAAAGTAAGGTGAAGGATTCTCATTTAGTTTAAAGAATTATGCCCCTTACAAAATCAGTGGTTCTCTAGGACCTAAAAGTGAAATTCTTTCTTCACCCACAGAATAAAATCTGTGGAAAAAGCAATCCCTGTTGTTTCCCACATGTGAATGTGAGTAAGGATTGAATTTCTGCCATAGTTATCCACAAGAAGCAAGGCTGAGCACACACACACATTTAAAATGAGACAGTGAATATTCAGTAACATTGTCATCTCTGATTTTTTGTAGAGCAAACTGGGATTTCCACCAGTTCTTCCTGCTAAGTGTTCAGCATCACCTCCAACATCCTTCTGGCAGATTCTCAGCTTGCCCAGCTGAGCCACAACTTAAAAACCCACCTTGATTCAAAATAAAGGTCAAACTACATTAGAAATTCCTTAAAAGTCAGATAAATAAATTGTGGAAATTACCTTTTTGACAACTATGATTTCCACAGCATCAACAATCTAATCTGTGTGATAGCCATAAATCCAACAGGAACAAATTATTTTAGGAAGTAATAAGGCTGCATTAGTGCCATGAATGGCAGGAACTCACTAGGTCCAGATCAGGCAACAGTCCCAGGGGATGCTCCACTGTTCCCTTTCTCTTCTTCCAAATTAGCTAAAGGGAAAGGGGTTTAAGCATCTGCCAGAATTAATTTATCCTTTGAAAAATACAGAAAGAGAGAGAATACAGGACAAAAATTATAAAAAAATCTTTCAGACTTGCTTTCCTTTGCTCCTTTCTGCCTAAGCCTCCCTAATTGCCCCATTCAGCCCCAGCCACCATCAGCTCACCATTTTTCATGTATTAATGAGGCACATTCCAGATGAGACACGAAGGCAAAGCAGTTCCCCCAGCTGCCTGGGAGCCCATGGATCTCCCAAACCACAGCCACAGCCCAGCCCCTGGCTCTGCACTAAGAACCCTGAGCGTTTTCCACATGTGCCTTCAGGTTTCATTTTAGCCCAGCTAATGCTGCCCACAAGAGAACCCCTCTCTGGTGAGGGCAGGGGGGCATCTCCTCCCTGCCCAGCTGAGCTGGGGACAACCCCAGAGCATGTGGAGAGCCAGAGACTCCAGCTGGGGATCCAAGCACAGCATTCACTGCCCTACTGCCCAGCAGGGCCTGGGGAGAGAAATCAAAAGTACACCCCAAATGGCCAAAATTACAGCAGTGGCAAACATCTGTTCACAGGCAGGCCCCAGATGAAACTTCACACCTGGAAGACCTAGAGAGAACAGAAAAAAAAAATGCCAATGTTTGACATTTTGGTGGTGTCAGTCTTCTCAAAGACCTGTGGAAGCATCTCCTCATTTCAGATGATGTCACATATAGAAAGTCAGCACACATTTTCCCCTAAGATTTGAAACAGACTAAAAAGAAAAATGACTTCCTGTTATTTTTTAATTAGAATTGCCAGCCCCATCAGCAGGTGGAAGGACACTGCCTGCAGGAGCTTTTTTGTGGGCTAAAAACTTGGTTTATATAATCAGCATGGTAATTAGTGAGCTCTTTGCTATTAAAAGGAACTCATTACTGCTATATTTTGCTGATTGATCCATACTCATGAAGTAATTTAAAAATGTAAAAAGCATTTTGTGAACCACTTAAAATCCTCAATATGAACATTGAAAAAATATAATTGACAGTTGTCTTTGACTAAACTCCAATCTAATTTCTTAGCCATTCAAGCAGATCTGTGTGGAACTGGAAAATGAAAACAACCACCTAAAGTCATATATAGTTCTCTGCTACTTGTCAGAATTCTTTTGCAAGGGATCAGGCCTGGTGTACCAAGTAAATACTCTCTTCAGGTTCTGTGACATGGTCACAGGTGATCTTGAAACCAAACAAAGCCACCAAGTTCCTACACAGCTACTTATAGAGTCTCTGGCCTGCCCTGGATGATTCACACCTTCCAGCAAGGCTGCCCTTTGCCCTGAGCACTCCTGGGAGGCTCACCCTGCCCACCAAGTCCTATTAGTCACCTGGAGACATGGCCTTCTGAGAAGCAGTTTGAAAAGAATGTCACCTTTACTCAAAATTAATGATCACCATGGATCTGAAACTGTTGGAGGATGAGTTACTTTTAATTTTGGACCCTTTGCCAAGTTTTCTCATGCTTCAAAAAGATCTGATAAATTATCCAGCAATTTCTAATATTGAAATGCAAAGAGGAGGGAGAAGAATGAGGGAGAGATGACAAGAGGGTGGACACATGTCAAGTACCCAAAGAATTTCCCTTATTCAGGGAAATCTCAAGTGAAATTCCATCTCCAATTAAGTCACCATATGCCTCAGTGAGCTCAACAGTGCCAGGATTTCATCCTTGACCTACTGCTTCAAACTCCATCCTTTAGTGCTTCTAATAAGTAGGCTGCTCCTTTCCTCCTGACCAGCTCAGGTGTCACCTCATTTCCAAGCTGGCTGTGGCTCTGAGGCTGACACTGTTCTTTCAGGCATAAACCAAGAACCGCCATGACAATCCAATCTGGTATTTATAGGCTCCACTACAGCACCTAATTGTTTTACAAACTGCAAGGACATCACTAGTACCTGAACCAGGTACTTCTTCTGACAGGGGTCATAAGAAACTGAGGCTGGCCCAAGTCACTCACTGGTACAGGAAAAAGGAGACTCAGGGAGAGCTGGGCCTGGCCTAAAATCACACAGAGTAGTCACACAGTGCCCACAACAGGAGGAGAACACAGATTTCAGCTCAGACATCCCTGGAGTCAAGCTCTGTCACTGACCTGAAGGGACAAGGAGAACCAAACCCCTGTTCATGTAGAGCTGGGAAATCTGATGGGCCCCTGATGTGGAAAAGTGATTTGCACAACTTGGTCTCTCTGTGCCCCCACTGACAGACTTTCCTGCCAGCATTAGCACTGCTGATGTGCTGCCTCAGAGCAATTCCTGTAAGATAATAAATTTCAATGTTTAAAGATCTATTTCCCTACTCTAGTCCTTCCTGTTTCCATATTTTGAAGAGAAAAAGATTATGCTATTTCAGCCACTGCTCTTGTTTTATTAGTGCATTAAGTATTTTAGGCTCTTTTTTCTCCACAAAAGTAAGTGCTTATAACATTCATTTTGCTTTAAGAAATTTATTCTTGCTTTCAAGCTGCGGAAACAACTCTTACAGAATAATATTTTTATCTTTCTTGGAGATGGATGATTTATTTTTAATTGCTTCTTTAGGTCAGGAAGCTGCTTACCAGTATGCCTTCATTTACTGTGTTCATTAATTTAAGCTTTTTAAAAAAGTAATATGTCAAATCACTTTTTTCTCCTGGAAAGGGAAGTCATGGTAGATAGAGAGATCAATTATTAATTAGCATTAACCAAAAGTAAAACAAAATCAAGAAGCTTCTTAAAGATTCGAGTGCTCTGGAGTGAATGAGTTTATACCAGACCAAACTTTTCCAGTAGAAACTCTCCTAGGAAATTAAAGCACAGGGAGATGGAGGTCTAAATCCTCAGAGCTATTGAGATCCTGTATTTCATGACACAAAACAAAAATCCCACTTAAAATTTAAAAAATAAAGAAGAAAGAAAAAAGGAGAAGTAAACAAGGAAAAAGAAAGAAAAAGAACAATCTCCAAGGTTACACAACTATGTACATGAAAACAAAGACCACAGTCAGCTCTTCCAAATATTGAACTCCAGCTAAGCCAAATCCAGCTGTCTGTCACCTTAAAATTAGCAAATTAATATATTTATAGAATTGCAGGATCCTACAACCAGCAAAGAAATTGTATCACCTACAGAATTCACCAGATGCAAGTAAATTTACCCTTTGTTACTTCCTGTATTTTAACAAATATGAAAAAGAAGTACTTGTAAAATCTCTTGAAAAAAAATCATTGCTTCTCAGGCCCACCTATTTATTGCAGAGATCATAGAGGAGAGCTCATAAACATCCCTAAACCAATTTACAGCCTGTTCTGCTAAGGAGCAGTGTATTGAAAAACAGCCCATTCAGAACTGCCTTGAAAACCCAATTCAGTGATCCTGTATTCACTGTTTTATGTAAAGCATAAACCAGCTTGGGAACTCTAACTAATGTTACTTTTGTCTTCTCATTCTGTATCCGGGGAAGGTAAATTTGGACATGAGACTGTAACTGTCACACTGTGCTGAGCTTTCTGCCAGAGAACAGTCAGTATATAGACAAGAGATCACCTATTTCTATAAATAAATAAAAGTTAACATAACAAAGAACAAATGGGAATTAAGCTCTCCTAACACATTAATTGCAATTTTTCATAACTTATGTTCAAAATCAGGTATATTAACATCAGCAAGCCCTGAGAGGAGCCAGAAACAAGCCATGTGCCATGTGAGGGGTTCCTTGGTGGAACTCACAGCTCTGTGCCCAGGCTTGGGCAGGGCATGGGCCACAGAGGAGCCTGGCCCTGACAGCAGACTCTGCACTGATCAGACACTGAGAAAAGAATCCACAAACCACGCTGGAACTTTTCATAATAATCATCTTTCATTTTGTGAACAGCATCGAGCCTAGAAATGCAGCCACTTTGAATCCTGGGCTGTGCTGCTGAGCACAAACCTGTTCCCATCACTCCTGTTTCCCCAAGGGCTGCTTCAGACCAGACCAGACCAGACCCCTGGAATCCTGTGCTTTGGGAGTACTCACCTGTCTACTATTATTTCCTGCTTTACTGTATTTTTAAAACTGAAGCAATGGGGGTAGTTTCTTTGAAGCAAGGACAAGGCTGGGATGGAATCAGGGTGACCTTGTTTTAACAAGGCCATGAGAATATATTGCCCTATATTCATTTTAGTCAGTTTGATGCCATTGGCAGTTTCTGTATTTTTCTAAGAAATCCAGTCAAATATATGCTACAGGATCCATGGGTTTATTCCAGCTTCTCAGCATATCTTCTGTTCCTCTCAGACTGTTTTTTGCCTGTTTTGAGTGCTGCTTGTCTAATATCAGGCAAGTCCCTTCCTTAGAAAGCATCACTCCTAGACCTTCACTGTTGCATGAACCAAACACATGAATATGAACCCCTCTGGCAACCCATGAGCTCAGGCCTGTACTAATCCTTCTGTGACCTGTTAATTGCTAGAGGCAGTACCAGGAGAGAAAGGGGACACGATGAGAAGCTCCAGCAGAATCATGGATCTGTGCAGGAAAAAGCAAAGCTGAGAGCACATGAAATGCATTTTCCTGGAACCACCCCCTTGCCAAGAACTGAGAGCACAGAGACCAGAAGAAGGTGGTCAGCTGAAGAGCCTTGTCTGTGTGGGAACAAGCAGAGGGTCATTCTGAAGATATTAGGGAGAAGTACATCAGCCCAGCTGATAAAAGGAGATTAAGGAAGAAGTCAGGCAATGAGAACTTTTCCGTAAGTCCACAAAAAGGAAGCAACTAGGAAAAAAAATTGAAAAAATGGCTTGTCCCCTAAGCACCACATTGACTTTTTGCCAGCAGTCTTGGGTTTTTAATAATTAATTTATTTATTACTCCAGACTACAGTGGCTTTTATTACCAAATGAGTCTGCACTGCCAGCTGAACCGTTTTCCTCTTTTATGAAAGAATTTTTATCTCAAGGGCCTGACTCTGTGGGCAGAAGTCAATCTGTACCAACACACTGAGTGCCAGAACTGCCCCAGTGAGGCTGAGACAGCAGCACTCAGGGAGCACAGGGAGCTGTGCCTCACTTGGGGATGTATTGCAGCGTGGCACTGTGGTCAGTCTTCCTGCACAGACCAACCGGAGTAAAACATTTCAATGAGGCTGTCAAAGGACCAAACAGAATCACCCTGTTCACACTTTTAAAAGCTTTCTGCTTTTAGTGGCCCTAGAGTAAAACTATGAAAATAAAAAGCAGCATTTTGGAACCTCCAGCTTTTCCTTTAACCAACATCCTTTTACATACTTGCTGTGTCTGGCAAAACACTGGGTAAGGTGAGCCCAGACAGAATACCAGACAATTTTTTTGCTCTGAAGTATTATTTACTTTATAAATTATTGCTAGTCTGCTACTCTATGCTCATACTGTTATTTTTATGCTATTCTTGATAATAGAGAAGGTAGTGCTATTTTTTCAAGATTTTATATGTACCCTACATAAGCTAATGATGGCAAAGGAACTAATCTGTTTGGGATTAGTGGAACTGAGAGCTTTGACCTTACATTGCTTTCATTCTGGGCTCTGAGCTGCCTGCCAACGTTTCTCTGAGGCCACTGGCACCTCTTTATGCTCTCAGTTTTCAGGACAGGTAGAAATACATTCCTTTGGAAATGTGACACAGCTTGTACCATCTATTTTTTGAGATACCCTTGCAACAGTAGTAGCTCCTCTCATTACCCGACATAGAACTCATAGAAAATGGGCTCAGGATCAACTACTAACATTTCTCTTACATCATATTATACATTTTACAGTGCAAGGCAGTTTCCAAGTGCATCAGTCTTGTCTTAAGTAAGCCAGCAACTTTTTGCAGGGAAGGGCCATAATGTAGAATTAGTGAGTGCCTCAGTGAAGGACATTTTGGAAACTAGACCTTTTATAAGGTATTATCTTTTGTCTTTTCAGACTTCAGTGCACAAGTGAAGATTTCAGATTCCTTCTTTTCACACAATGCATCTTTATCACACCACCACAACACACTTTGTCACTATTCAGCATAACTGCAATAACTAAAGTGAAAAAAGAAAAATGAAGAACTTGTAGCTGAATACAAAGAGAAGTAATTTGAAAGGAAAGGCCTCCTTTTTCTAGCTGTTACAATTAATATTTACTGCTAATAATTCACATCTCAGTAAGACACACAGTTACCACTGACAGCAATGCAGGTTCCAATACCACAGGACAAAATTATATGCATGCATTTACATAAATATTGTAAAACTCACCCTTTTTCACCTTCCTGCATTGATAGTCCCAAACCAACATCATTAAACTAATCTATCTCCCTGTCTGGAGAAAAGCAAAAACCTTCTGCAATTAGGCATTTCCTTTGGATGAGCTTTAAATGAGAATCTACCTTTTTATTCACATTATCATCCTTTGCTAAATATACAGGAATATGCGTTTCAATAACTGAAATCAGTGCATTTGCTCTTGATTGCAGTGTTCAATTCAGATTAATTGTTTACTTAACTGAACAGACATTTGTGACAACCACGATTACCATTTGCCCCCTGAGATGACCCACAGAGACCCACTCAGAGAACTGTTTTGAAAGTTGTTTGGCAAATTGTGAAAAATATTTGCACTCTCAGTGATGCAGGAAGAACTTCCTACTTATGTGGGCATTCAGTGACTTTGTAAAATAAAACTATTACTTCCTGTATCTCCTGAAAATTTCAAGCATCTGAGTACCCCACTAACCTATTTAACACACACATTGCACATTATACTTTCATCACCCACCACATATGTTAAACTTCTTTCTTCTCCCATCAGTTCTGATGATAAATCTACAGTTTGTGGTAGAAACATTCAGTGTGAATCTCTATGTGATCTGTACTTGGTAATACTAAATTTCACCCTAACTTGAAAAAAACTTTTCTAATTCTTTTCCTATTATATTCTCATTTTTCCCTGAGTAGGAATGGCTTTGTAAGTTTGCCTTGGCAGATTTCATTAGTATATGTCTAGTTCTGCACCAAGGGTCACTAAAAGTATGAAAATATGAAATATAACCAATCTAAAAACTTGGAGTAACTCCACTGGGAACCATTAGGAACAGACTCAGTAGCATAATTATTCTCCTAACTAAGCATAAAAAAAGGGAAAAGCTCCTATTTATCATTTCTATATATAAGGACAGAAAATAAAGGCATCACAAAAAAACCCAAGTAGATAATAAGAAAAAAACTTTTGCATTATAGCCAAGTTTTCACAAGATACTGTTGAATCAGGTGCTTAGGAACAGTCACAAGAACATTTAGATGATTAAGAGGACAGTGTGCAATTAGCTCGATTCAGGCACATGTTACACACCTTATTGCTCCTCATTTTCCCTGAGGCACACAGAGATCAATCCACAGTCTGAGACCTGGGACAGCTTTTCATCCTCAGCACGGCACTTTTGAACTAGGTGCTCCTCACTGTAGCAGAGAGCTGCAGCCATCCAGCTCGAACCAGGGGAGATACGTATCGTGCCACCTTACAATTTATTTTAGAATCAGGTCCCACAATTCAGCTTCAGCATCCAGATGACAAAAGGCTACAGGCAAAGCCTCTGCACAGCTATTGTAAGGGAGAGGAAAGAGAGAAAGTTATCACATGTGGGCACTTTCATTGCATTAGCTCTTAATGGTGTGGCTCTGGATTGCCAACAGCTCCAAGCATTACAATAAAGCTCTTCCTCTGCCATTATCTGCTTTCTGCCTGTTTTACACTGGGTTTGAAGCCAAGGGCCAGCAACCTTGCATCAGGGAAAAGCTTACAGGAAAGCCTAATGATGATCAAAATCTGTACCAGACACTGTAAAATTGAGAAAAAGTGATTTCCTTTGTCACTCTTTTTATGCTGTCCTTCTTATTCAGCCACTTCACCCAAGGTTTCATGTGGCATACGTACACAGCAGTATGTAGAGGCATAATAGCAGGTGAGATTTTTTTTCTGGCCCTGCATCAAACAGCATGCTTAGCTCGAGTGCTGCTAGTCCCTTTCCTTACTTCTGCTTTTCTTAGTCCTAGAAAGACTGCTATTCTGCCTAATCAATAATTTAAGGTCCTCTGAAATTTATGAATACTCTATTTTTGTAACATTTGTCTTTAATTGTGCAACTATGAGAAATTTGTTAGTAACAGCAGAAGAGAGAGTTGTTCAGCATATACAGCTAAAGCCTGAAATAACACCTGAGGTTGACCAGGGCAGAGCCATTCAGCAGCCTGAGAAGTGGCAGTAATTCCTAACTGCTTCCTATGCATGGCTGTGGGGAGAATTTCCTACCCCCCCAAACACTGCCAGCTGGGCATCAGACACAAGATCGAGTTCTCCAAGTGCATTAATTGCAATAAATACATAAGCAAAGGAAGCTGGGATTCTCCTTTGTACAGCCTTTCACTGTTTAGGCAAGGG
>JAOXXN010000162.1:14298084-14317761 GCA_026770055.1 Myrmophylax atrothorax | reverse complement strand
AACTGAGTTGGAGTGACTGCACCATGGGGAACTTCAATTTCCCTAAGGGTACAAAGATCTGTGCCCCCAGGCTGTGACAGCAAGCAAGGAAAATATGGGTCTGACCTTCCTGATTCTGGGCTGTATTAAATCCTGGGAAAAAACCTCTCTTAACTGGAGAGCTAAAGGCACAAAAAGCTGTCCTGCCTGTGCCTCACTGAAAGTCCTGCATACTGACAAGAAAAACCAGCCAGCAACCTGCATGTCCTCTGAAGGTAAATAAATAATGCTTCTACCTAGGAAAGTAATTATACTATAAAAAAAATCACAGAGCTTTCAACCCTAAGTGGTGTTAAAATAGTAAAATAAAGAACTCAAAACAGATCATGGAATTAAGCAGAGACTACAGTGTGGTCTGACACAATGCTGCATATGGATATACCAAGAGAGAGTTGTGTGACACCGGCTCTGCAATAGGAGCGTTACTCATTTCAGGGACTCTCACAATCCATTACAGCAGTCAGTAAAAATTAAAAACCATTGTGTCCAGCCTGTTTGGTGAACAACTCACATCCTATGTATATGCAAATATTAATTCCAAAGTATACTTTGTGCCTCATGGAAAAAGATTGCTTTCTCCCTCTCCTTTCAGTTGGATTCAGACAACACAAAGTTCCTGTAGCTGAAGCAAAGGGACAAGTACAAGAAATGATGTGCTGCCCACAGTACAACAGTCAGGATGTTATAACATGGACATGGTTCAGCCAAGGCCACTGGTCTGGCAGATGAAGTTAAAGGCCAATCCTACAGAAAGACACTGAGATTCTAAGTCTGATATCAGAAAGTCCCCCAAAAGGAGTACTTTGTTAAGTACTGAGGAGCCCAGGTTTGGGTAGGTGGTTACACAGGACCCTTGGAACTGGTAGTGCAACCATTAACTCTGTGACCTTACCCTGGCTGGGCATCCCCAGCAGCTGAGCAGAGTTGGGTGGGTTGTGGGGGGACCATGCTGAGAGAAACAGGGGCAGTAACTAAGAAATGTCGACCAGCAGCTCTATTTCACTTCACTCAGCCTTGGTGTTTTAAAGGGAGGGGGTTTGTTTTGTACATATCTAGCAACTTAACAAATCAGCTGTAACTGAGAAGTCAGACAAGACTGATAAATTCTCATAGTGAACAAGGAAATGTCATCCAGAGGAATGGGCTCCAGAAAACAGCTGGGTCACACTTCCAGCCCCAGCTAATACAGGTGCCTTGAGGTGCTTCCCGGGCTGGGGAAATGGCAGAGCCAGGAGCAATTTGCTTATTCCCACACCTGTTGGATGTATTGCAATCATTTGTTGGTAGTGTTTGCAAGGAGAGGAGGAAAGAGGGCCCTGAGGACTTCAGCAAGGCTCCCTGCATTTAGAAAATTTGTGCAGGAACTGTAAAAGGACAGGAGCTGTGTCACATAACACAGTCCCCCTAGGTACAGTTGTATTAATACTAAATTTTCAAAATTAATGATGCTTCAATTTGTTAAAGCCTCCATTCAGATTTTGTGCATATTGAAGCACAAAATACAGCTATAATCCTATTTGTAAGCAGCTGGAGAACTATAAGGTGATAAGTAATAGCCTCCATGGATTTATCAGGAACAAATCATGTCAATGCAATCACATTTGTTGCTATAATAGGATAACAGGCCTTGGAAATCGGGGGATATTAGTGGTAACTACAAAGTTTCAAGTCAGATTTTCACACCATCTCCCAAGGCATTCTCATGTACACTAAAACCTGATATAAACTGAAGTTTTGTGGAGAACTGTTTCAAAAGCAGTGCTGATACACGAACTAGCAGCAATTGGTCCCTGTTGGACCAAGGAGAGATGCTGTGAGGAGCTCTGAAAAGCTGTTTGGGTCCAGCACTGTTTGATATATTTGTTAATGAACTGTCAGAAGGGAGAATGAGTTTTATCAAGATTGCATATGGTGGTAAAGTGGGTGCAGCTGCAAACTTTGATGGAAAAAAAGATTAGAATTAAAAATAACCTGGACAAATAATTCTCTACACAAAGCCAGGATTTGTTGTGATAGCAATAGCTAGGGAGGAGATCTGCAGAAAAGGACCTGGGGTACCCATGAACACAGAAGAATGGATGGTTTGTAACATTCTTAATGCATCAAAAGTTATGATAACTTAGAAGGTTAAAATCTGAAGGGATAAAATGTAATGTTGAAATGAATGGGATTCTTGATACTGAAATAGGGTAAGCTGAGGAATCCTCATGCTGAGGGACTGGACAAATTAATGAAGGAAGAAAACAACCAATTACGAAACATTCCCCTAGTCAGAAAGTTGCAAGATTGAGGAAGAATTTTAGGAAAATACCACTCAGCACATATTATTCTCCATATTCTTCTCTAAGTATCAGCTTACAGCCACTGTTAGAGGCAGGTCACTAAGCCAGACAGGCTTTTTATCTGACTTTAATATTAGAGTTGTTCTTACATTGTTTAACCTGCTGCAAATACAGAGATAAAACAGATTATTTCTTGGCTTACTTAAAGAAACACAGAACTGTTGGCATTTATATTCCTAACGCTACCAGCAACTAGTTTGTGTCACAGCTGTGCTATATTTTCTTCATTAACTATTTAGCATTATAACATTTTAATAACCTCAAGAAATAAGCTTTGACACTGCATGTTCTAGCAATCCATACTCAAAGTGTAATGTACTAAATAGTTTACTACATGCACTTTCCTCACCCCCCCAACATTAGAAATTCAAAATAAGCAGCTTTTACAGGAGCAAGGAACATGAGACAGGGAGACTGCCTTTTCCTTCTATAAACAACAGTAGAATAACAACGTAACACAGAACTGATGGCTGTTGTCTTTTGCCAGGCAGTTAATTGCTAACTGTGCTATGACTTCATCCTCTCCCACACCAAACAAGTTACACACCGAGAGGCAGAGCTGGGATCAGAAGGTTAACACCACAAATGGAAGCTGGTCTTGCTTCAGGACTTAGCACAAGGCTGCATTTGAGTTGTCAGTAAGAACAGGAAAAACCCCAACATGCAGGTGTCTGGGCACAGTTTTCTGCAAGCAAGCAAATGGTAGTGTTGGACTGGGTGGGTTTACTCCCACCATGTAACAGAACTCACAAATTCTCCTGAGAGTGATCACATAATACACAGAGAATCATTAAGGTTGGAAAAAACTCTAAGACAATGCCAGCCTCTAGTTCCTATCACAATAAAAAGTGCAAAAATCTACTGGTTTGCTCAGCCCTGGGATGATTAAAAGAGCTATTGAGAAATGCATCATTCCCTAGCAGGTCCAAGAAATTTTATATGTATGGGGATTTAATGGTTAAAAAAAGGTACTTAAAAGCATAATACAAAGTGTGTGAATATATGACCTGAGAGGATGGACTTGGCATGTAGAGAAATTATCTTCCCTTGGCTTCATTCGTAGAACTTTGAGGAATTGCAAATGAGGCAAGTTTTATTTCACAGAGTAACAGCACTGGGGCTTTTTGTTGGTCTGTGTGGGGACCACGAGGATACCAAGCAGTTTGTTCTGCAACCAGAGCTGTCCTGCATAACTCACAGAGAGCTGGAGACTGACAGCAGCACCCTTTGCTATTTGGAAAAAAAAATGGAGCTCTCCATGTGGATTTCAACAAGTGGGGCAAAGCATTTCAGATGTCACCCCTACACACACAGCAGCCTGTTGGTTGGGCCAGGATGCAGTTGAGTTTTCCCATTTTCAGTTCAAACTGAACTGTAATTCTGAATTAAGTATTAAAATATCCAGAGTTGCAGTAGCGTTTGTAGCAGTTTGCTTGGAATTGTAGATACCCCAAAGGTCCAAAGCACACTGAGGGATGGTGCAAGATAGAATTTAACACACACAACAAGATGTGGCTCATAGATTTCCCACTGCAGTACCCAGAGTGGCATGACAACTTCTGACCCAGCAGTAATTCTTTCCCTATAACAACATCAATATTTTGACTGCCTGATAAAAAGACCACATATTTAGGTCAATATGTTTCTCTCTTTACACCTGTAATATGCTTTGATTTAGATGGTTTTACTTGGACTTTAATGTTCAGACAAGCAGAAGCCACTATTTAATCTTTTCTCCAGTACTTTTAATACCTCTGCTTTAGACTATGATACAAAAGTATCTCTCTCCCAGCCATAGTACTTGATACAAATTAGGAGGATAAATAACTGCTTCGAAACATTTGTGTTGTTTCTAAGTAAATAAAACATTGCTATTTACTCCCAAGGCATATTTGACATTGTATATCTGACAGACAAACTTGCATTATGGTAACGGGAAAGAAAAACCCTCCCCACACATATATATATTTGTATATGCAAAAAAGTATATATCAGACTCTGCAAATGCAATAATTTAATCTTTACAAGGCTGTTTTCTCTACCACCTTTTGGGAGGTTGGATATTCATCCAATATCTTTTAGGCCTAATCCCAGTGACACTCAGCTTGTCCTGCTCACTTCACCTACTGGAGGAGTCGTTTGTGATTGCTTCTCTCTTCTCACCTTGTGCCAGTCATTTGTCAGAAACATTTGTTTTTGAAGACAGTTTCTTATTTTGACTGATAATCTGTCCTTACTTATAATTCATATCAATAGATATGGGCCATTCTTACACACAGCCTATAAATCATCAACCTTTTTCAGCCCGAATTTCTTGTCATCTCTGGGCTGCTCCACTGAGGTCAGTAAAGGTTGTCATTGCCACTGCTATTTATCTTCCAAATTTTGTCCTGTCTCTACCTTTTCCATTCATTTCCCAGGCAAACATATCCCCACTTATGCCAGCAGGAATCCCATCCATCAGCTTCTCTCAGACAGGAGTGGTGCTCCACAGGCTCTGCACTGGGAGCACAGGACACCCCCTGAGCCCTCCAGCAGCACCCACAGCCCAGCTGGGATCAATCTCCACACAGGGACTGAGCAGGTAAAATAGTATGGGCAATTAGTGAGAAAATCATGGAGTTACGGTCTGGCTTGTGCAGCCTTATTTCCAGAGCCCATCACTCCAGAAACAGTCATTATCTTAATTAATCCAGCAGTTTTTCAACAAAGGAAGCATAAATATCTTCAAAGACATCTAGAGCCAGCATGAAACAAAGTTGTTGCACCTGAAGCACAGAGCACACAGCAGGAGGGACATCATCCTACAGGTACAGTGGCAGCCTGAATGTGTCCCATTTAGGTACTAAACTGAACAGTGCTGTGTAGCTTCAATCTTTAGAGGGAAAATAAATGCCCCATGAACAGTAATGAATTAAAATTTCCTGATTGTCAAAGCCCAGCTGTGGACAGCATGGCCAGAGGCACAGGCTCTGTACCTTTGGGTACCTTAGAAACATTCAGCAACCGACAAAGAAAAATCTCCTGAATCTGACTGCATTCTTCCCATCATGTTCATGATATTTAAGTCATTTTCCCTTCCATTTACCTTCCATAAAGCTCAGAGGCAGCAGAAATTGCCTCATTCTGTGATTTTTAGCTGTCTTTCATTCATCAGTAGTCTTATCAGCAGCATGTTTCTCCCGGGTGAGATATCATCTATTAACATTTTTGGCAGCTTCTTGTGTGTTGCTTTTTCACCACCTTTATGCTGTGAGCTTTTTACCTGAAATGTATTTGTTTGGACAATACAAACCAGTTTTCTCCACTTTCTTCTATAATCAGTTTTATCAGTATTAGAGGGGGAAAAAAAAAATTCCAAACACTGCACATATTTGGTCTCTATCTTATATTCTTTGGCCTTACTTGCAAAGCCATTCTTGTTTCTGTGCCACTTTTGGAAACATCTGCATTCATCCATTGTTGTTTCTGTTTTGACCTAAAGTACAACAATTAAGGAACACTAAAGTCCTTGACTGGAATTATCTTTAGCAACTCATTTAACTGATGTTCATAACCCCCCTTTCATCTGAGGATCTCAAAGAGTGCTATTCCCGTTATCCTCTAAGCTGCCTCCCAGTTGCACTGCAGTGTATTCCTGACTGACACACTGCTTTGAAGTCTTTAAACGACAAGAGAAAATCATGGCTTAGGGATGTTTTAGACAACTAATTGTGGGGTTTGATAAAACCCTTCCAACTCACTGTGAGAACACAATTCTCAGTGTTTTCATTATTCTTGGTTCATATTTTATTTAGGCCAAGATCAGCTTGTCACTCACTCATCTCCAGTTTCTGACTGCCCAGCAATGTCCTTCAGAGTAACCACAGAAACTTCCCCCTATGCTGCAGCATTGTTGACTTCTGTTTCAGTTACACACTAAGCTTTGCTATATCCAGCTCATTCCACCAACTGGTTGCAATCCTTGCAGGACAGCACAAGTAGCCTGAAAACTGATTCAGGTGGTGTAGTCCAGCACTAGCCAGCTCACTACAGTGGTTCACATACTCTGCAGATTCTTCATAGACCTTCACCAACACATTTGATCAGTGATTGACCTGAATTTAAATTCTTTTAAATTCATGTTTCATGAATACAAATCAGAGCAGGACATTATAGCACAAAGAACAATTGACAGAAATCTTAAGGGCATATGTTAGAAGTAGACTTCACCTTCAGCCCTTTTTCAGCTTGTAAATTTTGACTGGATGAGTCCCCCCTTGCAGAGAAGGAGAGTAAGTGGGTGGGAAGACACTCAGTGAGCATTTTAAAGCTCTGCAGTTGCACAGGAACCCAACTAACACTGCTCAAAACATTTAAAGGAACAGAGGAGAACTTTCTGATATCAGGATAAAGTAAATCTGCCACAACACAGATAACTTTCAGCTACCACTTAAATCTCCCCAATGCACCATTTAGACCTTCTCCTAAAATATCGAGACACAAAAGGGCAAAGAGCTACAAAGCATGCAGAGAAATTACTAGACTACAAAAGTAAAGTAAAATAAAAAGAAAGAAAATATGGATTTACAGATGCTGTCATTGCTTCAGAATGTGAGGAAGGTGGAAAAATGCAGGTACTTTAACAAGTGGAATAGAAATTTCATGGAGGAAAGGTCTGTCTGTGGCTTTTGAACACAATGCTCCAGGCTCAGTGTCTGGTCCATGAGCAGCCCCCAGCAGATGGCTGGGACTGTGAACCCAGAGGAAGGACAATCCTAGTCTGGCACGTTTCTTGTTCTCCTTCCAAAAGTATTTGCTACTAGTGGATGCTGTAAGATAAGGTGGGCCTGTCATGACCCCACAGTGTATCTTTAGCTCCAAGGAGAGCAAGGAGCTCAGTGGCACTGGAAATTAACTTTTTTTAGTGCTGTGAACCTGCCTTTTATTTTACAATATCTGTAGTGAAGCATCTGAATTCCACAGATTTACTCAGGACCCTTTGAATGAAGTAAACTCTATGTAGCAGGTGGCAGCTACCAGTGATGTTGTTATTCTTATTACTGTAGAAAAGATTTCAGTGTAAAAATGTTTGTAGAGCCAAGGTTTCTACAGGCTGATTTCACATTGCACCTCCTACACTAAAATACTCCACTAAAGTGAAGCCACAATAATTCCACAATAAGCTGCATCCAGAGGTTTGAACAGCAACTGTAATGGCTCCCTTAGAGCCAAGCCAATCCCAGAGCAAAGAGACATTTCATCTCCCAAATGAGACAGGAGAAGGCCAGTAAGAACATCCCTCACAAGCAAAAAGGTTTAAAACTTCAATATAGACTGTTAAAGCTTGCATATATTTTAGATTATTGGTACTTGGATGCTCTGGAATGACCTCTATTGTCAATGAATCGCTTTAGGGAAGGCAGGGATGATCTTTGATATACTCAACAGCTAAGGAAAAACAGCAGCATAGGATACTAGTTGGGTTTGCATCAATTCATTCCTACTGTGCTCTTTGGCACAGAGTTCTGATCCTGCTCCCCAGCTACCAGTATCCCAAATATCCCAAACATTGGAATTTTTCCAAATTTTAACTGCCATAATCAGGATCAGCTTGTATCCATCATGGTTTACTTTAATGTCTTCAAAGGACTCCTTTTTAAAACCAGGCTATAGCCAATTTGATCCAAATAGATCATAAACAATACCCTCATTTGCTTAGAAACATTTGTTGCTAATGTCACACACTGAGGCACCACTGCAGTGCAGAGTTTCTTAAGTTGGGTAAATGTATTATACAAGTTGCTTATGGAAAGGATTAAATAAACTTGGGACCAACCCTGTAGTGCAGCACACACCTCTCCAGATGAAGTGGGAACAAGACCTCCTATGGCAATGCAGATTTGTAGGTCCATTGTTTAGGGGAAAAAAACCAGGTATTTTTAAAAACTATTTATTATTTAATCAAGCCTATTTACCTTAGAATTATTATCTACTTATTTAATCTTGTTAATACCATTATCATTCTTCAAGCAATTATGAAAAAATCAAACAACAGGTAAGTTATCTGGTTTCTGTACATAAAATCTTAAATTTTCTTCATGCAAAATAATTAATTCTGAACAGTAACACTGCATTATAAAGCAATTCCTAATAAAACCTTCTCTAATTATAATTCCAAGGCTCACATTATTTTTGAAACTTGTGTTGCCTTTTTGATAGATTATAATAAAAGCAAATTACTGAATGTTCTAATAACATAGTTGTCAAATAACACCATAATGCCCAACTGATGACTAATCACAATGTGTAATTCCCCATAAAAGATAATTGACAATTGATTTTCTTAAATACTGAAAGAATTCATCATGATTAACCCTACTACAATAAAATCCAAAGGAATTAGAAAAGATTTATCTCTATTTGAGCATTCCTGCAAATGTTAGACCTACTGAAGAGAGTAAATAACAAAGGTAGGTTAGAAACAACATCCTGGAGGGCTTGGCAAGCAGCTGGGGAGCTGTGCTGGCCTCAAGTGTGCAGCACCCACAGCAAAGCCAGGCAAGCTGAAAGGGAAACCACTGAGGGACCCAGGCAAAGACCCCTCTGCCCTGAGAACTGGAGCAATCAATTTTTTCATGCCATATTCAATACAAAACAGGAAAGCCAGTGATCAGGATTATTATCTATCAGCTTGTCTACTTTATGCAGTAATTAAAATAAAAAGACATTTCCCCGCCCTGGAGAATTTTTGTTGTGCAGCTCTGCAAGTTCATGGTGATGTTCAGATTGTGTCCTTCACTGAACTGCACTTGGGTTCTCCTGGGAAACTTTAGGAAGTTGTCCCTGTGGGATCAGTCAGAAGGTACGAGTGGCACAGAGCGGAACAAAACTAAAAAGGTGAAAGGCTGTTGCTGTACGAGCACATGGCAATTTGAATTAGTTGTGCACTCTCGAGAGCACTGCACAGCCCACAGGAACCAGCCCAAGGGCAGGAGGATACTAGGCTGGCTTTTAAGCTGCTT
Organism: Myrmophylax atrothorax; assembly: GCA_026770055.1. NCBI lineage: Eukaryota > Metazoa > Chordata > Aves > Passeriformes > Thamnophilidae > Myrmophylax > Myrmophylax atrothorax. The sequence continues at coordinate 14,308,376 of JAOXXN010000162.1, read as the reverse complement.
AAGCTCCTCTTTTATGCTTCATTACTATAGGAGTTGTCAGGGTCGTTTGGATTGCCCCTCTGCTATCCAAAATATTCAGATCTTCCCTGGTATTTAGGTACAAACCTTTTGCTTTACACTTCTTACAGCATGCATTTCATTCCCAGCTACTGCAATGGCAACTTTTCTACAGTACAAGATTTTTTTCAGTACTGGATTAAAAGCAAAACTAAATGAGAAAGGATGTTGCTTGTATTACTGAAAAAAAAAACCAAAACCAAACCTGAAATTCTTTACTGTGAAGGTGGTGAGACAAAGGAACAAGTTGCTCAGAGGAACTGTGGCTGCCTCATTGCTGGAAGTGGAAGGTGTCGCTGCCCATGGCAAGAGGAGTAAAAAGTCAGGGAACACTCTCTACCTAATTAATCCATCTGCATTTATCATGTTTTTACCCTGTACAAACAAGTAAATACAGGTATAAAAGGTAATTTGTTTTCCTTGCAACAAGAAACAATATCAGTTTAGTGGAAGAAAAAGCATTCAGATCATTTGGTGTTTTTCATCCTAACTCATTGTGAAGGAGCCAAAGCCAGCAGAGAAGGTCCAGGAAATTGTGGCAGTCCTGAACACCCAGTTCACCTGGACTAAGTAACAGAAATGGTTTCACTAGAGAAAAAAAAAAACAACACTATTCCCAACCCACATTTCCCTTTTCTATCAATTTCAAAACTGCTCTGGAATTCCTGATGACTTCCTCAGCAGCTAGTAGCAATGACCAGATACTTGCAGTTAATATCCAGCTTCCCAGTGGCAAGTAAAGAATTTTTCAGCCCATTTTTCACCTGTCTTTGTGTAACTAAGGTGATTCTGGCACTGAGTCTAATCTGCTCCCCAAGTGCTGTATCCTTTCCATCATTCAGTCCAGTCCCAGCCTCTGTAAGAACCCTCTTCCTGGGCCCATCCCATCATCCTACTGCTAATTGGTTTTTTCCTCCCCTTTGCAAAAACCTGCTGATCTCACCTTCAAGGGTTCAGAGAATATTCTTTCTCTACTTCAGCTTTCATCTCCTTCCCTTCTATCCCAGTGCATTCCCTTCCAGGTGCCTTTTCTCTGCTGCCTCCTCAGGGCTGGCCCCCAGAGCTCCAGGTGACGTGCCCTGTGTGAAGGAGCAGGGAGGGCAGAGCTGCCAAGACCCCATTGCAGGAGCCCTGGCCTGTTGCTGGGTTTTCAATTCAAACATGGGCAATCACACACAAGTGTATCAGCATTTATGAATTCCTAACTATAGGGGGGCTCAGCTGGTGGGGAACCCAACATTTTTCAGTTGTCAGACCACGAGCTGGGAGCATGAGATGTCTGCAAATCCCATACTAGAGAGCCAGATTCCCCCAAGAAACTGGCTTTAAAGCTGCAGTTACTGGGTATTCATCCTCACAAAGCTGCCAGCCTTGAATCCAAACTTGGAGCTGGAATTTGCTTCCCAGGGTTTGGGCTTTCTGGCTCCCCAGCAGATTGCTCTGGAGCACAGACCTGAGCCAAGCTGGTGGGAGCCTACAAACCACATCCTGCATTAAGCACAAACACATCAGTCAGTGAATTATGTACATGAAACAAACTGAAGAAAGCCTTAGACTAAACAACAACCCCCACCAAACATAAACCATCCTGGTAAAACAAGCTAAAGATGCAATTATTTAAGGAAACCTAATTTTGAGGTAATAGGCTGAAATGTAACAGAAAGCACACCATTGCCTGGTCAAAAGCTCATCTGAGGGGAATGCTAAGCTGACAATAACACACACAAATAGTAATCCATTTATTGTCCAATGTTCTATAGCAAACAGAATGGTCAGATCATTTGGGAAAAGATACAGAGCTTCATATAACACACTAACTATAAACACATAATCCTATTTACTGTTTTCCATAAAACAAGAATATAGAGCATTTGCTTAAATGGAAAGGCACACAGCTCTGAGCTTTGTGTAAGTGGATAACGACAGCCAGACTTGTAACTTCCTCTCCCTGCTCAGGAACTGTCTTCAGAAGAGCAGCACTAAATAACCCACATTAGTTTGCTCTTCTTTGCATGTGCATTTGCATCCATCTGTTACCTCAGTGAGGAAAATGATCCCTGGTTTACATCTGGTTTATGACAAATACTGGGAAATGCTTAAAAAAAATAAAGCAAAGCCAAACCCCAGCACAATACAGGATTTGCTTGTGGATGTCACTATCAGAAGACAGCAGTGAGGGGAGCAATTCATAAGTTTAGTGAAAAGGAAGCCAAACATTGAAGACTGCTGCCATCCATGTAGAATAGTGTTAGCTACTTAATACCCCCAGACCTTGTATTTCAAATTAATTACCAAATGGAATTGGGAGAACAGTGTTTTTCACCATTTGGCAAACCCAAAACTATTCAGATAACAGCTTGCTGGGTTGCCTTCCTGCAATCCCTTATTGGAACCAATGCACTGGCCTTGTTGGGAGTACAGTCAGATTATCCCTGGACAAAACAAGAACATGCTGGCTGTAGATGTGTGTGTATGGGTGCAAACACAAGTTTCCAGGCAGAGGAGGACACGGTTGCACATTTTCCCAGGGGGATTGCAACACTCTTGAAAACAACCCAACACACGACCCACACACGTGAGAGGTCACACTCACGTTTAGGTTTTGTTTTCATTGTTCCCTGTAGGGTTTTTTCTGCCTATAATTAGAGTTAATCACATTTCAAAGTACCAAGATAATTATCTCCATGTCAAATTAGCTTTTTTCAAATGAAGGACTATTTCTGCTTAATTTTCCCCATCCTGAAAGCAAAGCAGTGATCCCCAGATCTTTTATGTCATTTCTTTATGAACATGAGGTTATGATAAGCTACTTTCTGAACCACTGCTTGAATGCAATTTATTCTACAGAGCTTTGCATAATAAAATAGCATTTTAGATAACTTATTCAAAGGGCAGATACTAATTCTCTGAAGATTTCATTAAATCACTCTTTTCATGTTAAATTAATGTGCCAAGTTAATTTTGGAATAAACAAACCAAGATATTTAATTGCTTTGTGATAAATATGTACTGCTTGTCTAGAATTTTATCATGGAGTTTTACAATATTAAACTCCACATATTTGTGTGTCTCTTGAAAGATTTATACATTTACTGCTACGCATAGTAAGATGTATTTAATAAACTGGTACCTCCATATCAGACCTAAATTTATCTTTAATTATTATTTTGTATCCTGTGTTTTCCTAAAGCATGAATGACAGAGGGGACTTACAAAAATCCATCACCATTCTAACATTTCACACTTATTTATGCAAGCAGAATGTTGGAATTAGTGCTCTTGATCTCTTCTGATAGGGCTGTAAAACATTCTTGGGAGTTATTTCAATTTTTTTAATACCTTTTCAAGAAAATTATACTCAGCTGGAATAAATTATTTCAGTTCTTCAGTTACCAGTGAAGAACAATCTTCTCATTTAGGGCAGTATTCAGCTTTCACTACAAACTGGGGAAGGAACACCCAAGCTGAACTGTCAGATGGATACTGAAAGCACATTTTTAACGAGAAAACTAATTATTTCCCAGTTGTGTAGCTGACATGTTTCTAGCAAAACTTAGCCTAGAGAAATGTTATGCTTTTTAGTAGGATACACAAAAATTTGTAAGCTCTTTCAGGAGAAATATAGTCAGTATTATGATAGATAGTAATCTCCTATGAGGAAAAAGAACATAAAAACATGTTTATTTTTAAGCAAAGGCTTAAGACTTTAAATTCAAGAGTACTAGAGCTCACCAAATCTAAACAAACAAACTAACAACCTAAAAACTACCTAACAACCTCTATATAATCTAAACTTTACTGATAGTGAAGTATCTGTTCAAGTGCTTAATTGACTCAGGCTGAAAAAATGTGTATGGGGAGCTCACAAATTATATCACCTTGGGTGCTTAAACATATATTTGTACTTATGCAAAAATGAACACAAGTATTTCATAAAATATAAATGGTTTGGGTTGAAAGGAACCGCAAAGATATCTAGTTCCAACCATGGGGAGGGACACTTTCCACAAGACCAGGTGGCTCAAAGACCTATCCAGATATAATTTCTGAAAATATTTCCTTTTTTAGAGTAGAAAAATGCAAAAGCATGTTAAAAATGTGGAGATTGTGCCAAAAAGTGAGCCCAGCTGCTTCTCCATCCTCCACATACTAAAGCAAGCAGAGCCACCCCATGGGGAGTACACCTGTGGGAGTACAGCTTATTCAGGTAAGGGCACTTTCAGGGGTTTAAAACTGTGGTCTCAGTTCTCAGGAGTCCTTATTTATGTGAATGAAGAGGAAGAAGGAAGAGCAGATGGTGGCAGCCAGAGCAGAAGGTACACATGCTAATCTGTGCCCAGGTCCTGAGCAGCATCCAATTGTGAGCACCAGCGTTCCTCAATGGGATGAAAATTTGATGATAGGTTGCATGTGCAATTGAGCAACACAAATATCTTATTCTCAGCTGCACTAGGGGCCAAGGCTGCACTTCTGAAAATAATTATTTTTTTTGAATACACAATTTTGAGGGTCATTGCCCATAGATTGCTGAAAACGCTCTCTCTGGGAATCTCGACTTATTTGTTTGGCCATGGGTTTCTATTGCACAGTGCAAGATAAGGCCTATTTGCTGCTATTGCCCATCACAAAGTAATCAGCTTCTGTTATTATCATCAGTTTATTCATTCTTCTGTAGCACACTGTGCTGTGCTCAAGTTCAATCAGAAGAGATTTACTGTAGGAATGACTTGTTTGTTGATTCGCTGCTTCCTCTCCTCCCAGGCTGCACATCCAGGTTGGTGCACAGGGAGGCTACAACATTTAAAGGCTCCCCAACCCTGAACTGATGCAGCCTCTGCAATGCCTTTAAACTGGTGCCCAGCTCTAGTGCCCAGGGTAGGCTGGCAGGGTAGCATTAACCCCAGCAGCTCCCACCTCTGCACAGTGACACAGACTGTTTCAATGCAGGGCAAACAAAAGGAGAAAACGAGGGCGCTGCTGCTGCATTTGGGAAACAGTGCCAGGGCAGCAGGCCAGGGCCACAGAGGAACTCAATTCTCCTGCAAGCAGCTGTCCTGGGGAGAAGGTTTGCTGTGATCTTCCCATAAGGGGCATTTTCTGCTCTCAGTTTGATAAAACTGTAAGCCTTCTTTCCTGTATTTACCCAGGTGCTTTTTCCTGTTACCAGAAGCCCTTAAAGGGTTTGCTAATGCATTGGAAGCACCTTTCTGATAAGGAAACACAAATAGGTACAGCAATAAATCAATGAGCATTATGCTGCTCCAGCATTGTGGAGGGGGATCGTTTCATTATGCTGATAAAAACAAAACCCAATACACATTATAATACCATAGGAAGGTGCATTTCTATGTAGAGGGAATGTGAAGTGTATTATCCCTTAATAGGGGAGAGAAATAATTACAGGATATGCTACTCACCAAAAGCAATCAGTATCACATGACAACTGTCAGGACAGGGTTATGGGAGAGAGGTGCATTAGAAGACAATATGCCTTCTGAGGAGGATGGAGGCATTATTAAAACATAATGCACATGCAGAAAGATGCATGCCTTCCACACTGACAAGATAATGCTTCCCAGGAAAACAAATTGCTTTAAACACAGCTTTAATTATTTCATTTCCTCGTGCAAAGCTCTAGCCAAGAAAGCATCTCCTTCCATATCAATTTAAATAGCACCTTCTCCTATCTAGTTGGTATCTCCTATTTAACAATCTATTGCCAGCAGAAAAACAAAGACTAATTACTAAAAACTAATTACCCTAACAGATGTGTTGTTTTGAAGTATCTATAATAAACTTATGCTTGAGAAGTTAGACCAATATGTTAATGGTCCTGCTTTTTGTTATTTATTTGGTATATTTGTTCAATAAAATCAGCTTCTTTTTAATTAAACACATTTTATCCTTTTATTGCCATTGCATAAAGTGCAAAAGTCACAACAGGGAATGTGTTATTGGGCCATTCCACCCTTCCCAAAATGACTGAAAGCACTTAGTTTCACCTCAAACACCACAATGCTCTAGAGAAGGAGAATACGATGGTGATTATTAGTAATAATAATCACTTAATATTTGCTTTTCCAATCTCCAAGTGACTCCCACCATCTCTGGATCCCTCTTGCCACACCCCACAGCTCACTCTCTCCTGGCAGCTTTTCCCTTTGGAGAGCTCCTGTGCAGGGAGAGGTGTCCTGTGCCCTGTGCTGCCACAGCAGCTGCTCTGTGCCAACAGGGACAGCAGTCAGATTTTGGTAAGACCCAGCAGCACAGTCAGGCCTCAGCTCAGTTCCAGAGTCCTTCATCCTGAGTACATGAAATCTTAGGAGATGACACTAACTTTGAGTGAACTTTGCACCTGATTGAAGCCAACCAAACTCTGAAACACAGAAATAACCTTGACACAAGCAGGGCTTTGCCAGCCCCACAGAGCCCCACCAAGGGTTTCCTGGACACTGGGAAAGGCTATTGCAGACTAACACATGGGTGTGAGAGGAGGCAGGAAAGACAGAAGATGGAGAACACTATCCTTTTTTATTTAAGACACCTACACCCCCTTAGTCCCCAGGGCACAAAAACCACACAGCCACAGAGATACTCAAAGAATTCAGTGTGATCTTCAACATATCCACAAGCTTTACAGGACAGTGCCACAGGTTTGGAGCAGCCCCTCTCATCTCATCTTTGTTTTCACTGCCTGTATCACAAGGCTTCTGAGGCCTGTCCTCTACTGCTTCTTCTACACCAAAGTCTGAGCACTATCAACACTTCTCTCTCTAACAGTTTATACATTTGGGTGATTAACCACAACCTTCTTACAGAATCTTGGGGGTCTTTTGTCCCACCCCCCTCCCCTGACTCTGTATTTCCTTAGGCTGTAGCACATGGGAGTTTTCCTCTGTTCAAGTTGTCCATTAACACTGTTCATTTTCACAGCCTCCCACATCTGCCACTCAGCCTTGCAACTGCAGGGGCTGCTTCCCTCCCACCCCCACAAACAGTGCAGATGTGTGGGCAAGCACAGGAAAGCTGCAGCAGGCACACCAGGAGCATATGGGCTCACTGGCAGACATGAAAGAAGTAAAAGGAAGGCAAGTAATTTCAATCCAATTGTTAGGAGCTGATTTTGGTTAAAAAGAGAACCTCTGAAAATGTCTACATCAATTAAAATCTAATCTCCTTTGCCATCATTTAAAATTCCATCCAACTAAGGTAATTTTTGCAACAGACCTCAAAAAACTTCCTACGTGCAAAATTTCCCTCTATTTATGTACCTTGGTTCTAAATGCTGCTGCTCTATTGATTACTGTAATTCAGCTCTAATTGCACTTTTACAAAGCAGGATGAATAGATTACAGTTGAGCCAGGAGGAAGCCAAACATCAATTATTAATATAACAGAGCTGGCCTTTACCATGTCTGTATTATTTACCTTGGGGAGTTTCAGAACCTGCTGAATAATATTTATCCTCGTAAATTAACCACTTCAAAATATTTGTTTTCATTAAGAAAAGCAACCAGAGTAATAAAATATTCTTTCAGCAAATGCAAACAAGCCCTCAGTGCCTGTAATGATACGTGGAAACCCAATGCCCTTTCTGCAAATGAGGCAGCCTTGGTGTTCCCAACAGCAGGTTCTGCATTGCTCCCACAGCACACTCAGCTGCTGGGGCTGCTCAGGAGCTTGCAGCAAGTCCTTGGTTACTGTTTGAGTCATTGCTGGTATTGCCAGGCTGTTAGAACCTCCACAGGGATCCAGAAAGTGGATGGCTTCAGCAGGGAGGAAAAGCTCGTGGTAAAGCTGGTATTTCCTCCGTGTAGATTTCTGTATTAACGAGGCAATGACACCAAATCCTGTTTCCCAGACCCATTTTGACCAGCACTGTGCCCATACACCAATCCCCTCCTTCACCCCTGAGATTATCCAGTCCAACCTATGACCCAACACCACCTTGCCTACCAGACCACAGCTCTTGAGTGCCATGTCCAACCTTGTCTTAAACACCCCAAGGGGCAGTGACCCCCCCACTTCCCTGGACAGCCCATTCCAATGTCTGATCATCCCTTCTGGGAAGAACTTCCTAATGTCCAAACTAAACCTCCCCTGGTGCAGCTTTACACTTTGTCCTCTCACTCTATCCCTGGCTGTCTGGGAGCAGAGCCCAACCCCAACCTGGCTACAGCCTCCTTCAGGGATTGTAGAGAGTGAGGTCTCCCCTGAGTCTCCTCCTCTCCAGGCTCAGCATCCCCTCAGCTGCTCCTCACAGGACTTGTCTTGCCTGTGCATCCTCCCATCTGCATTTCCATTAGCAGCAGTTAATATTGACAGTTCACACTCTAACCTTAGGGCCTATGGCTCAGTCTGATGATTTGGTCATATTGATTTTTTTTAACATATATATTGCTAAGCAAGGAAATTTTTTAATTATTCCTCTGACCTTTACCTCTTCTCTTTGGATACTTCACCTCCCCAAAGAACAGTAATCCCTTTTTCACCACTAGTTACCCCCTGCAGAATGACCTGACTCGGTGCAGAGCCTGCCTGGCCAAAGCACAGGGGTTGGCAGTTTGCAGCCACATGCACAGACCCACCAAGATTTTCACCTTCAGAGCGAGTTTCAGAATCTCCCCCAGGCAGATGGTATCCCACACCATTCCTCTTCCTATTTAACTGCTACTAGGAAGGCAGCTCACGTCCTGCACAGGTTCTGTGGTTGTTCTGTAGGCAGAGCTAAATTTCCTTTGGCAATAAATACTATGCTTAAAAGCTATTATTTCTTTAATAGAAATACCCAGCAAAGCTAATTCAGTAAATTTCCACTGTATCACAATCAAGAACTCGCTGTACAATATTTAATTAGTTAGCCATTTTTAGCTGGGGTTGGAGGCATTCATCATCTTTCCAAAAACATGCACATGCCCATCTGTAACATCCACTCAGTAATTTGGCTCAGAATGAGATAAAACATATAACACACTGGATGCTAAAAGTTGGTGGATTTGTTACAGAACCATCAAATGTGAATTCTGTGGTGCTGCTCCTTTGAGAACACAACCCCAGCAGTTGCCACTATGGTACAGTCTCTCATCAAAAAGTCTGGAGGGAATCCAGTGAAATCTGTGCACAGTATTCAACTACAAGGGTAGTAACCCAGCTTTATTCTATATCTGAGCTGATGAAATCAGTCTTTTTTAGCCATTAGGCATCTTTCCTCTGCTCCTGCAGTGTATGTGTTTTTATTTCTTTTCAATTCTTTGGAAATATTACTGGTGTAGTAGTCTAGTAGTGGTGTATTTATGATAAACACCTACAGCTAGATCATTCCTAGGAGAGAAAAACAAGGCACTTCTGGGATTTACCCAGGGTCTGATTAGAAACCCTCAGAGCAACAAACTCCTTGGATGTGAGGAATAAATGCAAGTACATCAAACTGTGCTTCTTCCTGGGCATGTAATTCTGAATTTGCCTGTGCCAAGTCTGAGCAGTGAGCAGCATCCTCTGTCCTCCACACTCAGCTCCATCTTGGGGCAAATGCAAATTTTATTATTGACAACTTTTATTTACTTAATGATTACCTGTAAAAATGCTGAATAAGATTAATTTTGATACTAATTCACTAGAACACCCGCTAATTGATTCCTTATTAACAAGTCTCTGTCATGACCTCAGGGGCTGGCAGTTCTTACAGCACTTCCCCCTGTTTTCAGTGTTGCACAGTGCCAGTTTTCCCTATGAAACCAAAGCTTAAGCCATCACTCTGTGTATCAACCAATGGCCTCAAAAGTTTTTGAGTTTATGTACCAATTTCTCACATATTTTATAGTCTTAGAGACCTGAAACATGTTACAATCCCATAAATTCATGAAAACCAGTAATTAAAATGAGCAAGATTTTCTGAAAAACCTCTCAAAGAAACCCCCATGACTGAGGGATGAACTTCACTCCTTAAACACTACAGAAATCACACAAGGGACCCAAAGCAGGGTAAAACCTACAGACTGTCCCCCACATCAACAGCAATATTGAACAGTGCCATCAGCTGTATTTAAACAGCTATACAGGGACTTTGTACATAAAAAGTTTGATCAGGTTTATCCGAGATGTTAATTTTAAAAAACATAATGTAAAAAATATATACCAACAATTAAGACAAGCCAAGCAGACTTTCTCTCTACCAGATTCCTACATTCATGTGTTCCCTTTTCCTTGCTACTCCCCTCAGGACATACTGTTTACTT
>JAOXXN010000162.1:14276363-14289927 GCA_026770055.1 Myrmophylax atrothorax | reverse complement strand
CAGCATCCACATATCAGTTCTCAATGGCTACAAGAAGTCTGAAGTCTCTCCATTTACTACAGAATCATAATCTTAGATTTTGCTTCAGTTTATTAAACTGGTAAAATCATTTGCATATGTTCTTTCTATTAGAATTGAAATCAGGAAACCATGACTGCTCTAATACATGAGCCACAGATGATACAGTTGGACAAAGAGTTAAATTCAGGCACAGTTTCATTTTAATCTGCTCAAACTAATAAGAAAGTAAAAAACCCCAATCTTTTCAGAATTCTGAGCTGAAGCAACAGACTGAACATGCCCTACTTCCCAAGTTTCATTTGAGTTTGCTGAGGAAAAATTTTATATCAGAACATTCTCAGCACAGACAGAACTTTGGAATGGTCTTTTTTTCTGTCAACAAAGGCAGTCCTTTGTGTGATACAGACATGTCAAACAAACAAAATGACAATAAAAAATATCTAACTGGAATCTATTACTTGCTTCCACAAATAACAACAAATCCCAGGACTAGAATTCTATGATACTGTTGCCAAAAAAAAAAAAAAGAAGAAAGAGATTGTGTCTAAGGAGGATACCAGACCTCTGTATTTGCTGTCAAAGCATTTGCAAAGATTTCTGTCCATCAGATCCCTGGAGTCTCCAGCACTGGACAGTTATAGACATTCCAAGCCTGTTAATGAATTAAACACCAGGCTGTACAGAAGCAGCCATCATCACTTACATGACAAAACAGTCAGGTAAAATCTCAGTGGTAAATCACAATGAGAAAAATGATTTATCCAGGTTAATCCTAGTTAAATCATATAAATTTTTCAGTATATCCCAGTGGTCTTTTTTACAGAAAAGATGAATGTGACCTGAATAGGAGAAGACTGATTTCAAACCTAGCTGAACCCATTCACTAGAACAGGGGGCAACATTCCAAGCCAACAGGTGAGAGACAAAACAATTTCAAGCTTTCCTTCAGACTTTCATCTCCATGATATATGGCCCCCACTGTGCACTGTGACCCACTAAGACTATTTGGCAACACCAGCAAGTCATCACTGACCAGGAAAGTAATTAAACTTCAGCACTACCCCAGAATTATCTGCTGTTTGCTAAAACAGGAAAGATGCTGCAAACCAAAATGCTGCAATACTCTAATATACTCTATAATTCCTTCATTTTATGGAGCTGAATTCGACTCAAAACAACATGAAGCGGGGCATCATTCTTTAGTGGAACATCTATTATTTCCAATGCTAATCTGCTGGCAGAAAACTATCAGCCTGAGATTATCTAAACTATATCCAGCTTCCTGAGAAGTCATATTTTTTCTCTAAATGCAAAGGAAAATAAACATCTGTAGAAAGGTTCTCCTGTGTGCAGGGAATACAAGGACAAACACTTTTTTCCCTAATTAGCTACCTTGGAATGGTTGAGCATCAATGATGAGAGTGAGATGACTCATAGGACCAATTATTTTTATGGGTACAAACACTATGCAATCAGGACTGGAGCCCATATAATTATTCCCAGTAAGGACATTGAGGAGACCTGGAGTTTCTCACAGGCATGTCTGCAATACATAAACCCATGCTGGGGGTTCTTTTCCCTTCAATGATTATTATGATTACTTGAAGCAGTGCAGAAATGAAAGCATGGGAGCTGTTCTGTGCTGGGTCCCAGGAAGCACACTGGGAACAGGGGGATCCCAGCTGGGAAACAGAGCTGTGCTCCCCGAGTGCTGGGAGGGCCAAAGCACATACAAAGTCAGGTGAATAAAAGAAACCAACACCCAGACCAGAAACACGCACAGGATTTTGAGACTTGCAAAAATTCTTCCCAGAAAATTGCCTGGAATTTTATAGGCTGTGGACAATCAGACCATATCAAACATTAACAGGCAATGCTTCAGAGCAGCTTCACAGAGGGGCAGTTTTATTTTTCTCCCTGCCTGAAACACATGCTCAGTCACACCCACTTTTCTACACATGTGCAGCAAGTGTTTTTAGTGCATATGTTGGACCTTTGGATATAAACTTTAAATTACAGTCAGCAGCACAATTTGCTATTTTTGTAGTAAAAAAAGAGAAGCATCAGCTTTGGAGATTTCAGTATTTTCACAAGCACAAGTGGTGCCCTCACAGCATTAGACACCAGCAATATCAACCACAGAATCCTGAACAATAATTATCTGTGGTCAAAGCTGAAGCAGATAATAGAATTGAACATTCCATTTCACTGAAAAAGGAAGGTGGCTGAGAAAATCCCTCTGTGCCTGGACACAATGAACTGTCCAGGAACTGGAGTGCTTACTACTTTTCCCTCCACGTCGTGGTCAACAGGCAGGACACCAGGTGTGTATTCTTGGTGGGTTCACAGAAAAGTTCAGGATTTCTGCCACTACTCAAAGAAGTCAAGCAACAACAGCTAATTAAAAAAAAAAAATCCAACCATCTAAGCCAAGGCCCAAGATGATGAAACCTTGGAGATGCCACATGACGGCTCTGACCACTCAGCACTGCAATTTACAAATCTTGAGTAAAAACCAATGTGGGTCTTAAGAAGAATCTGTGTAACATTAAAAAGAGGGGCAAGAGTGCAAGGAGAAGACACAACTTTAGTTTCTTTAAGTACTCTGGGGTTTTGTGCCATCGCATTTTTATCCTAAACAGTCTTTTTTTACTTATTCTCAACCGAGACAAGTGGTCATAATCCAACACAGCACTTTGTGGGGAGCTTTCCCCCCGTTTGCCATGATTTCTCCCACATGAACTCCAACAGCAACTAAAGATATAAAAGAGGAAATTTGTCCAACATATCATAGATCTTCCCTTATCTTCCTGAAAACGTAGTATTTGTAGGATATAGTCTCGGATTAATAGATATGGTATCCCTAATAAATTACAACAGGTAATTAGATTATGGACACCTTCAACAGCAGGACAATTATTTTTACATTCTCTGCAGCCAGGAGTTAAGAACAGCAGATAAGCTATTTCCAGAAACCTCTAGTAAGATTGTGGCTTTATCTGAGCCCAGAGATATCCTCTTTGCTTGCAAGTTGCTTAGAACTGAAGACCTGATAGATGCATGCATTAGAACCTTTTCATAATTCCTATAATGAAAAATAAAGTCATTATAAAGGCAGCCAAGTGAGATTTGCAATGCCAGCATTTCAAAGTAATATCTGAATACACTAAAAGCTTTGTCACTTATCCATACCTTGAGTCTCTGAAGAACTAGCAAATAAATAAATTTTCTTAATTACTCCATTTTTCAATCAAATGTTATCAGTGCACTGGAAGTTTGCTGTCCAAAGTCTTTGCAATCTAAAATGACTTCCTAATTCCACACTTCACTAACTGGACATGGTGCTGAGCCATAAGGGATGCTCATGGTTGTGCCAAAAGCCCAGCTCAAACACACAGCTTGGATCCCATGGGATTCTTCCAAGAAAAGCCCTTAATGGGCCATAATCCTGCTGTTTGCCTCTGTCTTCTGTGCCTGGATCCTGAACTGCCAACCCACAGGCACTGCAGCCAAGGTTGCCCCTCAACCTGCTCTTCCTTGCCTGCAGATGTCAGGTTCAGCAACAGAAGCATTTCCCACGTCTGAGTTATGGATACTGCTTTTTGAAGCTATTTCTAATAATTGTGTAAATATTCAAATAGTGACCTTCTAAACCAGGGTCAAACCCAAAGACAGAGACAGGAACACAAAAGCTGTCCTGCTTTTCCCAGTGAATGATTTGCAATCAAGGCAGGAAAAAAAAAATAGCAGGAAGAAATGTTGGCTCTGAGAGCAGCTTTTGCCATGTTATGTTCCCCTGGAAGTGCTGAAGATGAAATGCCATTCCCATACATAGAGGAGCTTGTCAAAGTTTCTTGAAGTTATTAAAGATAAAAAAAAAATTCAAAGTCACCTCTTTTTTAGACCCTTCTGATATCAGAGCAATGGCATTTTCTAAAGGAAAAAACTAAACAAAACATTTTATCAGGAATATATTTAACAAGTTCTCTCTCTCTGGCCTTGAAGAAGAGAATAATCCCAGGCTATAAGAGCAGGCCCAGAGAAAAGGCACATCTCCCAGCTCTCATCACAGACCTTTCCAGCAACCTTGCATTGCCTACCGGTATTTCTTTCAGAGAACATAATTGTTCATGCCCTAACTAGACCAAGAAGCTCCCCTCTGAAAATGAGAAATTATTTTTCATCAAGTTCTTTTCATGCACTGGAAACACCTCACGGAGTGACTGAATGTGGAACAGCAACGCTGTGTTTGGTTTGCACAGAGCTGAGCAGCAGCTTCAAACCATTATTTCAAAATTGAATTTGAAATTATCCAATTACCATCAAAGCCAGTCTCATGTGCACACATGAACTGCAGATACACACCAGGAATGTATCAAGTGGATACTCAGGTCACGCTCCATGAATTTATTTTTTGCCCTGCTTGGCACAAACTGGCTCAGCCCACCAGGCCAGGTCACCCTGCACCTGCTCAGAGAAAGGGGACCCCTGAGCCTCCTGGGGCAGCAACAGCAACTTAAAGTCTATAAAACCATCTCTCTAAGTTATAATAAGAGAGAGGATGATGTTCATGTGGGGGAAATACGGAACTGACATGAGCCAGGGGCTCCAGTGGCTGCTCCGGGCACAGGGCAGGATGGGACTCTGGAGGTGCCAGCCATGCCCATCGCACTGCAGTGCCCACACTCCCAGTGCCTCCTGCCACTGTCCCTCTGCTCCCTGTCACGGTTATGTCTGGAATTGCTCACACCCCTTCATTTGCAGAAAAAAAGAAAATCAAAACCACACTTCTGCTGAACTGAAACCTTTCCAGAGCACTGTAGCATCGGTCTTATTGATTTATCTATTTAAAGCAATGTCAGAATTTTGTCATTAATATTTGATTGGTATTTTTAAAGCCTTACAAGAACTGCACAGACCATAAAAAGGTGTTACAGTAAAGCACCACAGGCAGAACAGCATTATTTGAAACCACAGGGGATGTTGGTTGGCACCATCTTAAAGCTCTCACGAGGTGTCAGGACACCATCACGTCGCTGCCAGGACCTCACTTCACAGCACACACGCATTTAAAAATAAGATTAAAAAGACTGAAAGTGGTAGAACAAAACAAACCCCAAATTATGGGTGTTCATAGAACAAAAAGTAGTGTGATGGGTATTCATAAGTCAAAGTATATTCAACATAGCATGCACTGAGGATTTACAAATTTTAGCAGAAATTATTACTGTGAAAGGCTTACACCTTTTAGAATGCATGATTATAAATGAAAAGTTCTGTCTTGTTTCTTCAAATTCAAAGAATAATAGATCCTGGGATACTCTGAGAGGTGTGTGTTATCCCAAACATATTTAGTATTCTGAAAACAGAACTCATGCCAAGAGCAATTGTGCTTTTAGAATCAAGGAGAGGAGCTGCAAAGAAATCTTGTCAATGAATTTGTACAAGGGCTTATACACGAGCAGAACTAAAACGCATTTGTTCTTCAGAGTACCAAGTTAAAAATGGTGTCAGGAGAATAAAGCAGCCCAGAAAGCTTCTTAGCAACCTGTCCACACTAATGACCCAGAGGGAAATTCAGGCTGCCAGGGTAACTGCCCAAACTGTTGGCAAATGCCCAAATGCCTTTGATGGCAAAGCATCTCCCAAAGTTCGACATCTGACACCTTGGACCATCAATCTAAAATGATATGTTTTCTAGAGCAGAAGTTGTTCAAACTTTCAGCTACGTTATTAAATATACATGTGTAACCACGGCAGTTTTTATTTATAGAACAGGAGTAACATTTGTATTAACTTTGGATAGAGGTGGCAGTGCCACATAGACTTCAAGCAGACTGAATCATTCCAGTGTGTCACCCAAGGTTATGCCACTTGGGGCTTTGGTAGGCTGAAGTTTTCCATCCAGGGCAATTGCCTCAGTCTTTGCTTTCTAAAAATTTCAGGTATGAGTTTTGGAAAACTTCTGAAGTGATCTTAGCGAAGAAATACATTCTTTATCTATGGTTAAATGCTCACAGCCTTTCTGTTGAGATTTTCTAATCCAGTGTATCTGTGACCTTTAGCAGAGACCTCAGTTTTGGCTACATTTAATATTCCTGACTTCTGCTCAGTTGCATTGTGGCTGAGAAATTGCCCCAAATGTGAAATATTATAAACCTCTATGATTCCTCAGATTTTACCTTCACAGCATTCAAAATACATGAGACTCAGGAAGTTTCATGCTCAAAGCATTTGTGAAATCAATACTACAACTTGAGCACTAATTTATTAAAATCTAATACAGAAACAAACCACTGTATTAAAAATTGAGTTATCACCAGGGACTAGAGCAGGACTACAGGAATTTAAGACCGACTAATTGAACCCCAAGTAGATCACTTGGCCAGTACTGCTGAAATACACAACAGATCCTGCCCCCTGAATAAGGAAGGGTTGGCAGAAAGACTGGAAATGCTTGCCAAGTTTATAAATTTTTGTGTCTCACTGAGGTTACACAGCACACAGCTCCAAAATGACAAGCTCTATACCCTGGGGGGTGATAAAATTTCCCATAAAGTAGCTGTGCTGGTTTGAATCACTTCTCCAGTTCAGGGTCAAACTCACTCTCCCCCAGATGTTCACGGTGTGTGCAGTGTTGGGGGGAACACATCCTAGAGCAGAACTAACTTAAGCTATGTAAAACCATCACATTACTGTCTATTATAAAGCCTCAGTGTACTGTTACATCCACAGTATAAGTATGAATAAACTCGTCTGAAGTCAGTGAAATTAACTCTAAATGCCAAGAACAGAATTAGGTCTTCCACTCTCTACCCCGTGGGGCAGAAAAGAAGGACTGATAGAGTTGTACATATTCAAAAAAAAGAGAAGCCAGCTTTAAGAATTATACTGCCAACTAATGCATGTCAACAGTGTCAGGAAAGACTTCCTATAAAAATAAATTCAACAGAGAACGGATGGAAGAAAAGACGACACATTTACACTTCTATGATATTTCATGGCCAGAAAAATACCAACGGAAGCAGGAGGGATTCAGAGTTCATCTGAAAGACAGCATCTGTCAGAAAAGATGTTCCCTGGCAGGAGAGCAGTGGCAGTGTCTTCTGACAATTCCGATCAAGAGATGCTCTAGTCAGTATTCGAGATGGCCACGATGATAGATTAGGGGAATAATTTTGGTTCTTTGTCAGGACTTGGATAATATCTGTCTACAATACATCTGTACCAGTGCACTCTGAATTACTGAGTAAAGGACAGACAGAACAGCACAAACTTTTCTACACATCCTTTATGCTCAGATAGTGACAAGTTCATGTAAATTATGGCATATATTACAAAAGCAAACGCTGTGTTTCTTTTCATTATCACTCACTATCCATGTGTAGCATTCTGAAGAGCTAAAGGGAGAGGGTTGTTAAACAAGATTCATCAAGATAAAGAGTAAGCTACAGCATCTGAGATGAGAAAGGTCTAAAGACTGAACATTGTTATCTTATGGTAGTTATGCAGAACAAGCAGCAAGATGAAGATTCAATCTGCTTGTAGATAATTGATGGAAAAAGAAGTTGGGGGTGACACAAAGACATCAAATTGTTTTGCTAGTTCTTTCCCTGCTTTCTTTAGAATTAAGGCTCCCTGTCTGTCCAGGTTGATGAACAGCAGAATGCAGAGTGCCCTTTTGAAAGAAAAATATTTGTCCTTCATTATTTCACATCTGCACTTTATTTACATATCCATTTAGTCACTTCATACTTCAGAAAAGGGGCTTTTGCTTTGGTGGACGGTCAATCTTAGGATCACCATGTCAGGAGCAGAACATCAGGTTTTCTGTTGTTGTTCTCCTGTGACACACAGTTTGGCTTTTGGTCTTCTCCCCCAAAGCTGAGGTTTGTCACAGCCTTGGAGGGTGGCCTTGTGGCTGCAGTGAATGGGCAGAGCTGGAGCAGGTACTGTGTGCACTCCTCAGAGCCAAGGCCATCTGGCACAGCTCCTGGGCAGAACTGGAGCAGAGGATGTAAGTTCTTTGCTTCTATATTCTGCATTTCTACCACGTTAGATCTCAGCACCTTGGCTTGCTTCCTTTCCCTACAGCCTTACAGATTTGCCTCAGAGAAAAATTATTTCCACAGAATTCAGGATGATCTTTTCCGTTTTAAATAACTCACCAGATTTGCTACCACTGAGTATCACTTCACTTTAACATGCACTTTTAACTACCCTAACATTGTGTATGCTCACTGCTTTATTGCTTCTATAGGAAAAATCAAATTAATGATCAGCACATCTGATGGAACAGCCCAGATGTTTGGTACAGAAGCCAGAAAAAGAGAAAAGGAAGCAAGAAAAAATCCAAGGTAATTCCCAAACTGCAATATTATATCATATCTGCTGTGTGTTGGTGCAATAGGAACCTCTGCACATCTCCCAGCACCCAGTAATTGAGACAGTAAACTACTGGGCTGGAAAATTGCTATTGAAAACATATAATCAACCTTTTGAACTCTATAAACCCAGGGAGATGCAAGATGCAATTCTACTTCCTCGGGACATGTATGACTAGTCAGTTTAGATTTCAGCCTCAGAAAATGGAGGTGAACAAATTGCAGACAACTGCTCTTAGAGAAAAGTTTGGGTAGAAATTTTGATTCTACGAGTGTGGTATAAACTCTTTCTGGACTCTTTAGTCTTTTGCAAGTATATATACCCTGCAATAACAGCATGTCCTGAAAACTCTCCATCACCTCAGAAGTATTAAATATATGTTAACACATATTCATACATTTAAAAAAAAAGGTTTTTTTCTTTTGATTCATCTGACTTGCTGCAATTCAACCTGTACTGCCTCTGTTTGCTGCCAGGCTGTGATGATGTACTGCCCAAGAACTACCAAAGCACCAACCAGGTCGAGTTCCTGCTTTGTTCTCCCCTCTGTACATGCAACTCTGCCAGGGAATTCTCATATCTCCAAGGTTAAATCATAAAAGGCAATTGATTATTTGGCATCGACAGGAAGAAGAACTAATAACATCCATAATTTACTGATCTGTAAGATATTTGCCTATTGTAATGGATCACATCACTTGCCATTAAAAGGCATTCATCTTCAGTGTACTTCCATGTATCCATGGGAATATACTGAAGTATCAAATTCCATGGACTAATGATTGATTGTAATTTGATGTTTGAATACATTTGTGCAACATTTAAATCTACCTTTATGATTTTAGAAGACCATCAGGTTAAAATTCCTCCTTTCATGCCAAAGTTCTAAAATTGACTTGAGATATGGTTCCTAGTTGGGCTTACAAACTGCCTTCTTCAGCAATTAAAATTGATTGAAACTATTGATCTAAAGGTACAGCACTTTTACTGGAGTCCCAGATGTCATCAGGAGATCATGAGCCTGACCCTGGCAGAGGGACTGGCTTACCAGGGTGAGCACAGTCACCCCCTGTGACACCTCAGCCCTTTTCAAGCACTAAATACTTCAGAGAGCAATGACTGAGCCAGCATTTTCAGACTCTTGAGATGGCTTGAAGATTTGTGAAAACTGTTCTGGACCCACAGACAAACAAAGGAAAAAAGAACTGGACTTTATCACAGGAGTTCCCTCTGCCCCTCTACCAACACTTGCCATGTTTCAGATCCTTATAGCTGTTGATATTAATTGAAGAGCACTCAGATCACCAGGATAAATGGCTCTTGGCAGCATTTTACCACCATCTTAAGGAGAGGCTGTTTTAAGGTAGCTGGTCATAGAGGATGGATTTCTGATTCCAATCTTTTATCTCTAGGCAGACCCACACTGAGAAGAGACAATTCTGTTTTAACCTACACCCAACTCTTCTTAAATCAAAAGTGGTCTCCTTGAAAGTATTGCACTTGGTGGAAAATTTGTGACAGGTGCTAACATTTGATGAAGATTCCTGGCAGAAATCTCTTTCATTTGTGCTAAGGCTATTTTACTGCCATCAAAACTTTGCATTATCTCAACCAACCACAACTTGCTGAGTTGAAAAAGCCTTTTTATCTAAAGATAGAGGTGTGCTCAGTGTGACAGGTTTCTAGGGCAGTAGAGGTAGAATGGAAAGATCCTATAAAGATATGTTATTTAAGATAGAGTTCATTCAGTAACTCAGCATTAAAGGGTGTTCTCAACTTAGTGTATGGGTTAAAAAACTTCTTCCCTGCCTTCTGATGCAAACTCACCATCAAGTACTCAGCCTCTTGATTTTTTTATAGCTTAACTTTCTGGCCAGATGTCTGCAGCTTGTTAGACTCTTGCACATCTCTCTGCTAAGCAGTTGGGTTATTGTCTAGTCACCATGCTGGGCAACTGCAACAACTGTGAGGTTTGGACGTGTGCATTTGCACATTAGAGCCTTCCTTTCACACCTGCTGTAACATCTCTCCATGTTTGCTTTGAAAAGTGCCCCTTCAGATCATGCCACAAACTGGTGGGACTGGAGCAGACAGGATTTTCTTAGGCTCTCTTCACAGTTTCTTCCAAACTCTATAGATCATAACTCCTATGTAACTTCAAAGTGCACCATGCTTACAAAAAAATTTATGCCCCCCTATGAAGTTATCAACACTTATTTATTAATAGTAGCATGATAAAACAAAACTGTTCTGGAATTTTGCTAATTTATTTAAGAGAAAGCTGTGAATTTAAATTAGGAATTTCACTTTCTTTTGAGGAACTGAGACACCTGTCCAATGAAGATGAAAAGAATCTCAGCAGCTCTTAAGTTTTGAACCAGGACATCAGAACTTGGAAACCCCCAGTAAGCCACTTTGCCCCTCTAATAGGATTTATGTGACTTTATTCTTCTACTAATACTGACTCTTACTGGGTACAACAGAATCCAGTCCTTTTGTGCTGCCAAGGTGGTCACTGGAGCTGACCCATTCTCCATCTCTCTGATGGCCCACAGGCAGGGAGACAACGTCCACCTGCCCTTGCTGCACCAGCCCACGTGTCAGAGGGCCACCCTGAGGGACCCTCAGCTCCCACTCGTGCTTAAGGGCTATAACCTTGCCAGCCCCTGCCTGGGCCTGTAAAAGCATCTCTGTACAATCACTGTTCTCTGCCATGAGTCCCACAACAGGCTGGCACTGAGCAGTGTGCTCTCAAACTGCAAGGGAGTACCAGAGAGGCAGTGGACAGATAGGAGGGCTTCATAGCAAAATTAGATCACATTATCTGTTAAAAAAAAATGTATTTGCTATGCTGGATGAGCAACATACTAAGACAGGAAAGTTCCCTGCACTGACTCCAGCTGATACAGAGGTGAATGGACAAGCAGTGCCAGATGATGTTGTGCATCATCCTCCCCTGGTACCAGCTGAGCTTCACAGTGCCTTTACATTATGGGTCATGATTACCTTTTTTTATTCCTAGGATGTAACCAGTTCTTTCAGCAGTAATTCATCCTGCAACCTGGCCATAAAGTCAGGTTTAAATACACCTTTTAGTGATGAATGGTTACATGAATTTATTTTCCTTAAAGCAGACAGCAATACTTCATGCTCTATCTCCTCTGCCATGGCTTGTGTTAGTGGGTACACTGACTAGCAAGAGAGGACACTAAGTCTATATTTAACTCATAGAGCCTGCAGATTGCTGTAAATGATTTGTAGCATGATACATGAAGGCAGTATCACCATGTTTCACCAGCAAACAGCTTCTGGTGTGCACACAATTTTAAGTGAAGCAGATATTTCAGTTCAAAATGGTTAGGAAGGAACAACTGCAATTAAAAGCACAGAGAAAACCACCTATATCATCCAAAATTAAGTGTTCTGTTTAGTACATGTATAACACCAAGCAACCTTAAAGCAGCTATTTTAAAAGGAAACACTTTTTAACTGTTCTAGTGTTCAAACTGTTCTCCAAGACTGCATGATTTGGATCATAAGTGTTTTCAAAAAAAATCCATGCCATAATGTCATTTGCCAATAAGATATTTGACTGATGCTGTTGGGCTTAGATGAGAATGAAGGAGGGAACCCCAGAGAGGCACAAATTACTCACAAAAAACCCCATAACCCATCAAACAAAATACAGAATAAGCAACCAAAACCTGTGCTGGCCACTGCCTCAGAGCAGTAGATCCCACAAAACAGCAGATGGTGAAACCAGTACAATTTCTACAACCTGGAGGACATTAGAAAAAAACATTTGAAGGTAAAATTTTTGAAGAAAAAAACACTGACTGGCTTTGCAAGGCAGGGGTTCTGCCAGCACAACCCCCAGTTTGCCATGGTGAAAACTCATCATCATTGAGATACCAGCAAAGAAACAATTTCCTCATTTGCAGCTTACTAAAGCCAGGAATTGTTAGTTGCCACAAATCCACTGTAACAGGAGAAAAAAAATGACTTTTCTATTTTCGACATCACCTTTGCTAAAGCATCTGCCTTGCCAGTAATGTATCTGAGCACATGTATTCACTGTCAATCTGCACTGCTAATAGTCATTCCAATGTTGCAAGGGTTGCTTGATGTAATGTATGGTTTAGAAGGAAATTATTTTAAATTGAGGGCAAGAAGCCAACTGAAGTCATAGCTACACTTAATGCACATGCTGTAGACTGTAAACATTTTCATTCTCATAAACATGTGGCAATTTAGTTTAAAACAAACTTCTTAGGTAGGGAGATCTTAACTGTGTTCCCCTGCAGCATAAAGATCAACCTTTTTATGTAGTTTCTGGAAAGCAGCATGCAGGAATGACCCAGTGTGGATTTAAATTAACCAGAGCTCAATTCCACTGATGATAATCCGTGGCTTTAATTATTCTTGTCTCTTCTCAAAGGAACTCTCCAGATTTTCCACCCTATTGTATCATTTCTTTTCAAATTATAATTTCTCAAGGCCTAGTGGTATGGCAGCAATGCATAAAGCTGCCTTGCAAAGAACTGTAGTTCAAAATACACCTCTGAGTTTTCATTAATGGTAATTACAACTTGAGAGTTTACATTTTGATGGAAATCAAAAGGGTAAGAAAATCTATTCTCTGGGTTTGTTGGGGGTTTTTAATAACCTCAAAAAGACACATTCCAGAACTCTGACTCTGCCCCACAAGCAGCAGAGAGCTGCTCCTGAACCTCAATATTCTGGACTAGCAGCAAGAAAATTGAGCAATTTCTCTAAACAGAGGTAAAGGCAACACATTGTTGGGTCCATCATTCACAGAAAAGCATCTCAGTAGGGCACAGGCACCCCAAAACCATGCCCAGAAAGCAGTCTGGCAGCTGGTGCCCCTGGCCCAGCCCAAGGTGGGTGTCTGCAGAGAGCCAGGCAGGGCACAGGAGAATGCAGGGAGGCTGTGCTGGCCTGAGCTCCAGCCACAGCTCCTGCTGCCACGCAAAGGTATAGAATCAATCATAGAATTGATTGGGTTGGAAAAGACCTCCAAGACCATCAAGTCCAACCCTTGGTCCAACTCCAGTCCCTTCACCAGATCATGGCACTCAGTGCCACGGCCAAGCTCACCTTAAAAACCTCCAGGGATGGGGAATCCACCCCCTCTCTG
>JAOXXN010000162.1:14255393-14274359 GCA_026770055.1 Myrmophylax atrothorax | reverse complement strand
GGAAAAGACCTCCAAGATCATCAAGTCCAACCCTTGGTCCAACTCCAGTCCATTTACTAGATCATGGCACTCAGTGCAAACCAAGGGATTCATTCAGCTCTGTCTATGGGCAGGCAGGTGTTCAGCCATCCCAGGAAAGCAGAGCTCCATTGTGAGTAACGGTTACTTGGCAAGACAAACTCCATCACTCCAAAAGTCCTCCCTTCCTGCTTCTTCCCTCCAGCTTTCCATGTTGCTCATGATGCCATATGGGCTGGAATATCCCTTGGGTCAGGTGCTTTCAGCTGTCCTGGCTGTGCCTTCTCCCAGGGTGTTGTGCCTCACCCATCTGAATTATCAACACTTCTCAGCTGCCTTGGGATGAGCTGGCAAAATGCCAACTACCCAACACTGGGGGTTAGAACCTCCCTCCCCCCTGCAGAGAAAAGGGACAAAGGGAAAAAAAACCTCTGGAAACTCCAACTAGGTTTATGCTTAAACTAACTATATGTATTTAAGAGAAAGTTAAGAGAAAACTACAATGTAACACACACTTATACAAGTCAGATACAACAACAATTTTCTACCTCCCACCGAAAACAGATTCTATCACTCTAGATCCATAAGCACTCCAAAAGACACCCAGCAAAGAACAGAAAGAGTAACAACAAAATGTTTCTTCTTCCC
The DNA here is from genome assembly GCA_026770055.1 of Myrmophylax atrothorax. Taxonomy (NCBI): domain Eukaryota; kingdom Metazoa; phylum Chordata; class Aves; order Passeriformes; family Thamnophilidae; genus Myrmophylax; species Myrmophylax atrothorax. The sequence continues at coordinate 14,273,693 of JAOXXN010000162.1, read as the reverse complement.
TGAACTCAAACAAAATGCAAAGTCACAGCAGCCACAGCAAGGCCCAGACAGCAGGACAGCTGAGCGTGTCCTGCCTGTGCTTTGGCCAGGATGGAACTGAGCGAACACCTCTCACTCCTGGATTCATACCTCAGGTTTGCATCATCTGGTATGAAATATTTCTTCGGTTGCTTAAGTCAGATGACACCTGTCTCTCCTAATCTATGTGGATTGTCTGAGCCTACTAAATTGAGGTCCAAACTGCCACATCAGCACAAAGCCAAACCACAGCCCCGTGTCAGCCTCTGCAGAGAAAATTAACTCCAGCCCAGACAGAACCAGCACAGCGCACAGAGCACATGAACGTTTTTTCCACTGAATGTAAACCTGTTCTTACAAAATTAAGAGATTTGGCTTTCTTAATTTTAGCTGAAGTATCTGTGCATAGTAATCATTCCAGACAATAATGGAGTGCAGTCTCCTGTACATGAGTTTGTCTGGAGATAAAACTGGCCAAAATTCTTCATTCATAGCAAAATTCAATCTGAAATTTGGCTTCAGTCCAAGGTAAAACCAAACCAATTTTATTTTTTTTAAGTTTATTCCTTATAGGAAATTCTATGTGCTGTATACTGTAAGGAGGCCAAATTTTCAAAGCACATGGTTAGATTCTTCAGCCAATGAAAGGCGTTGATATGACACACAGCATCGGTTCTTTGGCCAAGGAGTGGGTCCAGGTCACACCTTTCCAGTACCAAATCCTGTGGCCACAGTGATCCTCTCTGTTTCCCCACTTAGGACTTCTGGAACTTCAGCTCCAGATGCCTCAGGGCAGAGCATCATATAAGGTTCATTATGAAACAGTTTGAAAAGTTACTAAATAAACAACTATTGGTCCCAAATTCCCTCAAAATACTGTCCAGACACGGACTGATCGCCACATTGAATTTGGTACCGTGAGTTGTGGCTGCACAGACATTTCCGTGGGAAATGCTGGATGAGTATTCAGGTAGGATTGTTCTGCATCACACTTACATGCTACTGGCTGGACCTGGGCTTGCAGAGCTCCTCATGCATTTGGTTTGAAACAGAAATTGAGACACAGATATAAATGTAGCCCACAAAAGAAGCAAACAGGTCTCCTCCCTTCAGTATTTCCTGGGCTACTTCTCTTTTCCTTACATTATTTAGAGTCACTGGTCCTAACATGAAGTTTCTCCAACAGCTGCATTAACTCCCATAAATTACTCCTCAGAAATTCCTTATTTATTATAGCTAAGTAGGTACAAGTTTAGCAACCTTGCAGATGGCTAAATACATCTTAGTTCTAGAAAAGCTTTTCAAGTTCTCAAATATATTGAGTTTTACAGCAGAATAAGAAATACCAGCAAACTGTAGCAAATTTTCACATTTCTGTTATGACTGGATGATAACCAAGAAAACTGCAGTTCTGCTGAAGCAAAGTCTGTATGCTCAGTAATAGAGGTGAGGGAAAGTGTGGAATATAAAATCTACAATGCCACAAGTCCAGAAAAATCAATAAGAGCCTTGCAACACAGAATGATACACCCAGCAGCTGATGTTTTTGAACTACAAAGGTAGAAAGTTATTTTTTATAAAAATAGCTCAAGTGAAAAAATATACTTCTCTACCCACACGAGGATTATATTCAAGCTTTCTTAAGTCATTACCTTTGTGTGTTGTTTTCTGAACAATCTTTCTCTTGGGACCAGCTCTCAGTCCCAAAATAACCCATCTTGATTTCAACAAAACTTACACTTTGTAAACAGTGTTGAGGAAAAATTTTACAAGACAGAATCATTCAAAAGTTTTGAGAAGGGGGAGAGGGGAAAAAAAATCATTTAACCATCAATACTGCCGCAGTAGAAACAGAACACAGTGTTTGAACTTGTTCACAGTTTAAAAAAACATTTTTGTGTGTCTTTCATTATTTATACAGTCTATGCTACCAAGTAGCTGAAATATAAGTTAAAAATAGATCCATCAGAAAACTCTTCAAAAGGAACACTATGAAATATAAAGCCACTGGGTTCAAATTTGTCTTTGGTTAGTGCTTGGCTGTGGCTCTTTGCTAGGTTCATGCTGAAATGATTTGAACAGAAAAAAAAATCTTTGTAGACTGTTCACTGCTGAGAAGAGTCACCAAAACAGCCCAGAAAGATGGAAAGTGCATGATCCTAAGGAATAAATCATTTTCTGGCCATTGCAAAGTCACCCTTTTGCAGGGCAGTCACTGAGCAGGCCAAGATTAACATGTGGCATCACAACACACATTTCCACCACAGGTACCAACTTACCAGACTTACCCAACAGCTGAAGTGACTTAGAGGAGAAAACCAAGTTCCTACTACCCATTTTTCTTAACTCCTATCCCACACTAAGGGGCAGTCAGGAAATGGAAGTTTTTACAGGCATTTGGAATGGAATAGGCTGGACTGTCAGTGGAAGGGACCTGCACTGACCATCCACTCCAACTGCCTGAGCAGTTCAGGGCTGACCAAGTTAAAGCCCATTATTAAGTGCCTTCAGGCACTTATATACACATAGTTTTACTGCAGCACTGAAACCAGAGCGTGTGCAGTGTAAGCACACTGGATATTCTCACTAGAACATGCTCTTTGGGAGTTAGCTGAGCAACAGGAAGCCTTTCCAACCTTGAAGTGCAGCAGGGAGGTAATAGCAGTTAATCTGCAGTAGCCAAGCTGACACTGATTATAAAATTATACATATCTGATGGTCATTTTATTTCTTATTACAGCCTGTTTAAAATTAAATTTTGTCCTGGAAACTAAATTACTCTAAAATCTTTCTCCTTGGACTACTTTTGGACCTGGAATTGGTATGAAATATTATGCATTTCACATTTAAACACATTTATCAGAGGCCACACTTGCCTGCTCCCTAGGACTGGGAGAGGCTGGGGGCAAGGAGCCTGTTTGCTTCTTATTCCTGAGCCTGAGCCAAGCCCTGCTCTGATAATGTTTCCTGGGCTGGGAAATGAGGATCCCTGCTTTATTCAGAGAGACATACTCACAGGCAATATTTGACTTTGAACCCAGATAAACAAAGATGCAAAGTCACTGTTTGAGATGTCTGAAGTGTTCATATCTTCACAAATTTACTAAATGTATGATGTTCTGCACCAAAATAGCACAAGGACAAAAATGCTCAAGACATTAATTCCTTTCATTTGTAACACATTTCCTGAGTGGCAGAGATTGCAGCTGTTGCTTCCATATCTTACACGGCTGCACAGAGGGGACCTGCAAGGAGAGGAAGTTAACATAGCTATGGCAGTTTAAATAAAATAGGATTAGTCTTCCCCTAGATGCAGGAAAGCTGCACCTGGAATTTCAATATTTATCAAAACATGTGCCAAGTACCAAACAGCCCATCTGAAGTTCTCCAAGGGAAAATTTACCTTCACTCAGAGTCCTAAGAAAAACAGGATTTTCAACGCAACAGATGCTACTGGAAGGTGTGTTCTGTTTTCTAATTTCATAGGGAAAACCAGTATGTGTTACCTATTCAGCTACACCAAAAGCTGCCCACAATAATCTGCCAAACAAGCTCTGAACAATCAGTAAACCAAAATCAACAGATCTGAACTCTATTTTTAACCCAAAACCTCATCAGCCTCTTATTACTCTAATGGCCCCAAGGTCTGAAATTCTTTCTATTTCTAAAGGATCTAGGCAGAAAAATAGGTTAAGTCAATATTTTGACTGAATATGAGGGTTTATATATAAATATATATAAAAATACTAAAACATCCTATGTCATTTTATTAGCTTGTTGTTCGAATACTTAAATGGGCATCACTTGAATTTTGCTCGTTTATTTACTATAACAGCATGTGGTCAAATTGATTTACAACAAACCACTTCCTATCCTAATTCCCAAAACTTGGTAAGAGGCCAGAACTGGGTAAAACTCTCCTTCTTGCATTGGTTTCAAACTAGACTAATGAAGCAGTGCCTGATTTATACCAACAGACAGCTCAGAGCATGCACAACAGTTGCATCACTTTATCTAAAGACTCTGTCAAATTAAGAAAAGCAGTTTCTGCAAACTCTTCCACATCCCCTCATTCAAGCCAGACTTACATGAGTCTGATCCACCGGAATCAGCAATTTATGTGATTCCCTACAAACAACACAGCGCTGGAACAAATTCACAGCTACTGCCATAAATAAACAGAACTTGGCCAATTAGATCCTGCCCTCTCAGGCAGGAGAGCTTTGCTTTCCTGTGGCAAGTGCTGTGTTTCTGCTCAGCCCAGCCCCATCTGGCAGGGCTGCTGTGCCCAAAGCCTGCCAGCAGAGCCGGTGCCAGGGGCTTTGCCCTCCTCCCCTCTCTGGCTGTTTCCCACACCCAGCCTCGGCACCTCCTGTGCTGCCTCTGCTCTGACCATCACTGGGGAGGCTGAAACCCAGATCAGGTCACGGGCTACAGCTCCAAAGAGCCTCAGCAAGAAGGGAGGTCTCCTGTGCTGGAAGCTGAGGGAAGCAGAGTGGTTCAGCCGGGAGGGACAAAGGGAAAAGGCCGGAGTTTTGGGAAGCACTGCACATTCCTCAGAAAACCAGATGCAGGGCAGCTCTTGCTGCACAAGAGGCCTCTGTGTGAGCTGCAGAATCCACCCCTCTGTTTGCTTCAGGAGCTGAACAGAGATTCTGTCCCTTCAAACTAATAAACAAAAAGTCCTTAATGGCCTGTAGACAAAACACACTTTTATCCTGATCGGTTTGATTTCATATCACTGCTTTTGATTTATACAAGCTGATTTTTTTTTTCATTCTCATCATGCATCCTCTTCAGTCACAGATTTAATTAAGATTAAGAAAATGAAAAGGTACTGAGAATTAGTCAGATCTTTGAGACAATATCTGTAACAATTATTCACCCAGGACTAGCCAGAAAAGATTATGCATATAACACATATTCAGGGGAGATAATACATACCATACCATCATTTCTAATATATGGAATACAATGTAATCTTGTGCTAGACAAATGTCAAATATGATTAACAACCGATTTTTGTGGAATGTCATGGCTCCCTTTCCTGAGCTTGGTTTGTTAAAGGTACAGATCTGCAGAACCCTTTGGATCACCTGGCCGAGTCATACCAACACTTAAGAACGTGTTTCACTTTCTTAAGGGTGACTTCTCACCACAGGGTGAGGTCTCCTTTTCCTTCAACATTCTTTACAGTTTTCTTAACCAAATGTAAGAATGATGGTAAAAAGAAAGCAACAAAATAAAATTGATCAAAGTTTGATCCAAAGTATGGATGTGGCCTTCTCAGGACAGTGTCTAGTCCAGGAAAGTAAAGATCACTTGTATTTCCCATCTCCTATCATGTTGTCCAATGCATTCATAACAGTGGAAGATCCAGGCCTCTGATACAGACCCTTCACCTCCTGCCATTTCTTATATTCTCTGGTGCTAGAAAGGAGGGACAGAAATGTCACCTCTAGCACAGTGAAATGAGTTACTTAACACAAGGATCAGGCATAGCCATGAGAGAGGAACAGGAAAGCCACCACAAAATGCAGTTGAAAGAAGAAATTGTAGAAAACCTCAGAAAAGAGCCCCAGAGCACTGAAGAAACCATAATGTATTCCAAAGGCTCCGAGATGACCTTATTGCAGCCTTTCAGCACCTAAAGGCGAGATATAACATGGGGACCAACATTTCAGCAATGCCTGTTGTTATAGCACAAGGGGTGATGGTTTTAAACTCAAAGATGGTTGATGTAGAGTAGCTATAAGGTTGACATGTTGTACAGTGAGGGTGGTGAAACACTGGAACAGGTTGCCCAGAGATGCAGTACGTGGTTCATCCCTGAAAATATTAGAAGTCAGGTTGGGCAGGGCTCTGAGCAACCTGTTCTAGTTGAAGATGCCCCTGCTCATTGCAATGAGGTTGGACTAGATGATCTTTAAAGGTCCCTTCCAACCCAGACTATTCTGGGATCCCGTGTTGTGCAAACAGCCCCTCCACCAGTGCTGCACATCTTTTCTCTGCTTTCCAACAGCACTTCCCAGCAAATTTCATACATGTGACACTATGTGCTGGCAGCAGAGCTTCTCAGCCATTCCCTGTCCTCACTTCCATTGGAGTAACATTCCAGGGAATCACCTGGAGCATCATGTTCACATGAAAACATTTTCATTTTCATTTGCAAGGACCAGTACCTCTAGAAACCTGCAGTCCTTTATGGCCTGGGTGAACATGGTTATGAGCAAACCAGCTGAAAAGGTCACTCATCTTGTTAAAATTCCAGGGGGAAGACTTGAGGCTTAAACTAATAAATACTGGCAGATGAAAAGCTATAACTCAATGACCTATGAAGTTTAACAAGAATACAGAAATTAATTGTAGCAAACATACTGTTGAAGGCTTAAGATAATGACAACTGATAGTATGTGTGAATGGGCACAGACACATGTAGGAACATGACAAATTAGTGAAATACAAACATTAAATGAAAAATATAAATCTCTACAGGTTTTTAAAACACTCAAATATCTATCTTGCAAACTCTGTAGCAATTTTACATGAAATTTCATACAACAATATGTCTTATTGCTATTTCCTTGCTCTGCTCCTCATTCCACACCCATAACAGACAGAACATAGAATGGAATTAAAATTCACAGCACACATTTGAGATACTGTGTAATCTGAGTTGCAAACCCACAGTGAGCCACGAAAGACATCCCAAAACCCCTGCCAGCCAAGTGAAAAAACCCAACCTCCGGCCAACACCGATTTGTTAACATGGCTTTTTAAACATGATGATACCACATGTGCATTACTAGCAGGTTAGAGACATTTAAATCCTTCTTGAAGTACCAAAGAGAAATACCCTCAGGAAAAATAATGATTTAATCAGAGCAGGCTGCTTAGCTGTACAATTAAATCTGAAAAATCAGTGTCTTGCAGAAGAACTTTATAAACAAAGGGGAACAGCACTCAGCAAACTGCCATGAAGAGAAATGTTCCCCAGGAACTGCCCTTTGCACCGTGCAGCACTGCTCTGTTCTACTGGGAAAGAGCTGTTCTCACAAGTAATTCAAGGTTTACTATTTTCTTCTTAATCTAGAATGTTCTGTAATGACTTTCTAGACTTCAATTACAACAGGCTTTGTAATCTGTAACTCACACCAAAAGAAATCTTCCAGCCTTGCATACCAAGACTGTTCCTCAGTGTGAGTGACAGTGACATCAGCAATATTTTCCCAGGAATACATTTCAGATTGAAAAATTGCAAATCTTCTGTGGAGAGGCCTGGCACTATTTTCCCTTGTTCCATTCTTGTAAGGCATGGCAGTCACCTGCCCATTTCACAGGTGAGAATGAAGGTCCAAAAATAAAGAAATACAAAAAAAAATTGGGGCAGTTCTTTATAGCAACACTTTTGAGAATTGCATCAGTGCCCATCATATTGTAGGAATGCCTGGATATGTTCTCTATTTGGAATGTATTTTCCTGTGTTTCCCCAGGAAGTCTGGGGCTGAACAAGGAGCCTGGCTCATTTCTCCAAACAAACACAGGGCTTTAAGGCAACAGCTTCCATCTTTAAGAGCAAAAAGCAGGTCTAAAATTTAAAGTATCAAACCTAAATCTGCAGCACTAAGGATTGTGGCAAACCCATGTGCTCTGTGACTAGAACACAGACTTTAATTCACAGAACATGTTGAAAAGCAATTTAACACAAATGTTTTTGTATTATCATGTTTTAAAACTGCCACCCAAGAAATACTGTGAATAAATATGAACTGCATAAAGTGTAGTTTCACTCCAATTTAATCTCATGCTGTCTGAAATTGTACATTAGCAGGTAAAAGCTGCTTATTCTGGTGTTCACTAGTAACAAACAGTGCAATATGAAAGACAAGAATGAGTCTCTGTCTTTGGGAAGATTATTTTTATGTACTGTAGTGCTACATAGTGTAAATCCCCCAGTGATGTTAATACATCCTGGTTAATACAGGCTTTAGTACTGCAGAAAAATGTTTCACCTTCACATATCAAAAGTGTGACAGCTTGTTAAGATATCGGGAGCTCCACACTCTCCAAAAAACAAATATTAAAATTTAGACATGAAATGCAAACATCTGGAATAAAAACAGAGGAGAGTAATTTTTATGAACAGATAAATGAACAAAAGAAAAGGATAAGCAGAGTCTGTAGATATCTAAGACTATCTGCTAAATGTCTTCAGGAGCCTTTTATATTTCTATCAGCACTGGGAAGATAATGAGAAAAAGTGTTTCACAAATATTTAGGCAAGCTAAGAATCAAGATGCATGTTCCCAGCTTCTGGTATTTGCTTTTGGTACACATTTGCCTGACAATTTGTTTGCAGTCACCAGCTCGATGTGGTGCAGAGTTTTGCACACAGGAGGATATAGCTCAGACAGTGACAGGACAGCTCAATACACACACTAATCAAGGCCAGACAATCTCACCGGTGGCCAGATTAATTTTGTAACATTTTTGAGATGTAATTCACACCTATTCTTGAAGGGGCAGATCCTGGGCTTGCTAAACTCCAATAATCCAAGCAGTGGTGCATCAGTGAGGTTTGTCTCTTGTTCAGCACTGAGACACATCGTGCTCCAGGTTTGCACAGCGCTCAGTAATCTCTCAGAGCTAAGAGGTCTGACAGATCCCAGCTGGCTGCCTGACATCAGCTTATCAACACTGAACAGCACAAACCAGTGTGTAGCTCAAGCATTGGCTGACACCAGAGCCTCTGAAACTTATCACCTCCTTTATCTATCCAGAATAATATTACCCTACAACCAGCCAGGCTTCTTCAACACAGTCCTGGAAATTTATCTTGTAATAACAGAAAAGTTATGCAGATATAATATATTACATCCTCTCTCCCCATCAAAAGGACTCTTCAATATTAGAGAATTAATAAAGTATTGTGTCACTGAGTCAATAAGAAAGTCGCACAACAGAAAACTCTCAAGAAAAACTGTATTTCTCTTTCTACTTTTGAACTGTTTCAGATTCCCCTTCTTGGTTCTCCTGGAGAGGTTATGTGTATTTTTGCTTCCAGATTAAATTACTGTGATTATTTCTAGGAAGAGTACAAAACCACCAGGTTGTTTTTCATGGTAACAGAGCTGCATTCTCAGCAGGGTGCACCACTTCTGCAGAGCCTCCCTTGGGCTCAGGTGGGAACACCCTGCCCCTCTCTCATCACAGCCCTCCAAACCGCCAGTACCAGCCTGGCTCAGCAGCAGAGGATGCACCTGAAACTGAAGCACCAAGTGGAACACCCCAACAGAGCACTTACCCATTGAATCTCCTAATTTACTCTACGTGAGCTCCACTGGGAACTCACTGCTCCGAGTTCAAATCGGTTCTTAGACAAGCACTACAAAATCGTCTCTTGCTTGCACTTCTCAAGCTTTGTCAATGCCCTGGGTTTTGGATTATTCACACTAGAAATGCCACTTCCTTTTCCAATTAGCATCTTTTCTATTACTCTAGTTGTGGGGGCTGAAGGCCTTTCTCAAGCATGTTGCTCCCCAGATGCTCTTTTTTAAGCTTGGCAACCACATACATTTGTCCAATACCATCACTTCCTCCCAGGATTTCCAAACTTCCCTTATCCACAGTATTTTCCATCCCCAGCATAGTGTTTCAGAAGTAGCACTTTGCTCTGCTCTATTTAAATGGAGTGTTTGGTGATGCTCTGAGCAAGTCCTTTGCTGCGTCTCTGGTTTTCTGTTGGCTGAAGGCCCAGACTCAGCTGGAGCTTTGCAGGCAAACCCACCCCAGCAAACAGCCCCGAAGGGGGAGCACGTTCAGGGGCAGGGGCAGCCCCAGCAGAGCAGGCACAGCCTGTTTGGTGCCTCTGCAGCGCTTCACATGCAGCTCTCCCAGGGCAGGGCAGGGCAGAGCATGAACAGGAGGCGGCTCTCACCCCTCAGGGAGGGACAGCCAAGGTTCTGCACTGAAGGGAGAATTTCACTAGACTTCTTGAAAAAAAAAAGTTCTACTCTGGCATTGTGTTTATGTTAATATTGAATTTAAACAAATAAACAAAAATCCCAAATATAATTTTATTAAGTTTTAATGTTTTTAACAAGATAAAAAAAAGAGACCAATGCAATATCAACAAGGGAAAAGAGGTACCACTTGAATAAATAGAGGCAAACAGACACACGGTTTGTCAAACAATCAAGCCCTCCAAGGATGAAGGTGGTAGGCAGGGGAGACTGCAGCCACAGAGCCATGCATGTGCATAACCACGCAGAAATCCCTTCCTTCTCAATGACACTTGTATCCCCAAAAGCCCCACATGTTTTCAGAGCACCATGTACACCAGACAGCAGGGGCAAAGTGGAACAGACAGCTATTAAAGCGTCCTTGGAACCATCATAAACACCCATTTTCATTTTTAGCTTAAAATTTCTCCAGCTCTACCATCAAAAAATGATTTATCATCTTTCATTTTTCACATTATCTGTAAATAGGTTATTCCCACTAGCATTGCTGTAAGAAACATTTGTCACAGCTGTAAGAGGAGGGAGCCTGGCTAATTTCTGGACTCAGAAACCAAGACAAATAGCCTTTCATACCCTGCAAACAGCCCTGAACATCAGTCAAACCCTTTCTTCTGAATTCAAGGAGTATTTTGAAACCTGACAAGTACCTTCATCTTGCTTTTCTCTTCATATTCTGCTACTTAGAACGATCTGAGCCACTACATTTGCTACTAATTATGATGTAAGATTGCAGAGAAGCAACTTTTTAAAACAAGCATTGGAAAATATACAAGTATGTGGGAAAATACTAGAACACAGAGGTACATTATTAAAATATTAAATAATATTTCATAATAAATGTTTTTCAACTACCAGTTTAAGTGGCTTAATCCCTCTTCTCCTTTATAGCTGATTAACCTTCCAGTGTGCAGAGATGGTTTCTGGCCTAACCTGGACTACCAACCTGTTCTAAAAGAGCATCTTTCCCAACTGTTACTGGGTCCCTCCTCAATTGAAGTTCCCTGTTCACCTCCCTCTGCATCACACACTGATAAAACAACACTTGTAAGAAATGAACACTGTATTAAGACATCAGGAACAGACAATCTTGGAGGCCTCAGCACTGAGAGGAACCCTGCTTAGCAATATTCTTACAAAGCTAAAAATTACTCAGGGATTCGATAATCTACTGAGTGTCAAGCCTTCATTCAACACTGAAAAACTGAAAACTGGGTAGTAAGAAGTGATTAAAATGAGCCTTTTTAAGGCTCAACTTACTGCTAATTGGTCACGACCATCCTGCAGAACTTCATTTGTGACACCAGTAGGACAGAAATTATAATGCTACTTAATAACCTGAAGGATCTTTGCTACTAAAAGACTGAATCATTTCTCTAATATTCAACAGTACATTTACTCTGTAAATGATGAACCAATATTTCATCAGAATGCACAATTTTAGCCAGCCAAGACTTCTCCTTCTTAAAAAAGAACAGAAATCACTGTGAGCTGAATCCCACAGTCCTCTCTCCTACAAAGCTCCCTTTGAGGTCAATGGAAAATTTGGCTATTAAAGAATGTTGAACTCTGACCTCTGGAATAACACAGCACAAATCATATTCTGTCTTGAAAATAACCTCCCATCCTGGGTCTGGAAAGATTTCAAAACAGGAGAAACAGGACATCCTTTTTCTGTTATCCTTTCCTTAGGGTCACTCCACCTCAAGGGTTACAGCTTAGTCTGGCAAACCATCTCAGCCTCCTCCTTCACTGGCCTTGATTTTTTACTGCATATTTATTTTTCCTTCTAGGATACACAAAACCCTACAAGACCATGGACCCAGCCCAGTGAGAGCAAAGCCGTGCTTATCAGTAGACACAGCAAGCACAGTTCAAAGGAATACCTTCAATGAGTTGATTGTGCTTTCCCAAACTGCAGCACCTGTAGGTGATGATGAACAAGGAGAGAATGCAAACCAAACACCTTGCTTTTATCATTTGAGGTATTTTAGGTGAGAAATGTCTAAAACTAGAGACACAAAAGCTCAGAGGAAAAAAAAACTGATATAGCACTAATATTCTAATAGGGAATGTCTAGTGATCAGCATTCACAAAAATAATAATACATTTTAGTACAGGTTAAGGCCCAACACTATAGAGATTGTCATCAATACCTTGGAAAGCAGGCTTTCATATAACTCTAAACTCATATTTTATTTTATGAATAGCATGTTCAAAAATATTACTTTTAGACTCCAGCCATGCTTTCCTCCTACTTTTGCCTTCCAATTTTCTGTATCTATTAAAACAGCTGACTCAAACTTACATAGCTACAGCTCTGCTCTTGACCACAACAATATTCACATGACTGTAGATTCCTTGTTTGGAAACATTACACTTACTTGGGATCAGACAGCCAGCCACTCCATTTCACATTCAACTTGTCTTTGGTCTCCTCCAAAATATATTTGCATTTTAAATCAGTCCTTCAATTTTATAGCTTTGGAAAACTTTTCTATGTGCTGAAACTACTTCCATTCCACTCAAAACAATAACTTTTACTTAACATGGTATGATAGAGCAATTTAAGAACTCATTCATTTCTAATACTTTTAGATGATTCATCATAGTCCTCCTATTAGGTCTGAGGAGTCCCTGAGCTCATCAGTCGATCCTTTCTGGATACCTAATCAGGGATGGGAATACAAATGCTTGAAACAAAGTAAAGGCTGGACTTCGAATATTTTATGCTTCAATCAAATCTGAGTAGTTCACTTTCAGTTTAGTGAAAGTACAAAAAATACCAGAGCAATCTCCTGTCTTGCCTGGAGATCCCTTCTAATCCAGAGTTGAAACAGTGTGGAAGGGACATGCCCATTTTCATCCTCAATAAGGAAAAGATTTGTTTTTCTTGGGAAATACTTTTGATTATATAGAACCACTCTGAGGTTTGACATCAGCTGAAAGGTTTAAAGGCAAGAGGCTTCACAGCAGGTTTGTAGCCCAGTTTTATCTTTCCAGCAGTAAATGTAAAGTTGTGCTATGCAACCATCAAACTGGTTTCCTTGTTGTCACCCAGTATGGACACAAACAGCAGCAAGGAGAGAGAAAGACACTGAATAAGAAATGCACACAGAGAACAATAAATGGGCTCTTCCTCTGTCTGCTTCCCCTCCTGCCTCTCCCCAGCATGCACTCCAAGCACTTTTGCACCAGGACATTTACCCAACAGGACTCTGGAGAAGCCAGAGTGCCCTGCAGTCCTGCCCAGCCCAGCTGCCTCCTGCCCTGGCACGATTCCATCACGGGGGCATTGTGCCAGGCTGGAGGCAGCCCCAGGATGCTGCCAAGCACAGGGACACAGATCCTGCTTCAGATCAGAGGGAACCCTGGGCCACCAGAACTGAGCACTGGGAACACCAAGGAATTCAAAAATCAGTGAGCGTCCAGTTACACCAGCAGATAACCCTGGACATTTCTTTGTGCTTTTCAAGATAAATGCAACTAAAAGCCTATTGTAGAACATTAAATACAAACAGTTAAAAACTCATATTACACAAATACATTCACTCGGTCAACCCAAGTATTAACAAGTCTTCAAAATATTTTTATGCTGCAGAACTCATTGCACTCCAGGGGTAATTTGCGTATTTGTCAACCCTTATTTTAAATTTTGAGCCAGAACAGCTCTGTGCTTGCCATTATTTCCTACTCCTCCTTCAGCCACTTCCATAAAGAATTTTATTGACTATATCACCAAGAAATAATTTCCATTCTAATAACCACTTTTACATTTAAGAACAGTTATATCTCAGATACTACTAATTTTGTTCCCTGGGCATATATATTAGACAGTGCTGTACTCATAGGTTAGGGAGGGTGCAGGACAGCCAGGCAAGTGACTCTGCCCAGAACTACCATGGTCTGCAGAGCAAAAGTTGCTGTAAGATTGCCTGAGCTGTTCTAAGAGCAATACAGATGCTGTGCTTGGAAGGTGCTGTATGAGGGCTAATAAACTGCTGAGAGTCTGGGGAAGGTGTCTGTGGTGTGGGTGTCTCCAATTCACAAACATTTGGGGGATTGAGCACCACATCAAACAGTGCTCACTCATCCTCCTGCCCTTAAAAAGGAGAGGGTTGCACTATCAAACCTCCTGCTATGCTCAACAGAAGCCAACTCAGCAAACGCTGTGTTCAGACATTATTATTACAGTTATATTAATTACAATTAAATGTCACATATATGAAACTCATGAGGTAACCTCACAGCCAAAGAAAGCATTTCTGTGCTGCACAGGGTACATCACATATCCATAATGTTTGCTTCCATGTCTAATTACATGAGAAAATAAGTTCTGTTGAAGTGAAAGAGACTTCACACAGATTAGTTCAAAAAACTGGGCTTACTCCAAATGCACAAATGGGGGGACTTAAGTGCATTCAAAGTGCAGAAATTTTAAAAGTCTGTCAAGAACGATTTAGGTGTTCAGGAGACTGATTTCAGAAACCTGTTTGTCTCCCAACACCTGAGCAAGCTAAGCTGCTTTTGGAAACAGAACTGTGGCAGCCTGACAGTTTGGACAATGCTACCCCAACTTCCTTCAGCTTCTTATTCCTTTTCGTCCTTTCACAAAGTTCACAACATTAAAATCCAAAGAGAACAGAGACTTCAGCAACTGATAATGTATTCACAAATTGGTGGGACAACAAGGCATAAACCCAACTAACAATCCCAGAATTGCCATGCAAGTCACCCATAAATTCTGCAGAGCTCTTGCTGCAGCTGACCCATAGAGGGGACAAGGAGCACAGAGTTAAAGGGCAGCTACCAGAGTCCTACAGCACGGTTAAGAGGAAAGGCATTATTTTCCCTGCCAGATTCTGTTTCATGACTATTTTTAGAATAAAAGTGAAATTATTTAGACTGAAATAATTAATCTTCTCAGTTTTTATCAAAACATTGGGAGGATGAAAAAGGTTTCTCAGCAGGATCATAGACATCTCCTGAATATTCCTGCCACCTTTAGCAACCAAACACCCCCAGAACATGGAGGCTTCCTTGAAAACAGCTCTTCTTTTTTATTTTTTTCCTGCTGAATATTACTTGTAAGTCACTTCTGAAGGAATCTCCTTATGTAAATTTACACCACACAAAGTTCTTACATATAGAACACTACTTGCTTCCCGAAGACAACAGGTCAAACTTCCAAATTCTACTTTTCCGGGGAATTCCTGGAAACTTTTTCAGCCAAAAGCTTCTAGAAATTCCAAATAATCTGAGGTCAAATAAGCTTCATGGGCATGAGGAAGCTGCACAGGAAAGCCTGGTGGCCCTTGCTATCTCCTGTTATTCTTCTGAGGGACAGAGTAGGAAGGCAAAGCACACCTGAAATCCAGAGAAGCAACAGGAAACATCCCATTGCTGATGACTCAATAGACAAGTTCCCACCTCTCACATTTAACAGAAATATTACAATCTAATCAAATAAACTTCCCAAAACCTGAATGGACGAAAACATATTTATTGGTGTAAGCTGCAAAAGTCTGGGTTTGATTT
The DNA here is from genome assembly GCA_026770055.1 of Myrmophylax atrothorax. Classification (NCBI taxonomy): domain Eukaryota; kingdom Metazoa; phylum Chordata; class Aves; order Passeriformes; family Thamnophilidae; genus Myrmophylax; species Myrmophylax atrothorax. The sequence continues at coordinate 14,258,118 of JAOXXN010000162.1, read as the reverse complement.
CCCCACCCCACAAAAGATTCCTGCTTTATTATCTACCATATAAAACATTCAGCTATAGAAATACAGTAGATGAACTGCTGTGCTGTCAGGATCCAGTTTTAGTGAAGAAAGCAAGGAAGAATAAATGTAATTAAACAAACACACACAATGCAGTAGGATGGACTGCACTGTGTGACCTCTAGCTTCTACATCTATTTATAACAGAACCCAATAAGGTACTACATGAGTTAATTAAAAGTACACTGTCCAGAGCAAACAAAAATAAACAACAATGCTACAGGCTATTAAATGAAATTATGATTCTGAATTGTAATTGTTTATAGACCACTGAATTTCTCCACTGGGGAGAAAGGTTTTACTAATGATACCAAACATCTCCCGTGATAGAAGTTTAATTATTAGAAGGTTTTGTCTCTGAAGGCTAAACCTGTTTCTGTGTGCTTCTATTTTTTTCCTGAAATTATTAACAACAACCATCCCCAACCCTACCCTCACTTTAAGCCCCTTGCAATATTTTATGCAGTCTCAACCACCTTAATGAGATGTAGCCCTCCATGGTCTCCATGCAGGAAAGCATCTAACTAGATCTTAAGTGCCATGGGCACAAATCCTCAGCCCATATATATCACATTTATGGAACTTCAGCACCCACCTCAGTGGGACTTAAATGCCTTCTCAGTAGATTGCTGAACCAGGTTATTAAAAAGAAATAAAACAAACAAACCAACCAAAACCTTTTCCTGAAACTGTCATGCAGTATTGACAACCCAGAAATGAATACTTGGATGTGGAATTTCATTATTATCACTATAAGCACTATGCCCACTCAGTGGTGTATGCAAGTGTTCTGGTGCACCAGACAGTACAGCAGCATTTTTCAGTCTAAGGTAAAGCAGCACTTCCTACAAGATCATTAAAGGTCTTTGTGGTTAGGCAGCCTTTTACTTGGTGATCTCATTTTTTAGCCAAAGCCATTAGGACAACATAAAGGAGGTTTCAGGAAAGCACATTAGTTAATTATAAAGCAATATAAAACAAACCAAAAGGGTTTGATTGATTTATTCTAATTGTTTATGGGCATTATAATACTGTGGTTCTCTAATTTGATATCTTGTCCGGGGGAAATGATGAGACTGTATAGAAATAGGAGTGTTATGGGGCTTAGTCTTCTTGCTTCCCTTTTAAGCATTTTTCTAATAATTCACTTGCAGCTTCTCCCACCAAGAACTGGTCCAAGTTTTATGCCTGATCTTGCACATGTTGATACCAACAACCTTCATTAGGTGCAATATAAAAGTCACAACAAATTGGGAACAGCAGGAAATTATAGTTTCACAGCAGCTTTCACCAGCTGGTCTGAACAAACTACTTACATGAATTAAGAGTGCAGAACTTGGTCCAAAGCTTTCTTTAAAACACATTGACAAGACAACCTTTTCAACCGGTTGCACTGTTTCTTTCTGCAGTTTATACCACCTTGTTTGCTTTTCTTGCCTTCTCACCACACTTTTTAGACAGAATTATTCTGTGTGTTCCAACTGGATGTAAAAGTGGGGCCCAACCTGTTTGCTGACCACACTGTAAATGCTAAATAAATAATAAATGCATTCACTCTGCAGCACAAACTGGATCTATTTCACAGGATGAACATAGCGATCTTCTCAGCAGAAAATCTCTTCAGGTTTTGCATTTAAACAGAACCTACTAAGGCTGGATTCCAGGATAAAATTGGGTCTTATATGCTCAGGCTTAAAAATGTATGATCGCTCCCACTGGCTTCTGCCCCTGCTCTGGATTGCTCCTGTGCCCCTGCTTTACTGTGTACAGACACCAGCTCCAAAGACACACAATTGCTGATTGCACCTCAAGCTGTTAAATCTCACCAGACTGAAATAGCTATTTATTTCTTGTTGCTGCATTTCCTGTGCAATATGAGGCCTTCACTCATTCCCAGGCAGTCATGGTACTCATCAGAAAGTTTATTCCTATCACAGACAAGACCAAGCACATCTAAAGAGATATTGCAGGCACCACAGTAGATTCATTCCAGGTCAGGTTTGACATATTCATTCCTAGTGCTTCATATATTTCTAGTGGATTGCTCGTAGCCTTTTTTTTCCTCTAATGTTCAGTTTGTCCAGGCAAACAAATTTCTGCCTGAGGCACTTTGCTAAACTCGAAGCAGTTCCAGCATGCCCCCAATCTCCAACTGCCATGAAATGTTTCATAACATCTTTCTCAAAGTCCTTTTCTTGGCAAGAATTATCAATTCTTCCTTGGCTTTCTCCATTGCTTCCCCAAAATAACTACCCCACACCCAGGATTTATTATGCAGATTCTGCCAAAGACATCCAGGGACAGCAGGACTTTGATTGATTTGGGATTTTAGTTTTAGTTGGGGTTTTTTTGGTAGTGGTGGCATTCTGTTGTTGTTTGTTTGGGGTTTTTTTAATGCTTAATAATTGGGGAACATGGGAAACTTGGGGAGCTCTGAATTAAACCCAGGGATTGTGCCTGTAGCTGCTGCTACTGCTGAAGGCTCCCAGTAGCACAGCTCCTCATCCATGATGTCTACAGCAGCCATCCCAGTGGGTTTAGTGTAAGGAAAACAATCTCCAAACCTATTTAGGTACTTGCTTGATGGTCCCACTTTTATCACAGGAAGGTAATTTTCCCAAATTAGTTATAGCAAAGGAGATCCCTACAGCTTGTTACTATAGCAATG
>JAOXXN010000162.1:14220148-14255293 GCA_026770055.1 Myrmophylax atrothorax | reverse complement strand
GAACAGCCCATGCTCTTCACAGGGACTGTGCTAATCCTCAGATGCCAGGGGTTGGCTCCCGGTTCAGCTGCTGCATTTGGAGGTCTCCCCTCTGAGCACCGGATCGTTCCTGAGCACAGCAGGGTGCAGGCACCGACAGTTGCCCACACTTCTTTGTGCCTTCCCTGCTGGGCTGGAAATAGTTCTTTGGCACAGGGCCCTGAGGCAAGAGGAACTTGCAGCAGCCCGCAGTCCTCAAATTGCAATTAGTAGCTACCTAAGGAAACTAAAGGGGGCTTTGCCTTCTCCTCCTCTGCAGATGGGCACACCTGGCTTTTATTTGGATAGAAATCAAAGCAACATTTCACAGGAGAGGTGCACAACTGCAAACAGTCCCATGCAGAATGTGAGCTGGGAAGTGTGTGCTACAGCTGTAAGGGGAGGAAAGCGAGCTAGGGAGAGAAAGTAAAGGCAAAGTTTTCTGCTCACTTAATCAGAATATATATATCCAAACAGGCTGTCTTTTCATGCAAACTACTTACAAATACCTTCTGGGCCCTGTAAGCCAGTGTTTGCATATTTAGCTAGATTTTATTATGCTGTGGGTGAATACACCTATGTAATGTCTTTAAACAGGAAATAACAGTCCTTGATCTCAGAAAGCACAGAAGGTGCCAAATGTGAGGCCAGTACTACATAGCCCTAGAACAGCTTGGGCACCAGACAGTATCTTTTTAAACCCATCAATTTTGGTACCTGATGCTCTGTGGACTTGCATTTGTACAACTGCAGAATGAAGACTCTGGCTTCTTCCAAGACTTTCCATAGTTTTTGCCCCTTTTTCAGTCTAGCCTTTTTAAACAAGTTTCAGAAACCAGGGGCAACAAATCTAAGTTGCTCATGCTCCCCACTCCTTAGCTTAAGAAGAGTTTCTGAATAACAGAATATGCTGAGTTGGAAGGGACCCACAAGGATCATCAAGTCCAGCCTTTAGCCCTGCACAGGAATATCTCCAAGAGTCTCACCCTGTGCCTGAGAGTATCATCCAAACACTCATTGAGCTCTGGCAGCCTTGGGGCTGTGCCCACTGCCCTGGGGAACCTGTTCAGTGCCCAATCACCCTCTGGGGGAAGAACCTTTCCTGATATCCAACCTAACCCTGCCCTGACACAACTCCAAGCCATTCCCTGGGTCCTGTCCCTGGTCCCCACAGTGCAGAGATCAGTGCCTGGCCCTCCCGAGGAAGTTGTAACTTCCTCTACTACACACTCTGTAACTAACCAGTTTGGCCTCAGAATTCTCTTTCTTGGCCACTCCATATTTGCATGAGCAACAAATACTAGCACTTCCCTACTTTTGGTTCCAAGCACTTTCCACTTTACTCCACAGCAGAGAATGTTCCCACTCTTTCTCTCAGATCCTCAAAGCATGTTTGATTTGGCTTTCCTTCCTCTGGAGTTTTTAAGAAGTGCAAATACATTATTCTGTCTGGCCATTGCCAGTCATTGATCAGCACTGATTTAGCAGGTATGAAGCAAACTTGGCAGAACTAAGTATTTCTGCAAGAGACAAAAGGTCACAAATTCAATTATAATCCTCATTATTTACTACAATTAAGTGAATTTTTTAACACTGAAGCTCAAGTTGTTTAACATAACTAATCAAGCAAGTAACAGACTATTCCATCCATGAGCACTGCATTGCTTCTGGAGACTTCTGGTGTTTTGCATTTTTGTTAACTGTTTCTATCACAGACTTGCAGCAATTAAAAGCACAGCTTGGGAACTAAAGACCAGCACCACCTGAAACACCTGCCAAAGGCAAAAGCACAGCACAGGGTGCAAACATCCAACCCAAGCCAAGGCAGCATTTTCCTTTTCCACAAAAAACAAAACACAAATTAATCATCATATGACGACAAAACATGAGTAGTTTTGAAACGTTCACTATGTTCTTCTAAGAGACAGAGCAAAACATTCTGCACAGAGCAGGGAAATTGCCATCCCCACTGTCCTCTCCTATTGTTTTTGTGCATGTGAATACCTTGATTCAGAGTCCCAAGAGATGTTTGATTCCCTATGACTTCAAATGGATTTACAGTATTTATTGCATAAAGGGAAGAAATTCCTTTTTGGTTTGATATTATAGATTAGTTAGAAGAGGAGAGCATAAATACCCTCAAGCTGAATGCTTCCAAGGGGCACAGAAACTGGTTCCTGATGAAAGCAGGCACTGAGGGCAAACCCTGCCCCGTCCCCGCTCTGGCCTGAGGGACACGAGGGAGACAGTTGTGCCCAGAGGCTCAGGAAGGCACAGCTGGGAGCACTGGGAAGGGCTGGGGCAGCTGCTGCTCAGGAAGGCACAGCTGAGAGCACAGGGAAGGGCTGGGGCAGCTGCTGCTCAGGAAGGCACAGCTGAGAGCACTGGGAAGGGCTGGGGCAGCTGCTGCCCAGGGAGGCACAGCTGAGAGCACTGGGAAGGGCTGGGGCAGCTGCTGCCCAGGGAGGCACAGCTGAGAGCACAGGGAAGGGCTGGGGCAGCTGCTGCTCAGGGCACAGCTGAGAGCACAGGGAAGGGCTGGGGGAGCTGCTGCCCAGGGAGGCACAGCTGAGAGCACAGGGAAAGGCTGGGGCAGCTGCTGCCCAGGGCACAGCTCCAGCCCTGCAGCTTTGGGCAGGCTGAGCAAGCCCACCACAGCTGCCTGCCCCCTGGATAGGGGGAACTGGCAGAACTGCTGGCAGCAGATACTGCCTGCCTAACAGTGGGACCAAGGATTGCTTTTCAGTGTGCTGGAAATACTCATGGAGGCTCAGAAAACAGACTGTCAGCTCTTCAGGGCAGGCACCATCTGGCTGTTTCCTGCTTCAGGTGGAGGGCTCCTACTCTGTCACGGTGTTGTTACAGCACTGCTGCACTAGAGTGGGGTAAGCACACAAACATCACACTTTCAGGACTTGAAAACTGCGGAACAAAATAGATGACTCAACTGCAGAGAGGCAGGCAGGCAAAGACTAGCTCCCAGCAATGCTCCACACAGCACATTATGATCCCCAAATACAGCAAATGCAGCTTATTGTGCTACTCTCACACTCTACCCACTCACAAGGAGCCTTCAGGACTGCACCACTGGCAGCTGTAGCATATATTTTTCTTTTATGTATGAAAAAGAAAAAAAAATAAGCATGAAACAAAACTACTAAGATTCCTTATCCCAAGTATAAATAAGGCATTAAAAAAAGCTCCATAAAATCTCAGACACAAAGTGTAACTTCTGTTCAGAATATCTTCTTGAAGCTGTTTGTTTCCCAGGCAGTTGAGTTCATTTCATACAGCTGCATTAAGTATTCAAACTCTACAAAAGCTGTTACAGTCCATGAAGACACTGCTGCAGAGGAAAGCCCTAAACCTAAAAGACACAAAACAGAATCATAGGGATGAGAAATTTGGTGGTCCTTGAAACAAAACCTGATGCTGCTCAAGATAAGCACCATTCCTACCCCTTCTCACATCTATTATTCTTTGTCTCAAAAATTAACTTAAGCTTCTACAGCCTCTGATTTGGCAAGTGATTTGATGGTAAAGCTTCTGCTGACCCACAAAAAAACTAACTGCATTCACAACATATTCATCTTCCTGTACACAGCCAGATAAGCCATCACCTCAGCCCTGCCTTAGAGCTTGCCTACAATAAACAGTTGGACTAGTTAGGAGAACAACAAAGTTAGAAACAAATAATTCAAGTGGGAAAAATCATTACATTCTAATTACACCAGAGTTTTGCAGGGCACATATTGGAGCTGGTATATTTTCACAGCTATGGCAATGAATGGCCCACATACCAGAGCTATATCCTTCCCACTAATTAATTGTAATTCTAGGACCTGCCTACAAAAGGTGTTTCCCCAAAGTACCATTTGGTTCTCCAAATGGAGCCATAGCTCTGTTGGGCTGAAACTGGGAATCTTACAGAGTTCTAAGCACTCACACTGCTGAGGGATAAGCATCAATACATTACATCTGTGAAGATTACTACTGGTAGCTCTTATTCCAACCCTCCCTTGACCTTTCCCAAAGAAATATTCCAACCCAGCCCCTTGTCCTTCCCAAATTTGTTAGAGCCTTCTCCTTCCTTGAAAGTCACTGCCTTAATCTCTCCCAGGAAAATCTTTACTTCTACCACCTCATGGCTGAAAGTTTTGAACAGACATTTGCTCCACTCCTGCCAGAGGAGAAGGACAGAGAACCAAAAACAGCTGAAAAAACACCAAAACCTGCAAGAGTGATTGCATGACCCGTTTCATCCTTCTCAAAAAGCAAAAAAGCTAAAACTATCCCAACTGGTTTTCCAGACAGAAAGCAGTACTGAGAGGTGCTGTACAGGCATCCTGCCCTCCAGGGCTCACCAGTAACACCCATGAACAGGGAGCTGTGACAGAACATCAGCACAAAGTTAAGGTGCTGCAGAACACAGCAGTGCACCCCAACTGTTCAACAGGGAACAAGAACTGGATGCTGCAGAACAGCCTTAGAGGAGCAGGTCATTAAACTGTTAAAAGCACAACCTGAGCCACACCTTTGCAGATTAATTGCTTTCCACCATCAGCAACTCACAACTTGAAATCCTGCCTTTAGCTGGGCCCCTCTAGCAAAGTTATACTGAAATTTCCAGTCTTTATCTCAATAATGCCTGAACATTCCATGCAGGGGAAACTCTCCTGTTTCCTGTCACGGGAATGCCCACACTGTAAAGCAGAACATTATCCTTCCACCAGCTTGTTCTCCTTGACCCAACAAGGGTCAGAGACTCCTGGACAGCCTGGGAGTTCATTTGAACAAGAACTGAACCTCCCTCCTGTCTGAATTCTTGATTACTGAGCTGTTCGGTAAAAAATTGATGTCCACTTATGTCCTGCAATGCCATAAACCACTCAGAGCACCAATAAAACCTTGGAAAAGATTTTGGTCAAGTTCCAGCATACAAAGCAAGGTTACTAACACCAGCTTTTATCACCTGTTCACGTTTAATTTCACAAGCCCCTTTTAGGCCAGGGAGAATCAGAAGCACACTGCTCCAAGTCACAGATCTTTTGTGCTTACTCTCCAACCATGCAAGATAATGCTGAACAAATTAATAAAAAGGGAGATTAAATAACTTTTAAAACCTGTTTCAATACCACTGTTTCCTAACTGGGAAGAACACTGCCAATACAATATGTATGTAACAACAAGATTTAATAAATGAAAGAAATTAAATACCTATTTTTCCATAGCAAAGCTGCGTAACAGCAAAACTTTACCATATTTTATCTTGATGTGAATCAATTAGAAAAGTACCCTTGACCTACTATAAATTTCTTCTACATACAAAGGGAACTAAAGAAACCTTCCCAAGTATTTTATTGCTTTACCTTATCTAGTTATTGCATAAGATCATATGATTACATCATTTTCTATTATATTAATCATACATGCAGGAATGTGGGATTTTATTCAGTAACCCCTGGCATTGTCCACCAGTAAAAAAAGATAACGTGGGTTGCACAGACTACCCCACTGTAAAAAAAAAACAAAAACAAAACAAAAACCAAAAACCAAACAAACAAAAAAACCAAACAAAAACAAACAAAAAAATCAAAAAAACACACACAAAAAAAAAATCATTCTCCAGCTGGAAGCAAACAAATACATTTGTTATATATTTCTGAAAATCAGAAGGGTGTCAACACAAAATCAGATGTTACAGTTACCATTTTGGCTGTGATTCAAATGGTAGGGTAAAAGCCTCTAAAGCAATGGCCACCTTACAGCATTGCCTCGAGCAGGGTCCATCCCACCTGATGAATTTGGAAACTTCATTTATCAGAGATTAGCAATTAGCAGTGTACAGGGGGGAACCTCACAACTCCAGTCAGACTTCACTTAGAAGAGGGACTTGAAACTGCACCAGAAAGAAGCTGTTTAAAGCTCAGAGCAAGCTGATTGCCCATAAGCCAACAGTCGAGCTGCAGCGAGCGGTGCCGGCAGGGAGAGTTCAAAGCCCTGCTCGTGGTGCTGCTGCTGCAGGAACTGGCACTGCCAGCCCTGAGCAGCTCTGCTGGCCAGCCCTGCATCAGCTGCTGGCAACAGGCTGGCCAGCAGAGCTGCGGGAGAAGCACCGGTGAGATGCTTTGCTGGGGCCTCCCCTGTTCATTCAGGAGCTGCTACTAGAGAGCAGTGCTTGAGTTTAAAGTATATCTGAGCTTTTGGGGGGTTTGGCTGCCTTCAACTTTTTAACATGTCCTTGTTACAGAGATCATGAAAGCAGTGGGGAAAATACCAAGCTAGTTTTCAGATAAAACACTTGCATTTTCCATCAAGAGGCAGTGAAGTTCAAAATTAATTCTTAATTAAAATTTAGACTATTTTGAGAGAGGTCAAGTATATCATACTGTTATAGACATCAGTGTTTTCATCCAGCTAGAAAACTACAAATCTTTTTTAGCCATCTTTCCTTGCATTTTGTAAGCTATTAATGAATCATGTTTAGAATATTAACCATCTAAGGACTGTCATATCATGAAAAGACATTTAAATGTGCTCTGCTTATGGACACCATGGTTGTTATAAATCCTTATTTTCAGGTCTCGGGATAAAGGTCACTTTAGCAGATGGATTTTATTAAAACATGCAGCAACCAAAGGTTTCTCTAGAACTAAGAAGGTAATCATATAATGACAGTACTGGTGTCTCTGAGTGAAATGAAGAATTCATTTTCAGACCCTCCTAATCATTTGGCATTGCGTAAGGGTAAGTATTCTATATTAAAGTCTCTCACATTAAATACAGTCTGTAGTTTAAGAATCATCATCTTTCATTAGGAATATCAATTTTTTTTCATGAGCCAGTGGAAGAGCTCTTTCTTGTTTGTCTCTTTGTGGATTAACCTATTAGCACTGGAGGAGACTGACCTGACCAATATGTGTTACAGGGGCTTCCCAGTAGAGCCTTTTCCCTTCTTTTCAATCTCAGAGCCACTTGGAGTGCCCACAGCACCTCTCTCAACCTTCACTGGATTTAATCCTGCCACACATTCAGAGATTAATGGAACATTGTCCTGTTAATGGGGTATTGAACAAAGACCTCGTGCACCACTGAGGCACCTCCTTCCCTCTGGTATCACATTTGGGTCTCTAAACACCCTTTGATCTCTAAGTAGCCAAAGGTGACACAGGAACTGAGTATGCTGAACCCAGGCCAGGGCCTGGCCACTCTCTAGACCCAGAGCTTCACTCTGTTTCTAAAGATATACATGATTTGATCAAGGTCTTCTAAGCTGAGCAATAGGAACAAAGATAACTGTTGCTATTTAGGGCCAGGAATAGCAGCATCAGCAAATGCATTGCAACACAGAACAGAAAATTTTATCATTTCAATACCTGCCTGATTTTGAATCCATTGCTCCCTGACTGGGAACACAAATTTAGAACTGCCTGCATTGAGAAGCTGGTTGTGAGCAGCATGAACTGTCAGAGTACAAGAAACTCCACAAGAGAAAGCTCCGGCTGTTCCTCTGGACCAAATTTCCCAACTCTGGGTGTCATTCCCAGCTGCTTCCCCCCTCCATCACATTCTCCCCAGCAGAAACACGGAACTGTCACTCTGACCTGGCTGCAGGCAACTGCACCAGTGTTGGCAATGCTGCTCATGCTCTGCCTTTGCAGGTCACTTTTAAAAGGTGTGAAAAGCAATTTACTGAAATTGAAGTGTCAAAGCTGACACTGACTTCCAGATCCTTTAGGGCACCTTCCCGAGCTCTGTTAGGGAAAGTAATATTATGGTTTTGAGGACTTCTGGGTGGCTACATTTGAAATCACTGCAAACAGCTTAAGCAGATTACAGCAGCTGAGCCATTTTTAGTTATTACTGCAACTGTAAAAGGAACTACAACAGTGCTATTGATTACCCCATTTACAGAGTGCAGAAATCTGGATCTATTTAGTACACATTTTCAGAGTTCTAAAGAAAACGTTTCAAGAACCAAACAGCCACTAATTACTCTGCATTACTCAAAATAGTTCCTGAATCCAGATACATCCTTCAGCACTTTGGCCTTTTTCTATCCCATGCAATACTGTCAGTAGCAAAGAAGTTGTAAATATGCTGCCAGAAAGAAGTGTAATGTGACTAGAAAACACAAACCCACCTGGAACTGAGGCTTAACACGGGGGGATATACAGCAAACCCATCAGATGAGAGGTACTGCAGAAGTATCTTACTGGGAAAGTAGAGAGTCCCCCAAAATATCAGTCAATAGAATAGAGAACAGTTTGATGCTTTAGCTTACAGTTCTTATAGGCATAAAGATAAAATTTGAATCCTGTTCCTTTCCTACCCTGTGAACTTCTCCCTTTCCTTATAGCAGGCATGATGCTTTGTGAACCTCTTTCTTTCTAGCAATCTAATGAGAAACTCCGACTAAGGCTGAGCTGATTTCTCCTCTAGCAATTCCTGGGGGTGACTCCCATCCTATAAATCTCTCAAAAATATGATCAAATGTATTATAGAACATTCAGCTACAGAAATTTGTAAGCAAAAACTGCTTAACTCACTTGCATTATCTTTTGAAGTGATGTACAATCCTATGCCAAAATATTTGCATTTTCTCCTTAATTTCTGTGCTAGAATTAGAGGACCTTGACTCTGTGTGCTTACTGCAGTACAGAAATGGTCATGTTCATGCACTGCTTTTTTCTCCACCCTCTCCTTTATTTTCAAATAGAAAACACCACCCCTTTCTCCCAGCTGATTCAATACCTGAAAATTGAATACTGAACCCAATAATGCCTGTACTGTGATGTATCAGTGCCTTACAGAGCACAAGGAGACAATTTGTGCTGTTAATAAGAACAACAGGGGAGCACCCTCCTTTGCAAAGCAAAGTTTTCAGCTCATAATCTCAGTGTTCCTTATCTGCCTCTGTCCACAGTGCTGCTGACAGCGAAACTCCCGCATCCAGCCCAGCAAATTACAGCAGTTTAATCAAGTGGCTCTGTGATGTATTTGGTGACAGCAGATTTAGTTACCCTGCTGGGATAAAGGGTTGATCAATGGACTATTATTCTTTCCTTTATTGGCTTTTCTTTCTTCCCAGCAAGCATAATACTACAGTATCACAGACCGAATTTCTACACTTAAGAACATACCACCCACTTCTAAATCCAAAAAGACAATGTTTCCTGCTCCAGCAACAAAGGCATTTGTTGCATCTTAAAATTCATGGGTTTCTAGCAAGCCTTTTATTTTCACAAAACTGAGTTGTTACTGCACTCAATTTTGTGTATTGGACATAATTATTTGGAGACTTTTTTCCTAATTAGCTCAAAAAAATCAGTCCTTTTTCAACACTAGCCAAAGTCTTTGGTCACATTTGCTTTCCAGCTTTGTCCCCTGAAATTCCTGGGCCAAGACCAAGCTAACAGTGTGAGGTTCAGCAGTGCACCCATCGTAGCACCCTCCCAGAGCTGTGGGGTTGGATGGCACAGATGCTCCTGCTCCGTGGGCACGTGGGTCAGGTGTCCTTGCCAAGCTTCTGTAAACGTGCTCATGTTTTCTGTGTAGTTTCCCTTTTGAGAAGTTGTTGCTGGAGATTTTGATTTGGAAATGCCTCCTGCAATGTTCAGTGATGCTACTGATAAATCACTTTGTTCTATGGCTCATCCAAGGGAATCCCCTGTTTGGCTGTGAAAGGCCACCCTGACACCTCACAGGGGTTGAAGACAACACAACATTGCCTGCGTTCTTCCGTTTTTGCATTTTGGGGGTTGGGGTTTGTTGAAGGTCTTGTATCCCAGTTAACTTTGGGATATTACAAGAATGCAACCCTCTGGAGTGAAAGGGCAGATTTCAAATTAAACAGTATGTTCTGTCTGCAGAACTTGCCCTGCCATTCAGTGTGCTGTTATCTATTAAAATGTGTATTAAATTTAACTTTATGCTTAGAAAGTAATTGAAAGATCCGAAAAGCAAAACTCCCCTTCAAGCCTTTTGCCTTTACTGCCATTTTCTGTCCTACTAAGCAATGTCTTTATCATGATGTCATTTCTTCTAAGGCAGTAATTGCAAAAAATGCAGAGATCATTCATCTACAGTAGAAGTTTGTAATGGGCACTTAACATTGGGACTTACCTTTAGATTTTGATTATAAAAGAAAATGGCCCATATGGCATAAATATCTTCAAGTGAAATGGGAGTTCATGAATTTATAGCAAATGTGATAAGGGTAAAAAGACCTCAAGAGGAAATGCTGTGATAATGGTCTTTTAATAGACCTAAGAGAAAAACTGGCTAACTCTTACCATAGCTGAGCAAATAAAGGCACAAATCAATGAGAAAAGTTGCCAGTTAAACAGAGAAGAATCCAGAACAAAGTTCATATAATAAAGTGAGCTGCCTTCAAAAGAAAGTTAAAAGGCAAAATTGTTAGTGAGACAGACCTAAGAGCAATCAGTTAGAGTACAAGAGAAGACATCTGCATTAGCAGAGGTTGACAGTTCTGTGTTTGGGCTTAGTGACTGAAAGCGCAGCAAACAGTTCACACAAGCGGCTTGGAGAAAAAAATATGGGTTTGGGGTTTGTTTTCTTTTTTGTTTGATTAAAATACACTATGAAAATACTTCAGAGTATGCAAAATTCAAAGTGTGTTCATCAAGGTGTTTCCTGTGGTTTCAATTACCACCAAGTGATAAAAATACTACTGAACTCATGGTCTGTGTTCTAGAGCCACACGTCTAATTTCTCTGGTGCAGACTTAATCCAGGGAAAGAAATTAACTTCTGATTAGATACTACTGAAAAAACTGAAACATAATTTTTTATCAGCTTGGAAAAAATCTCCAAACTTATTAAAAGCTCCCAGTTATTTTCTCCAATCACCCTAACAGACCAACACTTCTATTTCATCAGCAATTCTGAATTCTCCTCTTGTGCATCTTGAGACCTCAGCAGTTTAATCGAAAAGGTTGTGCTCCAGTGACAGGCACATGATCTTTACACACCGAACAGGACTCCAAATCAAGTACTCTTTCATCCTTACATGTAGGGATACTACTTAATTAAGTAATTATACATGAAACAGGGCTAACAACATCTTTGCTTAGAGATCAGTTGATTTCATAACTATGCTACCTTAGTGTCATACAAACAAGTAGAGTGAAAACATAATACCACAGAACAAGAGAACACCTTCACTAGTTGAAAATCACTAAAGGAAACATTTTGTGATGGCATTTGTCATAAGAAACAAAAGGAAGGCTCAAACACATGGCACTATACACCAAAATCCAAAAACAAATGTCCAAACATTTAAACATGAGCATTCAAAGTGTCATTTTTCTGACTTAGTTCAGTCAATAAATATTTTCATATACTTTTTTAGAAAAATGAACCTGTAGAAGACAACACATGCACTACCTGATACCTGCATGCACCTACTCCAAGGTCCTCCCCACTACACTGAGCACTTTCACACCTATGAAACACTCTGCTTTGGAAGCTGTGCTGGTCAAATCAAATCCTCAGCAAAACAAAGAGAGGCAGAAACTACCACCTTTTGTTGGGGAATTTAGATCCATTTTGCTGCACAATAAAATAATGCCATTATTTTCATTATTCTCCTTTCTGTATTACCTACACAACAGGTTTGGCATACATGAAAATGTGGGCAAGATGTGACAAATCAAACAGAACTGTATCCACTGGTCAGTCATAACTACACAGGTAAAAATCCCAACCAGTTTAGTCACTCTGATTGCTTTTTTATGTAGCAGAATGTAGGTGGGAGAGCAGAAGAGAGACCATCTAGGACTATACAAAACCAGACATCTTGCAGAGAGGAGAGAGTATAAACTCCTCCATGCTCAAATTCTGTTTTGTTGTAGGCAGTGCTACATTTAATAAGTCAATCAAAGGAGCAAATGCAAGACTTACCCATGTTTGTCTTCTGCACTAAGATGTTTTTTCCTCCTGAGGAAAATTCAGTAACTAAAAGTGAACTAACAGCTGCTCCCACACTTCCACACACAAAAAAGGTAACTGATTTTGTTGACTAAGTGATTAATTTTGGATTATTCTCCCACATCTGTTAAGGAGCATGGTATTGCTTATAGTTGTGTCTTGGCTTGTGTTGGAAAGTTCTTGTTTCCAAACTCCTACTCCTCCTCCCCCATTTCTTCCAACAACCACACTATAAAACTCTAAAGCAGATTTGTACATTTTTAGAGAAAAGGGAGAGGAAAACAAAAGTTTTCTGTTATTTGGTCGCCACAGGTCCTGAAAGAATCAAGCCCAATGACAGAATCTCTGCAAAATTAAAGGCAGCTGCAAAACAGTGACCAGGAAAAGAATTCAGGAGGTATTGCAGAAAAATCCCTGAAAGTCCTCACCAGGATGAGCCACAGGAACAGTGAGGGAGGTATTAAAGCCTTACAGTCACAGCTGCTGCTGAAACAGCAAAAATTCTACTTTTTTTATGAAACAAACCAACAAAAAAAAGAACTGGACTTTGGCCTAAATATTGCACTGTAGATAATTAAAGGGTCATAACCTGTTCTCGATTATCTCTGAGGTAAAAGCACGTGGCTCAAATTCCCCATCAGGTTTGTGGGAGCCTCCACTGGCCCCAGAGCCCTCAGGGACAGTGGCAGTGCCCAGCAGTGCCCCTGCCTTGGCTGCAGACACGGGCAGGAGAGCCCTCAGGAGGGGTCCCTGCCCTCCTGGTGGGGCTGTGACACCACCTGAACCAGCCAAAAGGTCACCAGTCACGTCACCTTCATGATGTAACTCCAAACCACATTAAACCCCTGCTGCACATGTGCATCAGCTCAAAGGAAACAGAACAGCAGAAAAGACATTTCTCAAGTGCCAACGAAGCTTTCTTTTTGCCCGAGGAAGTACATGCACTGTTGCTTAAAGCTCCCTCCTCACCTCCCGTTTCTGGCCAGACTCCGCGTTGGGTTTCCCGACTCTGCAGTACCATCTAGTGACACTGCACCGGGCGGGACGGGACTGCCCCGCACTGGCACCTTGGGGGGCACAGCCAATGCACCAAATCTTCCAACTCCCACTTACACCATTTATTTCCTGGCTCGTTGTAAGTCTTATAAAAGAAAATGACACAACCTAATAAAAATAAAAACATCCACGAGCCCAGACACAAAGCATTTTCTGCCTGTCTAGAGGAGAGAGGATTTCAATGAATCCTCAGGTGTGAAACCAGCCTGGAAATAAAATGCAGCCATTAGTAAGGCACTTGTGCTAATCTACTTGCACTACCTGTCAGGGGGCTCTGTAGCACTGTCTTAACTGTAAGATTAAAATACTGTTCGTAATGGGGACAGAATCTAATAGACTGTGTCATTGATGATGGTAGCTGGTTCCCAGATCTTCTCTAAACCTGCCCTTGGAGGCATTCCTGGGAGATCTAGACAGGGAATAATTACTTCTAAGCACATGCCAGGATTCCCTTGTTTATTGAATATAGAAGTTCTTATCAAGGTGTGAAACCAGTGACTATTACTGAGAGTTAAAGGACTGTATTTGTTCAAAATACTTTAGATATTGTTCCTACAGAGCAAAATAAATATTTCATCTGTAGACTGCCTTATCTTAGCTTTACTGGGGAGATTGGGCAAGACAAAGATAATGAGTTTTTACAATGTCACAAAGGGTAAACAAAACCTAAAACTATAAAATAAAAATGTAATAAAAGATTTTAACACCATTTTACAGGAAAAAAAAATCAATATAGATTTAATAAGTGCTTTGAGGTTTTTTCCCCCAGAGTCATTATTCCTAACTCAGCTCACAAAACAAAAGCTCAGATTCTCAACCAGAACTTCCAATGTCTATTCTTAATTACAATACCAAAACCTACAACTTAGATAAAAAGCACAGAAAAACCTTTGAACACGTTTTGGATTTGCTACATTAGTTCAGGATACAGGCTGTGTAGCTTCAAGACTTATTTTTAAATTTGTTTAATAAATACTCAAATCATCTGTGCAGATAAAAGAAGTTTTGGAAACAAACTGTGATCATCACCAGTGCTGGACAACACCCTCCTGGACTTCCATCAAGAGAAAGAGATAAAACCAGAGCCAGTATAAAGCAACAAGAAAAAAAAAACCCTTTTGCAACTACTGACTTGGTGTGAGTGTTTTGGGAGGTTCAGGGCAGCGGGACTGGGCAGATGACACCCAAACACTGTGCCATGGGGAGGACTTGATGCAACATCCCTGGTTATAAAGCAATGACACATCAGTATTCTAGACTTTCATCTCCACTTTTTCTTTAAGAATATGGTATAAAACTTGTGTCAGAAATATCTAATAAAGGTTTGGGCCCCAAATAAGAAGTTTTGGTAAATGCATGTCCACAATTGAGATGTTAAATCTTGTACAAAACTGTAGCACTGTCAAAAATTCTTGGCACCATTTAACTTGGCGGTCACTGCATTCAATAAAAGGCCTGTTGTTGTCTCCCACAGAAGAAAAGAAATGGACTAAAGTCAAATTAAGAGCTTTTGAAAAGCCTCCAAGCACAGGCACTGTGGTCTGGTTGTCGATTGGGCTCCATGAATTTAAATTTCAAAACCCCAAACAAACCTACTCTGCAGCACCATCTAGTGAGTCTGTGTGGGTTTCACAATAAAACACCACTGCAAAACTAATTGTGTCATTAATTGCACAACTGATCAATTGATGTGTATTAGCACATTGCAGGCAGCTCACACCCATCACCTGAGAAGCATTTTCACCAAAATGTTCAGCTTTATGAAAAAAAAACCCTAATACCTCCAGACCACTATTAGAAAGAAACTGGAAAGAACTTGATAATTCTTTTATGGCTTTTAAAGCCAGACTACAGTGTTGGCACCATTAACTGAAAACAGAAACTCTGAAGTAGTGGAGTCAACAAAATTCTTTTGTTGCAATGTTTCATTCAAATTTATGTCAAATATTTGAGAACAGTCAATCTAAAAACTTTCAGATTTCAGGTAGTTTATTATTGTATCAGCAATTCCAGGGCCACAGAAAAAGATATTACTCTTAAAGACTTTTGCAACTTTCTCCTTCAAGGAGGACCCAAACTGGCGTTTTAACTGGGGCACCCTAAACATGACTATGCAGAAACACAGAGCCCAGAGATCCTGACTGTGAGTCTTCTCAGAGAATCTTCTGCCTTCTGGCTCTCAAAATAATTTGAAATAAATCAGGCAAGTGCTCACCATGTGGCAAAGGCTAAGGATGGAGCAGCAACACCCCAGAACCTGCAGGGAGCAGTGGAGGAGGAATGAACCACCTTTTCCCTTCCCAGCATTTGTGCTGCTTCAGAAGGACCTGGACCTTCCCACCACAGCACAAGGTATTTTACAGTCTGAAGTAGCTTTTCACTATTTCCACTGCCTTCAGCCTCTGGAAGCCAGGAGAGGATATCCATCCTCATCCAAGCTTTCACTGGGATCTGGCTAAGCTCTGACAGTCCATCTGAAGAACCAGATCTCATGTCCAGAGCCCTCAGGACCAGTCCCCTCCCTGTCCATCACAGGGACCAATGACAATGACCTCCATGAGCATCAAAACAAGTCTTACAGCCCTATCTGTCCAAATCTCAACTGCAAGGAATATCAGCATGGTTAGAAATACAAGAAACATGAATAAATAACTGAAATGGTTTGAAAAGAAATATATATATATAAAATTAGCAATGCTACAGCAAAAATGTGATGAAAACTGAAACATAAGACTGAGATTTTTAGAAATCTGGACTGGTTTAGAACACAGACTGAGAAAACTGCCAAAAAATAAAAGGCATTTTCATTCATTTTTATGAATGATGTTTTATAATGCGAGAGTTTTGTCTTTGGACACAAAACAAATGTACCTGTGAATATTTTTTCTATTCCTAGTAGCATTTCTTTAGTGGTGGTTTTATTCTTCCCATAAGGCATGCACTCACTCTTCCCTAGCAGCTGTCATCCAATTTATTCACCAGAATAACAGATCTGCATTTCAACAGTCATTTGTAGACAAGTTTCAGCATCAAGTTAAAATAATATCTTAATAAAACCAAACTGCAGGACAACCTGGAGAGATTATAAAGGGACAGAAATTACTCCCAAGAGCAGAAAGAAAAGAAAAAAAACCAAACCAGTGTTCTGCTGGCTGAAAGCCAGATTTCCAGCACCTGCTGAACTCTTCAGCAAACCAGAATCCCTGAGACAAACGTTCTCTGGGTCTGCTGGAAACTGCAACCTGGATGAGGGCAGTTGGTTTGCAGGTTGGCTTCTCAGAGCTAGAACAAGTTTTCCATCCCTGAATCCCACCCCACGTGCAAAGAGCCCAGATGTCAGTACTTGCCAT
Source organism: Myrmophylax atrothorax (assembly GCA_026770055.1). NCBI lineage: Eukaryota > Metazoa > Chordata > Aves > Passeriformes > Thamnophilidae > Myrmophylax > Myrmophylax atrothorax. The sequence continues at coordinate 14,238,918 of JAOXXN010000162.1, read as the reverse complement.
GTGTGGCAAATTGAGCTTTTCTGATCCTTTTCCCCCCTCGATGCTCCCACAGCCCCAGCTCTGCCTCCTGCACCACATCTGGTTCCTTGTGCCACACATATGGGCATGACCAGGTGCCAACAGCTGGACCTGAGCCAAGACAAGGCTCGAAGGAGCTCAAATCCACCTATTCTTCACTGCTCATTCTCTCCCCTCCCCTGCCAACCAAAAGGACAGGATCACTCCCGAGTTCAGCCATGGGCAGGGACTGATTCAGAAGGGGCAGATAGCAGCTTATTACAGCTATTTTTCTTCCTTAGGCTTCCTGGAGCAACTGGATGGTGTAGAGGATGCTTTAAACCTGGAGAGAATTGAAGGGGGTGAAAAGATTGAAGAGCCACAAAAGTTTGTTTTCTCTAGGGAGAATTTTGTTGAATAATGAATTTAACAGGGAGATGACACCACCCAACTGTTCATTTGAGGTCTGAACAACATCTTTAATGAATAAAATATTAGCACTAGAAAGCACATTTATACTCTTCTATAAGAGAGCTTATAAGCAAACCATAAACAAACTATGGCAACAAAAAGGCAAAGTACTTGTAAATATTCATGACATTTTCCATTCCACTTTATTTTCTTTCTGAGATTACTCAAGGCCCAAATCTCTTTTTGAAGACAGTTGCATTAAAATAAAAAGGAGTAAAGGTACAAAGGTCATTCTCACCACACATAATCCTTCTTAATTATGAATTTATGATGTGATGGTTCTTTTTATGAAAAAAGGTAATGCCAGAATTAATTAGAAACCATACACTTTAATCCACTACAAAAAAATTAATTCATTGTACAAGTTCCTTTGGGATTGCCACTATCTGTGGATATTTTGTTTTTTGTAATGAGGCAGATATTTCCATATCATTGCAAATGATGACAGGAAATACAGGCCACCATAATGAATTAGATTATCAGGGAAGAAGCAGATAGTCTCTGCATCACTGTAGGTGCAAGCCTGTAGTTTAATTCAGTACAAAGACTTAGTTACAAATGCTCAAAACCTGCACAGAACAGAATACCAGCTGCAGCAGCCACCACACCCTGCACGCTCCCCAGATGGTCCTTTAACCTCAGTCATTTGAACACGTTTACTGGAGTGGCCATTTTATCTTGTATGATTTGCATACCAAGACTTTTCTCTCAGTGGTCCTTTCCCACTGACCATTACCATTTCACTATATTAAGCAGACTGATAATCTCATGTCATAAATGGCTCAATGTATCTTCTCTTTCCATCAGCTATTTGCAAGCAAGAATGCTTGTGATATTCAGTAAAGCCACTGCTGCACTTTAATTTCATATGCAGGGTTTAATTTCAACATTGCACTCCAGCAGCCAACCACCTGGGAGGATGAGGGGAGTTTATAGCAAAGCACCATTCCACAGGCTTGATCCACTGTTGCTTTGAAAACTCTTCTACAAAGTTTGGTTTGCATGAGGCAAACAGGAATAACACTTGGTATGTGGCCCTGCTCCAAATTTCCAGCTTGATTTTTGAACTGAAAAATCATCTTTGAAACTAACATTACACAGTTTTCTCAATCATAGAAGGATTTGGGTTGGAAAGAAACTTAAAGACCATCTGGTTCCAACCCCTCTGCCATGGGCAGAGATACCTTTCACTAGACCAAGTTGCTTCAAGCCCTGTCCAACCTGCCAGGAATGAGGTATCCACAACTGCCCTGGGCAACCTGTGCCAGGGCCTCCCCACCCTTAGAGTACAGAATTTATCCTAATGTCTAAGCTAAACCTACCTCAAGCTTTGCAAACTCCCATATGTACACTGGGTTAAGGATGCTGAGCCAAGCCAAGGGCCAGGGACCAGCTTGGCTGAACCTGTGCTGGTACAACCTGGCTGTGTGTTGAGCCTGCAAAGAGAGTTCTTCCCTTGGCAAACAGCACAGTCACTGGTGGTTCTGGGAGCAGCTTCCCCTGCCTGCTTAGGCTTGTTTTATGAGAATGACAGCTCCCAATTTTAATGCCCTGTATATTCTCTGAGAGATAGCACCGTGCACTGCTCTGACCTTTGTGGTGTTCTGCAGTTTGACTCACTGGCAAATCTCTTTTACAGCCACAGCACAGTGAGCAGAGCTGAGTGCAGGCCATGCTGACAGCAAACACCAACGGGGGCAGCTGATGAAAGGCTTTGAGAGGAAGTTCCTGGCAGTTACAAGCTTCCTCTTGGATATTCAGCAAGAAAAGAGGAAGAACAGCACCAAGCACAGAAAACCAAATAACACCATGGATAAGTGTCAAATCATTTTATCCACACTGCAGTCATAGACTCCAGGGTGGCTCCAGTGATTGCAGCAACAGCAGAGCCCATTGTTTTAAACAGCTTTCAGAGGTCAGATGCTGCAGTCAAAAGCTGTGTCAAAATAACCTGACAACCACCATTTTCCCAGTCATTTTCCATTCTTCACACAACCCCTGCATGGTGCTTTAGCTCAGGTGTAGACATGAGAAAGGAGGTTGGTTTCACAAGGGGCTCTTTGGGGTTTTTTGGAGGGTGCAGTTCCTGGGGTTTGGTGGCATTTTTTTATTACTTTATTTTTGGACTTCAAACCTATTTTTAAAAAGTACAAGCCACTCTTGCACCTGAATATTAGCAGGAAACAGCTTCCCACCTTGGTGGTGTCAGCTGAGGCATTTCAGGGTCACAGCAGAGGTCTCAAAAGCTGAAACAGGTCACAAAACAGTAAGAGACATCGCAGAGTAGCCTCTGGTCATGCCAACAATTTCTGGGAGCAAACATATAATAATATAGAATAGTTTATTCTTAGAAGGCAAACCAGAAGCCAACAGTCACATTACTATGAGTTAATTTAATTTTGTTTTTTTAAATTATCAAAACCCAAAGCGGAATATCTGCCTGTGCCAGCTTGCTGAACTCCCCCAACACCTCAGTTTCTCAAGACTCTTTTTACAGAGGCAGCATTCAACTTTTTCCCTGTTTCTGTTAATAAAATGAAAGAGACAGCAAAGGGATTATTTGGTATTAAGATTATTTACTTCTAGTTATTTTCAGTCTAATCCAATGATTGATTAAATTCATGGGAATAAAATAAAGACCTATATTTTACCTCTCCCAACTGCCTTAGCTTTCTTACTTTCTTTTAGTGTTTAGTTTTTCCCAGTACCTTGTTCTTAACAAGTTTTTATGTTTGGATCTATCTCAGTTCAAAGAGGAATAAAGGGAGCCCAAGGGTGTTCTCATCCAATGCACATGGCTGGGCCATCCCCAGCCTTCCCTGAGAGGCACACACAGCTTTTAGGACTCACCTACTGCAATGTCTGCTTCTGTGGCTACCTTACTCTACAAAATAAATAATTTAATACAACTGCCATTAAAACAAAAAGTAGGAAATGAAGGGTTTTTCTTATTTGCTTTAATACATACTGTAAATATGTCCCAGTGGCTGAATATTCTCCACTATTTTTCCTTATTTATTTACTTACTCTTATCTATAGTGGTCCCTAAAGGGGCTGTTTACTGCAGAGCTTGGAATCTGTATTATTTGGACATGTTACTTAGGAAGAGTTTGGGGGCTTTTTCTACTTCAGGACAGGCTGACTGTGCACTGAGGATTACTAATCCTTTTTTTGTAAGTAGCAAATGAAACTGTTAGGAAGGAAAATATAGGGAGGAAGAAAGGTTGGTTTGCTTTCTCAAACTCAAGATGAATTTCATCCAAGGATATTTAAAGAAGTGGTTAATGAAGTCCTTAGGACCATCAGAAGTTTATTTTTGAGAACCCAGAAGAGGTGGCTAGATTACCAAAAGATTAAAGAAAAGTGTGGCATATCTAAGGAAGAACTGGATAGTTACAGAGAAATAGCAGGAAAAATAATCAGTGGGTTTCACCACATGGAAGACGACAACAAAGACCAAGAACAGCAAGAAGGATTTATCACAGAGACATCTACTCTCCTCCTGTAGACAGGTAACACACTTTATAAAAATAAAATAGCAATAATGCTTTCTCTATATCTTGATCAGAAAGCACAAAGCTGTATTGGAATTCTGACATCAGAAATGCCGTGTGCAGCAGTCTGTGTGCACACCCAGCCTTTAGGGAAGGTGCCTGCACTGTCCTGCAAAGGGAAAGGCTGCCCTGGAGGGCACTCAGCAGCAGTGAGTCCCTTGAGTCAGTCCTATCAAGCACCATAATGGCATGGATGATGGACTAAGGATTTGGGTTATTCAGTTTACAAACTTTACCAAAGCTGGAAGGGTCAGAAAATACAGTGGGAACCTGGAGAAAACTCACAGTAATCTTGAATTTAACATGTGCTCTGGAAAACAACTGATGACCAAAAAGCCCAAGACTTTCATGAGAAACAATCTCCTACTGCAATAAAACTGACAATTTAACATGAAGAGGGGAAGACCGAGGCAATACAAATCTGCTGCAGAGAACACTGCCCTTGTGCCCATGCTGAACACGGACAACAGCAACATTCCTAAACTGTGGCAAAAGTACTCAGAATAAGAAATGAACGATATGAAAAGACAACTTAGAAGGCTAAGAGGGAGTGCAGGGAAGCCCCTGGCAGGAATAGCACAGGGGGTGCTATTTGATCCTGCTTTGGAGAAAAGGCTGCAGTACCAGAGGGGCCCAAAGGCCCCTCGCCAGCCCTGCAATAGTAGGGCAGTGTGTTTTGGTCCCTGCCATCCTTCTAACATCCTTTTCCATTTCCCTACATCTTCCTCCCCTCCCATAGCCTTCTTTCATCTCAATATAAGCTTCACCACATTTGTAAATTAGCATCTTTTTCATATTAGTATATCATTTTCTGGAAGATCACCGATACCTTTTAGAGTTAATCTACTGCCTTCATTTCTCTCTCATTAGAGGATCCTTAAGCATAACACCCACAGTGTTTCCAGCCTTTGCAAATCTCAGGGTAGCAAGGCTACAAAGCCCAGCCTGCTGTGATCAGTCTCCCATAAGTCACCCAGTACTATTCATATTAAGCAGAAACCCAAACCACCCTGTTAGGGTTTTGTCACAAGGAGAGACAAACTGCAGCTTGCCCCATGGAGAAGCTTAGCAGAGCATCAGTAGTACAGAATATGGATATACACTGAAGAGTAACAAGCAGAAACATTTAGCTCGCTGAAAAAATGCACAAGTGCCAATTTTATGCTTCCCAAGTATTTTACTCCATTTTTTGTGCTCTGCTACTTTCTGTGTAGAGTCACATAATCATGTCTGTGTAAAACCACTCACACAATGTCAGTAAAAAAATCCCTACTACTCATCAACAAAATCGGCTACAGGAAAAAAGTGTAACAGCCAAATCCACAGGCACAAGGGTGTTATGCTGTTATAATGTAAAGAGATGGGTAGCATCAGTTGTCTCTTTACAACAAAGAAATAAAAAGCATCTTAAAAACTATAAGTCAAGTAAAATGAAAGATTGCAGTCCAAGAGATCAAAGCTCCCATCAACTATCAGTGGACTTTTAACTGCATTTCACTATTTACTAACTCCTTAAAAACACTTACTAATTCAACTGTCACAATGCAAAATTGCAGAAACAGTTCAGCAATTACCAAGTGTTTTCCATTGTTTTTAGACAAGTCTTGGAAAGCAAGAGTTTCCAGGCAGCTGCCAAAACAAAACTGTATTAACTTTGCTTCCACCATGATTGTTGCCCGAGAAACTGCCCTCTGGTTCATCCAACTGCACAGCTGTTTCTTCCAGAAACCCACTGTAGGTTTGTGCCTCACAACAGCTGCTTTGGAATTCCTAAGACTACTGATAAGAGCATATGCAGCAAAGTTTGTGGGCAGGTGAACTGTTGTATTACCACTTAAATGCACCAGACACACCAAATTGTGATTTGGCAGTTTTGAGTAGAAAACTATATTAAAATAAAGTCATCCAGCCAATTCACTGGCTAATTCTTCAGGTTTACAGAGCAACTGCCACTCTAAAGCACACACCTACAATGCTACCAAGACCAGGATTACAGCTTAGGAGTCCTCAGGACACAGCCCTGGAGCAGAGCAGTGGATATTACAGCATTTCAGAGAGCTACAGCACAGCTGCTTGGCTGTTGGCTCATGCACACTTGTATCCAAAAGCCTTGCAATTCAGCTCATTTTGCTGGCCACATGAAAATACTCTTGTTGCATTAAGCAGCAAGTCCTCAAGACTGAGGTTGGAGAGCCTGTGCTGAACTTCGTGGCTTTACAACGTACAAACCATACCTTGCAAAAGGGATTTCCTTCAAGTACAGAGTTGGCTGAGGACTATTCCCACCACACACCCCCCCTTCAGCAATTCAAAATTCCCCTTGGAAAGTCAACCACAATATTTAGAACTGGTATCGTACCACTACACTAAGTTTAGGCAACATGAAGCCTGGATGACATAAGTCAGAGTATTCCCAGAAATAAAATTGTTTCCGTTACTATCTGACAAATGTCAGAGCAACAGCCAGATGAGCATCAGGCATTTAAACTGGAAATCAACTGCCATCAGAAGGTCATTTTCCTCTTAAAAGAGAAGCTAATCTATTACACCAGACAGTGTGAAAATAATGTTGCAAGAAAGAGTTATTGGTGAAAATTAGGTCACTTCCAATAACAAAAACTTTCTTTCTCTTACAGCAACACTTGACAGCCAATTGACAAGAAACCTTTTTATCTAAGCAATCAACTAGCAAGTATTTGACTGGTTTTTTAATATTGTTGTAACTATATTTACAAAAGACAATTACTTTATTTCAGTGGCAAATAGGACACATTTCAGGGAATTTTCAGCAGAGCATTTGTTCCTAATTTATTGTGACTGGCCAACAGACAGCTGGTGGGCTTTTGTGCATTTTAAATTAGAAGATCAGCTGCCAAGTTTCAGTTCAAAATTCTAAGCAGTAAAACCACACAAGAGTCAAAGCTGAAGCAGAACTGGCATATTTACATGTCTATATTACAACCATAAAGATAGAAAAATATGCAGCACTTAAAATTTGGGGAAGTTGGAGATAACTGAGTTGGGGACCAGTCTCTGTCCAACATAACAGCAGCACATGCCCCGTGGCAGTTTCATCAGCTGATGAGTGATCAATAGTCAATGATCAAACAACCCTGAGCCTTGACCAGGCAGGCTAAACCCTCAGGCAATCAACGTGAACACAGTGCTGGATTCCTTTCACCTCCAGGTACTTCCATAGGCCAAGTGCAGTTCTGAAGGCTTCAGGTTTTGAAAATTTTTCCCAGACTGTTCCTCCACTTCATTTTCAGAAGCACAGGATCATTTTTGGCAGTGTCCTACACACAGGGCATGGCACAGCACTGACCAGGGCTTGCTCACCTCCAAGAGACATGAGCTATTTTAGTTCCATTTCGTGCCTCTAGAGGAGAGGAAAAGGAAGAAGGGTCGATCCCTACCTGCCTTTGGGAGGGAAAAAAAAAACCCTGCAACAAGCATGTCTGAAAGTTTTCAAAAGGTAAGATTTATCACCCCCCAAACTACTGGTACCACATCTTTCTCTGATGCCTTTATTAAGTTGCCCAAGTCTTTCCCTAACCTGAAAAAGGATTACAAGTTTCTGCTTTCCCATGGAAAGACAGACACAAGTATTGGTTATCCCATGGCCCAAACAGGGCTGTGTGTTCCAGAGGGAGCAAGGGAAGGGTATCCATGCATACTAAGAATGGTTAGAAGTTTTTATGGAATGTTTCAGCAGCAATCAGTTACCCAAGCTGACACTTGACTAGTTAATGCTGCAATAGGTTGTAGTATAAGTCAAAAGGTGCTTCAAAAGGCTTTCTCACCTTCACCCTTGCCAGACTACCAACTACATTAGAACCAGTAAAACCTCAAAAATGGAAGCAACCTGCAGCCCCATAAACGCTGCCTCATCAGCCTTGGCTGTGGCACTGTTGGAAGAAAACCCCTCTTTGTGTGCATTCTTCTCCTCTGGACCTTTCCCCTCTCCAATTTTCTAACAACATCGACAAAACAAAAAAGAAAAAAAGCCTTGTTTTTGTCTTTGAGAAGCTCACAGTCTTCAGTTTCCATTAAACCTACATGGGTTGGGATCTCATCCACATGTTTGGCAAAGTGAAATGGAGAGGCAAAAGTGGGAAGGAGGACACACTGCTGAAAGCCACGGCTGCATTACCCAAACTCCAGCGAGGGCAAAAGTGGAATTCATGGCATTACCACTATTGTGTGCTTAATGCTGTCACCCTGTAATCACATAAGAATGCAAAATTCTAGCCAGATTCTTCAATACTTTGTGCTTAGTAAGTTATTACCAATTCAAACACTATTAATCTTAGTGACACACCATACTCAGCTCTCCCAGGTTTAAACAGCTATGCAAAGGCTGCAACAAGAGAATGAAGACCATGGCATTCATTTTAGCAATCTGCACCCACAGCCATCTACTGTTAAGATCAAATCAATTCACCACTTTTTTTAGAAATCAAGACTCGGGGAGTATTGATCATTTTCTCTGCCTACTGTACATTTAACTAACGTATCCTATACTCAGGCCTCAGTAGAGGGCAGATCCTCTGGACACTCCATCATTTCTACAGCTATGGATTTTGCCATTATTGTATTTGCCTTGCGTTGTACTGGACTAGGATTGTGGTTTTGATTTATAGTACCAGACAGGCAATTATTCTGCTCCTTGCTTCTTACAGTTGTTTAGGTGGGAGTAATAGATAGAAGAAGATACTTGACTATGTCACTAATACCTTCTATTGAGTCATAGATATTTTTCTTTAGAGAACAAAGACATTGGGCAATTTGTACAAAAAGGAAACAGTGCATGCTGCAGAAAACAGTATCACCCCAATCAGCTAACGGTGATTAGTTACAGTATCACCCCCCAACAGCAGTCTGAACTGAAAGTCAGATGCACTGGCTTTCCTTAGGGCAACTGTCCTGCCTCTCAGAGTTTAAGCAGTCCTGTTAAGGTACAGAGTGAGTAGTCACCCCCACACATAAAGCCAGACTGAAAACCATTCTCTAGCAAGTTTAAAATCATGTGACACGTTTTCCCTGCTTCCTATTTCATGAAGATTGTCTTTGTTTCTACTTCCAAATCAGCAGAATGAGAGCCCAAGCAAGTATGCATTGAAGTGGGAAAACACCAGAGAAACTGTCCCTGCAGTACAAGCAACGTCACACACAATGCACAGAAGTTGCTGTCCTGCCCTGACTATGGCAAAGAAGTGCCAGGTACTTGTAAGTGAGATGAGAATGCATGTTTTCAGCTCATTCTCTCATTATGGGCATTATCTTAAGGTGCTGGATAGCAAAGCAAGATGCTTGTGCTTCCCCTTAATAAACTGCCTTTGCAGCTCAAGAGGACCACAGAGATCACAGCCCAGAACAAATTACTGGATTTATTGCAAGAAAACTTACTCATGCTTTTTATCTGCAGAAAATAGCCACTTCTACTATTTTAGAAGCATTTTCACTTCTCTCCAGGACAGTGGTGTTGGCAGACAGCTCTCAGCTTTCCTCCTCCTCAAAGCATTCCACTGCAGGCATTGTACTCACTGTACCTCTGAGCTGATCTTTCCCATTAGATCAGCTTCCAGTTACCATGGCTGGCAGCTGCAGCATTAGATCTCCTGGCAAATGAAGGACTAGCAGTCCCCAAATGTAGGCCATAATGCATAGTACATGCCTCAAAACTATTTTCAAAAGATCCAATAAAAACAGCAATAAAACCACAGGAGCACTAAGTGACTGGAGTAAAAATGACAAAGAAATGCCTGGGAGAAAAAAGGGACACCAAAGTGTTTATTATTTGTATTGGAAGTCAATTAGTTTTCTTGTCCCATAGATATATATTCTGACACTCAGTGATGCAACTGAAAAATACATTTGTCAAGTAACAGACTAATACAGCTGAATAGATGCTATATCATTGTGGGGGGAATAAACAAAATCCATGCTTTGAAATTTTTTTGCATGGCTCCAAAAACCTATAAAAAACCTACTTGCTTCATATATTTGCAAGGGATTCCTGGCAGTCACACAGAATAAATTTTTGAAGGAGAAAAATAACACCTGAACAAGCTCTTAAAAATCCCAACAACTAAACAACAGCAAAAATGACACCACAGAAAAGAAGAAACCTTTTAAAAATAGGTGCATGCATTTCCAAATGATGCAGAGCAAGTGCCCAAAAAGCACACTGGGCTCTGCATGTGCAGAGCAACTCTCACAAACCCATATGATGTGCCTACAGGTTCACATGTTCTCAACACATGGTTCATTTTCAAGGAATCACAAGTGCACATCCTAAAAGCCTGGGGCTTCTCAGCTGTGTACCTTTTGTTGATAAGGTTTCCTTCAGTGCAAGTAATTCCCCTGGACACTTGCTCAAATGAGAAAAGCACACTTGGGAAAAAGCCTCTACAGAGTTCTGGTGTTCACAGCTGAAAAGCTCTGTTAACTCCTGCTTTAGTCAGCAAAGAACCAGAAATGCCACTATTCAAGGAAAAAAAGTCTCTATTATAGAGTTAAGAGCCAAGCCAGGGAAAGCATTCAGGTCACCTCTGCAGTGAGGACACGCTGCTTTATTTACCTCTTCCATCAAAACCAAGTACCCTCTTTCCTGCCACGTGAAGCTGAGCATTGCTGCTTCAAAATAACCCCTCTGAGAGATGTTAGCAGACAAGTCACCAGTTTGCAGCCCCTTGAGGATAAACATTTTCCAGTGGTACAGCTGTTTTTCTGGGCACAGGAAGGAACATGCTTTACACCACTGAACTGCTCTGGAGGAACAGATCACTCCAACAGTCATTTCTGCAGAGTTAAGTGCACAGCCCTGGAAGAGCAGTATCTAATAGAAATTTTGTTATTCACAAAGGATCTCTTAGAATCAGAATATAAAATATTTGTTGACTGCTGCAGTACTTGCAGATTTGTAGGACAAGTCCCCTCTTCCCTCACTCATCTCTGTCCAGGTTTCCCCTTTGCCCCACCCCAGACCAGCAGCACTCACTAAATTCCTTCAGAAGGGCCAGAAAGGAACAAAAAGGACTAACCCCAGATACCTGCTGAGGTCTTGCTGCCAGCTCTGGTGATTGGAGAATGGAGTGCAGCTGCTCCTCCAGACAGGAGGGAAGGTGTAGCCCCAGATTAATTACCAGGAGAGAAAGAATCAGTTACCACCTTACACCTGTGGCAAGAAGGCCAAAGATACCCACCATAACCCCAAAATATTCAACACAGCCTAAAGTTACAGGTAGGGGCTGGATCTTGTTAGCACAGCCAAGAGCACTTGTACTCAGTTTACAGAAAAAGTGTCTATTGAATTTGGCATTTAGAGATGCAAATCCAAGTATAGTCATAAGAAGCCCCACTGCTCACTTACACGTGCTAGCACTTACTGATGGGCAGCAGCACCACCACCAAACTTCCTTCATCTCAGGCCTCTGTAACTGTCCATGCTGGGCAGTGCCACCAAGCAGCCTTGGGGAAATAACACAGCCAGCTTCACCTTTCCCAGCTCAGTTTTCCATGGCTTTTGCTACTTCCCACACAGCCACACCCCTCCCCTTAGCACTCAGATTTCAGCACCAGCCCCACTGGGCTCTTACTAGTGGTGCCTAATTAATTCAAGGGAAATAGGGGCAGATTCAGTCTCAAAAGTGCAAACAGGAGGTTGCATCCCACAGTATTTTTCCTCAGTACAACCCTGTCTGAGCTTTGAAGTCCCTTCCCCATGACAAACGCTTCTCTCTCCCCAGTTCTTTCAGCAAAGGGGAGCACCGGTCACCTCTCTGTGCATCCCACGGCCCTGCCCACCCTGTGCCTCACCAGCACACAGGACACGAAAGCACCTTCTGCAGTGGACATATTTCTGCCCATAGAAGGTCCACCTCTAGTTACTGTCTCCAGAGGACACCACAGTTTTTTAAAACAGAAACCATCACTCATTTTCTCCCATGGGTACACAGCACCACACCAACAGGAGAGCTCTGTTCCCCTGCACTGTATTTGAGGACACTCAGGCAGTGTGTGCCGTGGAGTGACACCACTGAGGCCCCTGCCACGAGCAGGCAGATCAACAGCCCCTTGCAGCTTCAGGTACAGCTCCTCCTTAACAAAGAGGAGGAGGACCACCACTACCACCCCTCAAACACATCAGTCTCACAAAAACAGTGCTTTACTTCAACAAGAGGTCAAGTAACAACTCTAAAACTTACCCACAGCTTCTCCTGAAGGCCTCCCAGCCCAGTCTGCTCACCCAGCACAAGCCCTTCCCTTTAAACCCTCTGGTGCCACAGGTGCTGCCCATCTCAGGTGATTGGCAATTGGCTCCAGCTGCTCCTGCAGCCGCTGCCTCCCCACCTGGGGGCACAGCAGGCTCGGGCACCAACCGCTTGGAGCTTTACCAGAACTTAACCAAGGCTGTGACCAGAGCCTGCAGCAGCTCTTGCACAACATCTTTAGGCACAGACAGAGCACAAACTCGAACTCACCTTTGTCCTTCCCAGATTCCCACTGATGGTATGGATGCTTCCCCCCATGCCATGAGCCTGCAGGTCACCTTGTCCTGCCGTGCTGCAGCACTGGGGCTTCAGAGCAGACACAAACCTTGGCCATGGCCCTTTTAAAACCTCTGGTGGTTTCTTTTAGCCTCCCAAACCTGCCTTGGCCATAGTCCTCATTACTGGTTTAGAGATTCTAAAAGAATTCTAAGAGGTGACCTCTGCCTTTTTCCTATTTCTGATGAGACACAACTGGAGAGTTGCTCCTCCTCTTTAAACTTTTCCTGTATTTGTTGAGCAGAAATGCAGAAACAGAATTACTGTCCTTCACCACAGACAGAAATCACCAGAGGTTCAAGGGAACTGGAGGAGAAAAAATTAATTGTATCTTTACAAATTTCTTCACTATAACTCTCATTTACTTGTTGAAATACTATATTTAATAAATACCAATGAGATGCTTTTACTTAAGAAGATCAATTAACTCTGCCTATAATATGGTAATGTATCTCTCAATGCCTTATATATATTTTATTCCACTGACTTCATTTCCAAGTCCCATCTCAGATTCTGATCTGCAAAGACTCACATAGAGAAGATTAACAAAATTCAGGACTGAAGTCCAGAAATACATCCCCTTCATTCACTGCTTCAGGAATCCTCAAGTGGAATTTCTCTAGATTTGGGGACCAGCTTTGTCTGATATCCTCTGAGAAGATCTGTTTAGAGCACTCAAGTTTTGACAATTCACTAGGAAAAAAAATTTTTTGGACTAAGAAACAATTTTTTTAAAAAACTTTTTTCGAGGGAAGCTTTTGGAGGATTGTCATAATTTTGCAAACTCTAAATAAATATTCACAATAATTCAGTGCCTATATTGACATCAATGTTAATTATTATTGCATTAACAATATGGCCTTGATGTAATGTTGCTGAGATCTTTAAATTAAATATAAAAATAATATTTTAATGTTAGGTAGAATAAAGATCTAGAAATGTGTTCTGTATCAAGTGGTAAATGCTATAGAAAAACTAGAATGGAGATCACAGAACTAGACCTCATAAAAGAAAACTCGCAATTCCTTTTGAACTCCATGACACAATCTGTGGTTCATCTGATATGGAATCCAGCTATCACAGAATTACCCACAGAGTAGCTCTGGCTCATCCTGGGGTTTTTATGTTTGAGTTTCTTTGCAAGAGTCGCTCAGCTGTGCTGTATTGGATGTCAGAAAGAAAGTATTTTTCAGAAGAAAAACATTTGCCTCCTGCCTTATGATTTTGATTTTATTTATGATCTATGAAACTCCCAACAAAACATTCCTACATAAAAATTAAATAATACAAGAGTTTACCACCCTCAGGAGTGCAAGCTTAAAATATCTAACTCTGATTTCAAGAATCAGTTCTTCCTCTGGAATACAAGAGATCTTTGTTACCTTGACAAATCTTCAAAATTGATTTTTTTTTTCACTCCTAGCCATAATTTATCACCCTCAAAAACATGAAGACACACAGCACAGTGAAAAAATGAAATCCTTTTTAAAAATGATCACACATTTCAAAAAGGTATTTTAAAACATATCTTTTCCCTATTATAGCCAAGCACAGGGTGGGAGGAGAACCATCCTGCAAAATCAATGGTAAAAGCAATTAAATTGTGATGTGGCTGTAGGGCTAAAATGGGCCCACAACGCCCTGGTCTGGGGCTCACACACACAGCTCAGGCCAGGAGAGAACACTGCATCCCTGTTCTGGCCCCAAGGCAGGGCATGTGCTGCTGCTCCCAAGCCCAGCTGGAGGCCCCATGGATTTTGGCAGCACTGGGCACGAGTTTGGCACCTCCAGAATGGGAGTGCCCAGCCCAGGGCTTTGACTGCAAGGACTGGGCTGTCCCCAAGGTACCTCTGAGCTGAGCACATTTCTCCAGCAGCTCCAACCACCACTAGTCCAAAGTTTTCAGTTAAGCTTTTCAGGCATTTGTGGTCACAACATTACACAGTAAACCCTCAGTGGTCCCAAATACCATCATTCTTGACTTAAAAGAAGGAGAACTGCAGCATGTGATGGAGTGACTGCCCCTGACCCAGGCACTGCCCACTGGAGGGGACCAGGGGAACTTTCCCCCACGAGCTGCTTCACTCCTGCAGCAACTGTTTAGCCTTTGCTTAGACAACCAGCAGGATTTAATGACCTCTCTGTCCTTAGCTCTGTATCACACCTCTCATTGATTCCTAGCATTTTGCAGATAAAAGAGATGAAAGAAGGCTAAAACCCTACAGGTGCAGCAGAATTATACAGGGTTCATAATCTCAGACAGAGCTCAGAGATTGTGCAAAGCCATATTGGCCCGAATGCTGCTCCTCCAAACAGACACACAGGCTCACTCCTGACCCCCCAGCAAACCAGCAAGAGGGGCATAACACCTCCCACCACAGCACTGACCTGTATTTCCACTCCCCTGGAGTATTTCCAGCACATTTCCTCTTACCTGTCACTCACAGAAAGTACACAAAAATACAGCTGAGACATTGGTACACACAGCAGAACCCGCTCAGTTCTCAGAATAAATCACCCTTTTTCTCCTTCCCCGTGTATTTTGATATTCCTCGGTATGATGCAGTATTAGTACAATGTACAATGGCATTAGTGGCTCATTTATCAGTTGCAGTGTTTAATTTGAACATAGTTATCATCCCTCATTCTAAATAGAAGTGAAATTTCCAATGCAACCTATGTTTGCCCACTAGGAAAAGAAAAGCCTAAAAGAAAAAAACCCTGAGCTTTTCTGAGTATTCTGCAGAGTAGAAATACAGTTCTTGCTGTTCAAACCATTCATACCTCATATACACAATGAAGAAAGGCAGAAATTTTTTAAGGTTATATATCTTGATACTCCCAACTTTGATAAAAATGCAATCAATACAGTTGATGCATTAAAAATCACTGCAGCTAAAAATACCTTTCTGTCATGATGTGTTGGTTTTGACCAAGCAGGAACCCATAATTATAAAATTTGTATTTATGTGCAGCCAGAATGAACTGATTTAGAGCTTCCTTTTCTCCAAGACAACCTAATTTATATTTTAATTTGCTGGAGGTAATTGATTATCATGGAGTAAATGCATTGTACTGAAAACTCTATTAAATCACTGATTTAATGGGAACAGAATTATTTTTTTTTCTCTTTTTGGATAAAGTGTAACCTTTGTAAGCATTTTAAAACTAATGTATTAGGCCCTAAATATTTTATGGTCTGTATTAAGCACTGTTTGGGGTTCATGTCCCTTTAGACTCCAGCCCAGTACATTATCCTATACAAAGCAATTTTCCCAGAATAATGAGTTCTGTAGCAGTTTCCTGCAGACCATTATCGAATTGCTGCTGCAGGGAAGCATTTGAGCTCATATAAAGTACAGGAGGGAAGAGGCTGGTCATCCTATTTGCACTGGAACTGGCAAAGAGAAGAATATTCTTTAACTAATGGGTGCTGGTGGTACATAGCCCATAGAAACAAATCTGAAATTACAGAGCAGAGTGGATAAACTCATCTTTTTAAAGACTCAATATCAATATGGCTGTAAAGGGTAATCTAGTAGATAATTAGACCAAAAAAATCAAGGGAAATTGATGAAGTGTAAAAGGAAACAGAAAAATCCACGCATTTCCAGCAGCCAATACCTTCAAACTGAAGACCAGAACTAAATGAATAAAAGCTGGAAAATTAATTCAAACAATACCTCATGTTTCTGTGTATCTGTAGTGTTTGCTTATATAGGTCACATTTACCAAAGTAATGTCTATTTTATGAGGAATATATTTTTTCCCTGGGAGTAGCTGGCCAGCTTCTTTAGCTGCTTGGGGTGAGATAGATGTAAAATATACTTAATTAAAAAAGTTCAGATTTCACAGCACGTTGAGATACTTTTACAATCCAGGAATATTCTTCTTCAAGCTGATGGCCTAACCCATTGTGAAAAAATAGCTGCTCATTAAATGGAAAAAAAAAAAACCAACAAAAAAACCCCCCAAAAATTAAAAAACCCAACCAACCAACCAATTATGGTGATTCTTTTCTAAACTTTTTCATATTATATATAATATATTCAATAATAATTATCTGTAGCATATTTGATACAAACATTTTGTTCAGCACATGTTCACATATTCTATGTGCTCCTCTAGGCACACAGTACATTAACATCCTCTCTGAGTGTCACCCTGCTGAGGCACACCTTGCCCTCGACCCTGCTGGCAGTGCCAAATGGCTTTGTGGCCAGGGGCCAATGGAAGGGGCAGGAACCTCTCACAGAAGGGCAACTGGAACTCTTGGGACAGTAACAGAATGGACTGCAGTCAGTATTAGTGCAGCTGCTATTGTCATTTTACAGCCCTGATGTAGTGCCAGCTGCAGCAGGAATTAGGGACAAACTGTGTGGCCTTTGGTCCAACCATGCAGCTTCTTGGACCACTTTCCTTCTCCTCCTGCCTGGGCTGGGCAGTGCCTCTCACTCCTTCCCCTGTGTCCTGCTGGGCCCTTTTTCCCCAACCACAAGTGAGGCAGCTCTGGGGGTGCTGACCAGCCTCAATCAAACACACTGCTGCAAAAACCTGACAGCCTTTGAAGAAAGGCACTCCAAGGCAAAGGGTGCTGCCAGCAGATTCCTGGGCAGCTCTGAGGATTCACACCTCTCTGGTTCTCACTTTCCCAAATCTGCTCAAAAACTTCACTTTATTTTACTTGCAATTTCAAAACCAGATGATAAACATCCACTGCAAACTAAACATGCTGCTCCTGTTACTTTGTCGGATGCCTGATTTCCTGCACACCACCCTGATCATTTAACTCACCTAACCCAAGCAGAGAATTATTTAGAAAAGGAATTTTCATTGGAAAAGAACCAATAGCTCTAGGGCTAATGCAGTCTGTAAAGCAGGAATACCAGGAAATACAATAAAAAAAGAGCCATGCATCAACCCACAATTTGGATTCTTATATCAAATATTTACATCTAAAGTCCTGGAAATTGCTATGTGTATTGATAGCAAAATATTATTTCTTACTTGTTACAGGGGTTTTTTTCATTTTGTCTCCATCTTCTCTGGCCTAAAGCCTCATACACAACGTTATGTGCTACCAGCCCACAGATTTGATCTTCACTTTAGATCTAAGTGAAACCTGGGATCCAAATATTAGTGAGTTGTCTCATTTTGTCTTTCAGAAGTGAATATAGTTCCCTCAGCCGAGCTCAGAGCACCATGACCCAGAGCACTTTACCCACCCTCCAATCAGCACCAAAGCGATGATGAGCTTGCAGAAGATATTAAATAGAGGCAAATTCAGGAAATGTTGCCAAAACAAGAAACTCCACATGAAGATTCAGCAGCATCTCTTTGTGAAAGATGGCTCCTAAAGCTGGAAACCTCCTCTGCCACAGCACACAGAGGAATCCCTCAAATGTCAGTCAGTCAAATAAAGGAGGGAGTAGCAAAGCAACCAAAAGGCCTGTCCTTGGCTTTTATAAAACAAGGGCACTGATAACCCAATGGGACTATTCCACATGGAGATGCTGTTTCAAAGAGACAGAGAAGAAAAAGTGAACCTTTTTACACTGCATTGTACGTTAAACTAAAAATTGTGTAGTTCTCCATATATATATGACTATATATAATCTGCTCAAAAGCATTTACAGTTTTCATTACTATATTGAATACAGAGCCTTTTGGCTGCAACGTTCTGCTCTCCATGCTCTGTGTGCTGGGTAAAACCAGTAATAGGGACCTGTTTGTAAAGGAGCTGTTACTGTCCCTCAGTTTAAAGCCACACCTTCTTGGGGACAAAACTTGAACCTCTATTGGCCTAAGTGGTTGAGGGCTACAGAAAAAGTCTACAACTTGAGTTCCTCACTATTCAAGCACGTCAGGCAGCTTTTGCAAAACATCAAAAGCAACCAGCTCTATCACCCTAAGGATGCAGTGACTCAGGGAGACCTAAATTACAGTTCACCCTGAAACTGAGAAGGCAAACCCTCTGTAACACACTCTTAGGGAGGAGCATTTTAGCTGACTATAAATAAGGGCCATAAGCAATCTCACCAGGGCAGGGGAGTTCTGCACAGGCTGGTTCAGACTTCTGCAGCTCAGCAACTCCTTCTCCCTACACTGTCTCGGGTACCTCTGCAGGTGGGTGGGTGGGTGCGTGGATGGATGGATGGATGGATGGATGGATGGGTGGATGGATGGGTGGGTGGAT
>JAOXXN010000162.1:14209794-14220048 GCA_026770055.1 Myrmophylax atrothorax | reverse complement strand
CTAGATCCCAGACAGCATTTCATACATGGAAACAATGAGTGCATTATTGTCAGGAATTTATGTAGCGTAATTACTTGTTATCCCATTGACAAACCTTGCTTTGCTGTCATATATTTCAGGCCTGTCCAAGTGCTGGAACACCAAGCACTACATGACAAAATGGCTAAGAAGTGCTAGTCCCAAACTACTACCTGCTATGACTAAAGACATATTCACTACTCGTTTATCTTTTTTGTGTACTAACTCTGTTCTGTCTTGACTGGCCATTCATTTGCATGATTTCCCCCAGTGATGCAGATATCAAGTGAACAGAAGTAATTAATACAGTAAGAATGTATGGCAATGAAGCCTCACTGAAAGGCAAGAGGGAGAAATTCATGTGGATAATAAATGTCTGAAAGGAGGAAAACAGACAGAGGCATTAATTTCTGTACACAGTTGTCAGACATTGCTGCTGGTCATAGCAGTTGTGTGAGTGCTCTCTGATACAGGTCTGCCTCTAAAGAGCGTGCTGGGAGTCTCCTGTTGGTAGCTGTATTATGTAAGTGCACTGTCAGAGCAACTCAGGAAGTAGCTCTTATTTGGGGGAAAAAAAAAGAAAAAGAAAAAAAGAATAAATTTATTGTTTTGGTCCAGGAATTCTCCTCTGGAGGCATAACATAGTGCTTAAAATAATGAGAATCCCTGCTTGGAGGTATCTTTTAGTAACAAAGAGCTATAGTCTGAAATTGCAAGGCTAGAAACACTACCCTAGAGAAAGTTATAATACAATGATGAAAGACTGAAATTCATTTCTGCAACATAAGAAAAATTCTACCATGGCTCTAAACCAATGCCATTATAAATCCAGGAACATTTGTGCCCTAAAGACAGATGCTACTACAGCACCACAAACCAACACAGCAACTGTGGAAATCCAGACATGACAGTAGAAATATAATATTCTGAAAGAGATTTCCTCCCCTGAAAGCTAATGGAGACCTGTGCCATTTAACAATGCTTCCTACTAACTTCATCCTCTTGAAGGTTGCTGTGTTCCATGCTATGCTGGTGAGTGAGGCATTTCAACACTCGCCACAACATCCTACATGAAAAGTGGACTTTGAGAAGGTTTAGTAAGATGTGTTCTCTCTTTCTTTGTGGCAGCTTTAGAAAACATTCATCCTGAATGACAGTATGAAAGGCTACCAGTTGCATGTGAGACTGCTCTCCCAGGAGAAGGCTCACTCGGAGTGATGAATGCACAGGTCACAATGATTTACACCAGGAGGCAGCCCAGGAAGGTACCTTGATATCAGAACTAATGGCATCATTCCTTTTCTAAATTGAGATAGTATCTGCAGAAAGGTTTGACCATAACCAAGAACTTCATCATTTTACCACATCACACCAATAAGTCTCCTTCCTTTATTGACTCAGTGGGTTCAAGGAAATGGAAATACTATAGTTAGCATTTTAAAAGACTCCAACTGAGTGGCTCTATTTTGGTTAGAGAAGTATAGTAATCATGCAGTAGGAATGAAATGAATAGCATCCTTGTGGATCTTGATGGCGTGTCTGAAAACTTGTCTGCTCTATTAGTTGGGCAAGAAAAAATTAATATTCTCTCTTTTCCCAACCTTATCCTGCCACACCAAGTCTATTAATAAACTGGAATTATATTTTAATTTTGTATTAACCCTATGGTCATACACAACCCAAGGTTCATCTTGTGAGACATAGTTCTCTTGACAAGGGATGATTGCTTGGGGTGACTGGGTTCCTGTGGATGACCACAATGAAAAGAGGTAAAAGATTATTTTGAAAAGAGACTGACTGTCCCAAGTCTAAGTAGATATCCACATTTTAACATGTCAATAAATAGAGTTATCATTTGATAAGGAAAAAAATAAACAATTTTTTTTAATCTTACATGCAATAATGGATCATTTTTGCTCAGCTGAGTATCTGAAATTGTACCTTGAAGGACAATAATCACCTCCCCAGGTACCTGCATTTCATGGGTCTGTATAGACTGAGATGTGGATCCATATTCCCAATCACTACCTGGCTTCCTCCTCCAGCCCACTGCTAAATGTCCTGGGGTAATTCGTGCAGCACAGACACAGTGCCACGTCCCCCATTGCCTGACACTGCAGGAACTGCTCAGACACACAATTCCCTCCCCTCACTGTCACCTGGGCAGGCCCACCCACACCAGTTTGGAGCTGCATTTCCATTTTAACCTTAGTGCACATATGACCCCAATAGCAAATACGTACAATTTATGTACTTTTTAGTTAACTCCAAGAACTTCAAGAGAAGAAATGCAGAGGATACTAAGAATTGGTGGCAGTGTAATTAATGAGAAACTATCAAATAGATGTAATAATTACAATGCTCTCTGGGACAAGGTGTTTAATGGGACAATTCAAAGTACATCCAGGGTGTTTAATCCCTTGGAACTCATTTTACATCTGCTTTATTACAAACAAAATGTGAAGACTTAAGCATTTTTCTTGCTTTCATTGTTCAGGAAATAGAGCTTATAATTATCTCCCTAAAGCAGGGAAGTACTTAAATACTTTGCATTGGATGTATAGCAACAGGGTACAGCCCACAATGCAAATCCTGCAGGAGCATAAAATGCAGGCAGATCAAAAGGGAAATTGTGGAGCAACACAAGTGAGATGCAGTGAAGTATTATATATAAACTTGTGCACTGAAAAATAAATATTGCTTTCCTGTCTAGGGGAAAAAAAAACCTCAAAAAAATAAAAACTGCCTCCTCAGTTTCAGGGAAAGCAGCAGTCCTTGCCAGAAGAATAAATCAGACAGTAGGAGACAAAAACTATTATAGTTTCGCTGTATGAAGAAGTGACCTCATTGAAATTGGCTTTAGCATTGTGGATGAATGCCCGATGGCTCGAAACAGATCTAGTTTAGTCAACCTTATCTCCTTCAAGGGGAGATGTTATGAAACACTCTTGTTCCAAGGTCAGCTCTGCAAGGGCAAAAGCACGTGTTGTCACGTCCTACACACTGCATTTTTAAATGCAAACAAAATAAGAGCAATAAAGGTAATATGTCAGATATTGAGCAGATAAGGACAGTTATGTAAGAGAAGATGGAGGGGAAAAAAGCAAAGCAAAGGAGAATGATTGATTCAGCTAATAACTGAAATCAAGAGAGCATGGATTTGTGCCCCAAATGTCTCACATAATATTTTAGCTCCTGAAGTTGTGTTTTAGCCTGGTCTGCCTCTCACAGTCTCTGCAGACAGCAGAAGTCATCTCAGATGATTGTGTTCAATACAGTAAAATCACCCATACAGCTCCAACTCCTCTCCACTGTCACTTGGTAGACTGGCACTGTAAATCAGGCTTGACCAAATTAGCTAAAGACTAATGAACCAGCTGCCAAGACACACCTGTGTGCCTTCAGGTGCTAAAGTCAGCAGAGGAAATTCTTGTTCTGCTCACTGGTAGTATCTGTATCCTTATGGAAAAGTGGTATGACAACCCTCCTGAACAAATGTCTTCCTCATTTTTAGGACTCTCCCTGCCCAGTGCCTACTGAACCACAGCCCAGCACATCATTTGGAGTATTACCAACTGCATTAAGAGAATAGGTAAAGTGAAAGAATAATCATGAATAACATCCTTCCTCCTCTAATAAAGCACTAGAAAACCAAACAAAAATATGCCAACATACCAAGAAAAGGAGAGCAGAGAAATCAAGCTACTTCAATCACATAATGCAAAGTTTGATGAAGAAAACAAAATGTGGTATAACAGAAAAACATATATATTATTTGGAAGAAAACTCTGCTCTGTCCTTATTGACAGAAATCTGCACCAACTTTGGCATAATGGAATTCTCTTTGACAGTGACAATGTCCTGATGCAAAAACCTCCCACCATGTGTAGCAGATGTAAATCTACACCAAGATGAGTTGTGCAGTGTTATCTGCACGGTGCATCTAACAACAGATATGTATCTAAAAAGTATTCTTTAGAGTTCCTTCTGGCAGTTTTTCTGAAAATGCCAGAGGAATAGTAATTTCCTTTGTCCACTTTTCTTCCAGTTTGGGCAGATGTTTGCAAGACAGTGCAGAGAAGGGCCAGTTGAAGGTTCAGGGCCCAGGGGCTGGAAAATGATCACAATTTGTGAAGGACAGAGAGAATCAGTGTCCAGTGCTGGTCTTTGGGCACACATTGCCTACACAAGCAGTTCTTGTACAAAAATAGAACTCCATGCCTTAAACAACATGTGTATGGACATGGCTTTTCCCACACTCTTGTTTCCTTTCCAGGTGCTCAGCAAACCACGTACCTTCCATCTGATGAAACAACTGCTGCACAAGTGCAGAAAATGAGCACCTTTGGGTTCTGCAATGCCCAGTTCTGTTCCGCTTGTGCTGTGAGTCTACTCAGGTTCACACCATGTGGCAGAACCCCTCGGACAATGTAGGATTTCTCTACACAGAGGGACAAGGGCCCCTTTTTTCAGACCCTTCATAATCCTAAATCATTCTCTGCTGCAAATAACATACATGTTCTCAGACATCCCAGGTTTGAAGCCTGTGCACTGAATTTGCTCAGAGCAGGTTACTCTCTCTTGTCTTTCTTGACAGTTTACAAGGAGAAAGGGGTATTTGAAATTTCAGAGCAGCATACGTGGAAACATAACTGGAGAGAAGAGCTGAACATGCTTCAGTGAATTTTTATGTGCCATATTACCTACATGACTTTCCTGGAACTCTAAGCCAAGGCCACCCCAAGGACTTGTCACCACCTGTTATGAAGGAAAAGACAAACTGAATCACAACAGAGGAGAACAGAAAATTTCTAAAAAGAAACCAATCTAGCAGGAATTCAGTCAGCCATCCTCCCCTGAAAATTACCATTTTTGAATTCAGTATGGCCAGACATGCACACTAGCCTCAGGCTTGACAATCTGTCAGAAAACAATGCTAGTCCTCTGTGCCATTTTGCATTTGGATATAAAATAAATCATGAAATGTTTTTTCAGGCCTGAAAAGGCTATTTGTATTCTAAAGCTTCTAATAGGATAGGAAGAATACATTAATGGTAACATTTGTCTGGAAGAAAGTAACTGGATAGGTACTGGGCTTCAGGGAGGAGTTGCACAGCTGAGACACTTCTGAGCACTGGAAACTCTCCTGCACTGAGCTCTTGGTGTATACTCAAACCCCTGACTTTCTCAGCTCTTGTGGTGCTTTCTGTCCTCAAAACTCCCTAATCCTTCCAGCATCACAGTGCAGTGCTGTTATCTCCATGTCCCAGTGAGACTGAGTTGCCTCACTCAGAGGCCTGACTCAGTTCTGAGACTGGAATCCCTGGCTCTCAGTGTGTCCTTCCCATGGCCCCTCTCCTGGTGGAGCTTGGCCCTTCAAGGAGACTCAGATCTTTGGGAAATGGTGCTCAGTGATAACATGCCCAGGTTACACTGAGATGTGAGTAAGAGAAAAAAGGAATTTACTGTGCAGCAGAGTCACTAACAATTGTTTAGTAACTAATCCTACCTCCTTTTTGACAGAGAATATGAAAGACTCCTCCAATTACTAAAACTTTGCTTTCATGTTCGAAGGCTTTGATTCCCTGGACTGTTCCCAGCAGACTCAGCCAGCAGGGGGAATATCAGCAGTCCCCAGCAACAACAGTGAACTAGGCTGGAAAGCAAACTGCAAGGGGAAATGTGGCTTCATATCAACACTGGGTCTGTTCCCACAGGCTCTGAGGGGTTCTTTATTTTCTCACTGCCAGTCTGAGCACTGTTTACCACCACTCCCAGACTTAAGCAAACAAATTCGTGAATATAAACACAGCAAGAGCAGAGCTGTGAAAATATTTTGCATTTATCATGAATGTCCAAAAATATTTTGGAAACTGTACCAATAGACCAGCCCCAAAGAAAGCAGCTGCTCCCAAGCAGAAGGCAGATATGTCTGCACAAATGTGAAAGGCGATGTTTGGATCTAAGTGCAAAACTATTCACCAAATTGAAGCTCTACAGATTTCCATATAGACAGAACAGAGATTCTTAATCCAAAATGCTGTCTACACAATACCTTTAAATGAACATCATAAGAAGCAAAATGATTTTCATAAACCAAATATCCATGTTCCTTTTCATTATCATATCAACTGTTGTCACAAAGCAAAGCCTTCACTATATAACATTTTGTAGTACTGCCTTTAGAAAGATCTACAAATGAACAAAAAATAACCTACTGAAAACATCTTCAAAGCAAATTATTTTTCAGTCACTTTTACTATAACTTCTCTAAGTTTATCAAAAATTATATCAACAAAACTTCATAGGCTGTCAATCATAAATGATGGTTTCTTGCTTGCTAGTTTGTTGTAAATTAACAAAAAATTTAAATAACATAAATATAATTATTAAATACTTATGAATTCTAGATGCCTTTTTCAATCCATATTCTTGCACTAAAGTTATTTCTTACTTCCTCAGTAAAAAGTTAAATATTAAAAGGAAACTCAGAAGAGATTTGGACATCCAATCCAAAAGGAACCCATGCTACCTCAGAAGAATTTTGGTGTTTAAAACCCCATAGCTGCAACTAAGCAAATTCTAGGAATGGCATAACCTCCTTCTATGTGTCCCTTTTGATTTTCCTGTGGCCTGGCTCCTGTCCATGCCCTCCCACTGCTTCTGTCAGCCCTGCAGTCCAGTCCATGCCCCCTCCTTTTCCGCATATTTCTGTCCTTGCTTCCTTCATGCCCTGCTAATATTTCCTTCCACACAATACTTGGTTTCCTATCCCATGTTGTTTCTCTCTCTTGTTGGCCATCAAATGTTTTAGTTTTCTGTTCTCATCTGTCCTTTCCTTCACCAGCAGTGTACTGTGTGTTGATCTGCCCTTGCCACTCCTTCCCACTCAGCTCAGGCAGTTGTCTCCTGTTGCCTCCAGACTGTCAGCACAGCACAGACACTCTCAGGTCTATTCTCAGGTGCTGTGCCAGCCAACAAATTTGAATGCAGCAACAAAGAGTTGCTTACCTGCTAACATTCACCTGCATGTTGGAGCATGTTTATTGCCTCAGCCCTGGGATGCTGTAGGTGCAAACCTGTCAGCAGGACTGGTGTCCAAACCATGTTCACTTACAAAACAATATTCCCAGAATCCAGGTAACAGTTGTTAAACTTGGATGGATCATGCATGGAACATGTCAGAAGTTTACAGCTTGTCTAGATTCTTTTGAGAGACTTCACAGGACAAATCCATCCTTGCAGATGTCACAAGCCTTAAACCTAAAATTGCTTTTCAGGAACAATGGCTCCCTGTCTTTGGGAGTTCCTTTTTGGGGATGTGTGGATAAAAGTCGGTTATATTTCAAACCAGCACTTACAATTTTAGTCAACTTACAAACACTTCTGTGTATTATGGAGAATGCTGGATAAGCTTCCCTCTCACCATTCCTGTTGCTTTCAATTGGATGTATCTTTGCCCAGCCACCACTCATCTCATTTCCTGTGATTTGACAGTTCTGTGCTTTTTCCAAAGGGCCCAGATCAGGCAGGCTTTTATTGACATTGCAATGCTTTAACAGCCTTGGAAAGCGAACAACTTATTCAACCAGAGCTAAACCTCTACAAAAGAATCTAAGAACATCAAAATCTCACTTTGAGAAAGACTAAAACTAGAAAAAAGGAATGAGTAACACCTCCTGCATCCAGCAGATCAAGCACATCATTTGTAATCATTGGAATGCAAGCCATAAAGCAGCACATTAGAAGTCAGCCCAGCTCCAGCACAGCCTCCTGTACCTGACACCATGCAAATACCCAGGCAGGGAACACAGCCCTGTCATTTGTACACAGTCCCAAGAGGCTCCACCAGTCTGGATCTGCACATCACAAGCAGATTTATTGGACTGTGACTATGTGCTCTGCACAGTAAGAACCAATGAATCTTGTGTTGGATTGATTAAAATTGTAATTGTACAATCTCTGATCCAAAGAACAAGGAGTCATTTTTCACACTGAAACACTTAGCAATTGGACAGACTCAAACTATCTGCCTCATGGCATTTGTAGCTGTTCTTTACATTGCCACATAAATCAAAGACATGTATTTTGACTCTGCTACACATAATGCAGCCAAACAGGAAGTAATACAACAAAAAGAACATTGCTAGTTGAATTTAAAACAGCTTTTCAGGAAGAAAAATAATAGTGGATATAAACCTCTTACTTTTTTACAAAATTTTGTATGATCTGCACAATAGAAAGTACAAATTATAGACAATTAAGTTGCTTCAACTGTATCAATATTCTATTTTTACTACTACATATAAAGAGGAACAGAGAAAGGGAAATGCAGACATAGAATTATCAGGTTAATTTCAGAATTAGAAGGCAGGTCAGGGGGAGAAACCTGAATAACCCTCATTTATTTCTTGTGTTTCTATAAAATCTGTTCATAAGGCCAGGAACCAAAAAATCTTACTTTCAACTAAAAGCAACAGAGTGACCATATTTAATCACTTCCTCTTCATTCCCATTATTTGTTGGGATTTAGTCACAAAGGAATGGAAGCCAATCAAGTTTTTCACAGCGTGATAAACTAAAAGCACTTTCCCAGAGATCTGACCATTCAGAAGCACAAAACTCAGATGCAACAAAGCAAAGTATTTCAGCTAATCTGCAATCAAAGATCACAGAATTTACCTTTTACCCACCCATGATAACTTTGGGGGCACATGATCAGGGTAACCACCTGAGGCAGCTGAGGCAGAGAGTCAGTCAGTACAGCCAGGATGTTAATGAAGGAAACCCATCACCGCTTCTGCCCAGGAGCCCCATGTCACCCCCTCCACCTCCAAGACTTCAGCTGTCAAGTTCAACATATTTTAAACTCTGCAGAAATGGGAGGGGAAAAGACCATCATGGCCCACAGCAGCCCAGCATATTCCTTTTTCTTTGGAAGTCTTCAGAACCACTGGTTTTACTTAGAAAGGTTGTAGAATGGTAAGGCAAACCTCAGAGCAAAATCAAGACTTCAAACTTGACCTTGACACCAACAGATTCTGAAGTATTAAAAACCTGTGCTCAAAAGCCTCTTCTACAAGGTTTTACTATTTTTGTACCTTAACCCAAGTGGTTTGAAGATACAATTCAATTTTTCATTTTGCCCAAGAGCCCTTCCATGTACTGGAAGAACAGAGGTACTTCATTGCTAAATCACTGGATCAATGTCAAGGTCATGTGTTTATTTGATAATCTTTGAAATGCCATAAAAAACATTTCTTGAGATAAATGTATCAACATGTCTGGGGTTCTGCACCTGTTTACCACAGACAGCTACTTCAGAAAAGAGAGAAACAAAGGCATACTTAGCTTATTAAAAATTTGTGTTACTGATCTCTTTTCTTCTTTGAATTCTCCTGTTAAATTACTGAGCATTAGTATTAGACTTGTCCTACCTGGGGTTTGAATGAAGTTCATTCCAGAGTGTGTTGGTCCAGCTCTTGCCATTTGCTGGTTACTGTATTTGCCAAAGTGACACAAGGTTGCCCTTGTTCCAGGAGTCCATTCCTGGGACAGTCAGGAGGGTGTCCTGGGACCATCAAGGACTGGCTGCCCTAGAGGTTACCAGAAGATAAGGACATGTTGTAATTATAAAATAAAGCAACTGCTGTGAAAGACTATAGCCAGCCAAAACAGGGTTAGTTTTTCCTTATAAATATGTAGGAGCTGTTGCCTTTTACTGTTTCATGGCCAAAGGAATTTTGCCAATTTGCTGTGTCAGGTGTGTCAGTGTTCATTTGACTTTCCTAACCAGGCTTTTCCAAGTAACAATCACTAGAAATGTACTAAAAAAAACCAATTAAACAAACCCTTTATCATCTGGTGCAATTAAAAAAGTTTCCAGACTGTTATGACAAAATGTTTATTAACATATCAACTGCTTTAAAGGTGAATGATCAGTAGTTCAACATGCACAAAAGGACCCCTAGAAAAAGCTGTGAGGAGTTTGTACCATCCTTGAGCTCTGACATTCATTGCTGTCCTTTCAGATGTCACTACAGTCAACTTTTGGCTATAATTTCACCTCTGCTTTCTGAGAACGACTTGAGAACAGAAAGGTCACTGCTGACTTTCTTTCACATCAATAAACCCCAAACCTAATTTAACAGCAGAGGGAAAATATGCAAATAAGGAATGCCATCTCACAGTCTCTGAGCAGCCCTGGGAGGCTGCAGCAGAACAGAGCCCCAGGGA